>KK115271.1:632049-661663 GCA_000611955.2 Stegodyphus mimosarum | reverse complement strand
AGTTGTTGCAGTTTCATTCTATCAAAGATTCTGAGACTGAATTTTTTTTTAAAAAAAAAGTAAAAGGCTTATGCATAATAAATTATATTTAAAGCTAAATATTAAAGAGAATTGATTTTTTAATAACATTGTTTACTTCTAAGAATTTCTATTACTCCATTCTTAATCTTATAGTAGTTTTGTTTTTAGTTGCAGTTTCATTCTATCAAAGATTCTGAGACTGAATTTTTTTTTAAAAAAAAAGTAAAAGGCTTATGCATAATAAATTATATTTAAAGCTAAATATTAAAGAGAATTGATTTTTTAATAACATTGTTTAAATCTTCTAAGAAAGTAGTTTTTTTTCCTCCTGAAACTTTATAACCAATGCTGCAGCTGCTCATCAGTAGTCGAGTAGTAAGTCCCTGAACACAGGTACTTCAGGACTCAGTTCTGAGTTTGCAATCCAGCGAATGAGCTGGCAGCATCAGCTTTTTCATGTTTTTCCCTATGTGTAACATGCATAGGAATCAGTTTGCCTTAAGGCCAATTTGCATCTTTGCGAGCAACCCTCACTACGACTAAATACAATGTAATACTCACTTCGTCTGAATAGAAATGTAGGGGAGACGAGTCAATGATTCCGTTTCTATTTTGAAACAGTTGAAAATCTATCTGGGCAGTAACTCCGAGCAGTGCTAGCAGAGACGTCGTGCCCAATTTTTTCATCACCTCAAAAATGCCGAGATGGAGCAATAATCTAACTGTTGCATTTTTTAATGGATCATGAATCTTGTGAAGTATTATGAGATACTTCACTGCCTGAATATTACGACCATTGTTTACTAATACCTAAATATAACATGGACATAACATCTGATCAGAATGAATTTGGGTTTTTTATATTATAGAAAATGCATAGAAAAGAATTAAATTAGGGTATTGGATTCAAAATATTTATTTTGAACATATTTATTTCTGAATTTTCCTTAATAAAAAGACAAATTATATGTTATTCAACTATCTAATAAAATACAGTTTTCAATTAAAAAAAGAAAAAAAAAATTTTTTTTTAATTCAAATTTTTCATTACGCCCAAAGCAGAGCTTCCTTAACATTTTGTGTGTTTGTTCTTTGCACTTAAACCATAAAATTCAATTCAGCAGCAATATCACAAAATAATTTTAAAATGAGGAGAGCTTTAGAATTTTCGATACATAGTTTCACGTGCTGGAGGTAAAAATGTTTTTTTTTTTCGAACAGTGTTGCCATTGGTCGCTTTAAAATCATTGAGTTTGTTAATAAAAAATTCGTTAAAGTGTTACAAAATATGAAATCGATAGTAAAACAAATTCCAAATTTGGGCTTCCAGATGCTCATATTCGGGTGGAAGCGTATGTTATTCAAAGTTTGATGTGTATAGTTTGATATGTATCTCTAGGTACCGTATTTTTTATCACAATGCGAGAAACATACATGGAGATTCTTCATTATTTAATTTCTTTAAATATAACACGGGAAGATAATATTTGGGGCAACAATTTGAAAAGTGAACTAACATTTATAGTGATCCAATGCAAAATGCCAAAATGAAATTAATAGTCCTTCAGGACAAATTGCCCCTTTGGACTAATGAAAGGCAAACATTTGATTTTGTTGATATAAATTTCGAAAAACCGGTTTTCACTCATGGCCAATACACTTTATAAAACATAATCTAAAATTTTGAAAATTTTTTTACAGACTTCTTTTTACTTGAACAACAAATTAGATTTTATTTACAAACGATCAGTTGGTAGTATTAAAATAAAAATCTCCGACTGAAGCATATGAGGATATTATTAACATGTTAAAGTTTGAGTGTGTTGGAGAGTTCAAGCAAAAGATTAATAATTTTTGCTGAACCTCGTGCCTAGAAAATGGCCTCAGACACTTCTGGAGTAAATATGCTGATTGTACATTTTGGCACTGGAAATAAATATTGCAGAGAACTGTAGAAGTTACTCGCCCCCAGAAAACCAAAGCACTCAGTGCTTTAATTTTGCTGGCAGAGCATCTCAAAAGAATTTTTTTCTTTTTTCCTCCTGAATATGTGGAGTGACCATTTCCAATAAAGTTTCAAACTGTCCTTCACCCATTCTGATAAAGTTTATGCAATTTTGGATATTCTTGCCCAAAGTTAATTTAAAAGTTGATTTAATGCTTCCGATTCATATCAGTGATACCAGTCACATATTGATTTTTGTTTCTTCTTCTTTGCCCACTCCCCCAGAAGAGAAATTAATTCGTTGGAAACTGCTTTGCAGACTTAAAGCATTGCAACTGCCACGTCAGTATCCATTTTACAAACAAACGGAGGTGATTTGTCAGTCGAGCTCTGATAGGTGTAAACAGTCTATCAGATTACAGGTCCATTCACTTGGTTCAAGATGCTCGGACGAGGGGCTCGCTGAAAGTCACTCAGAGAAGTCTTAACTGGCCTTTAGAGAGTCCTACGTATTCCTATCCTTAGGAAGATAATCTTTGCATGCTTTGCTATTATCAAATAAACTGAACCAAACTAATGTTGTAGCCTGAACAGGAAATACTCTTAGGCGTAAAAAGAAGTCTTAACTGGCCTTTAGAGAGTCCTATGTATTCCTATCATTAGGAAGATAACCTTTGCATGCTTTGCTATGATCAAATAAACTGAACCAAACTAATGTTGTAGCCTGAACAGGAAATAAGTAAATAAAGTAAAGTAAACTCTTAGGCGTAAAAAGAAGTTATAAAGAAGTGCCAAAAAAGTATGCAATCACAGAATAGTAGAGAGAAAATAATACGTTTTGTGTTTTCCAATGATAGTGAAAAGCAGTTTTATCTGATGAATCAAGATAGGATGAAAGGGAACTGATGTCAATTATGACTGTATAACCTGTTTGTTAAAAACCTGTTATCTAAGTTCAGTTTGGACCAATCAAGGTTGCATTAGCAGTGGTCAAACAGTATGGCATTTATTCAGATATGGCGTAGTATATTGTGTTAGACTTATCTAACAGTGACATCAGTTTAAACTCATCCTGAGGAGTTGAGTCCAGCAGTATAACCAAATTTCATCAAAATAAGTGATTTATTCATTTTCCTGTGAAGCTGAAATGCAGCTAATTGAAAAAATTTTATACTATAATTATTCTGATACATGTGTTTATTTTACCTTTTATGTATGTATTAAATGTTTTACTTATGAACCATTTTATGGAGATTATTTTATGTAATTTCCTTTTCATTTTACTTTATGCTCTTAAATTTCCTTTTAACATCTAAAATCAAATGTTGTTATTTTTACTACACCAAAGGCAAAAACTGCTGTTGTAATGAAATAGGAAATTGTTTCCAGTCTATCAGGAATAATCAAAATAATCTATCTATAATTTATTTTCTATATAATAAAAGTTGTTGATCAGTTACACAAAATGAACCCTTTAACAATAATATTATCTTTTTAATGACATTTTGCAACTTGTGCAAATTCAACTAAATTTCCTACATGAGTTGCGGCATAGACAAAGAACTTTGAGTGCAAAATTTCTAATTCTTTCCCTTTTTTTCAATATGCATTATTACCTGAATCAGAAGTAAAATTAAATAGTAACGATAAAATTTTGTAGTAACATATATATAGTAAATATACACTCTATAACAAAAACATTGACGCACCAAGAAGGAAACATCCAATTGCTTAGAAATTTCGTATGCATAAACGTTTTGACCAAATATGCAAATGAATAAAATGTGTCCAATGAATGAATAGTGCGATCTCCAGCACATTGGAGCTGCGCATCCAGCAGATGTATATAAGGAGCTTTCTTGAACTGCTGTTAAGTATTACGATTTAGGATACCTTTCAACAACTAAAAAAATGCCTCGCCGCAGGATTCAAGCTCATTATGAGCAACTGTCAGAGTTTGGAAGAGGTCTGGATTGAAATTGGATCTGGAGGAATCATTGGATTGAAAGACGCAGGTTGGGCAAATCAGATAATCGCTCGTCATATGAGTCGAAGCAATGCGGCGGTTAGAAGATGTTGGCAAGTATGGGTGGACAATGGCAGATTTCAACATCATAATGGTAGTGGTCAACCTAGGGCCACAGCAGATCGGGAGGACAGAGTAATTTTCAGATCAGCTGTCACATCGCCTGGTTCATTGCTGTCAACCATCAGACAAGTCAACCCGCACAAACAAGTGTCCACCATGACCGTTCACAGTTTGCTTATAGAGCGAAATGTACACTCACACTGACCGCTACGCCGCTTGCACACTGTCAAGCCAGATTACATTGGTGTTTGACTCACTCAGGTTGGAATGATGCTGACTGGGGATGTATAATCTTAAGCGACGAATCTCGTTTCCAACTGTGTCGTGACGATCATCGAAGATGTGTCTGGAGATGCCCAGGCAGCATGCTGATCCTGCCTTCACTATTGCATGCCACACAGGCCTTCAACCAGGAGTTATAGTCTGGGGTGCCATTTCCCTTGATAGTTGGAGGCCTTTAGTCGTCATTAGAGGCACACTTACAGCACAGCAGTACATCAATGACATTCTGAGACTTGTTTTGCTACCATTCATTTTGAAATATCCTGGCCTTATTTTTCATCAAGATAATGGCAGACCACATGTGGCACATATGGTTGCTATGAACTGTTTTACAGCTTGTCAAACACTTCCTTGGCCAGCCAGATTGCCAGATCTCTCTTTCATCGAGCATGTCTGGGATATGATGGGAAGGCAACTGCATCTACCAGGGAATGTTAATGACCTAGCCTGACAATTGAAACAAATTTGGCAAGAAATACCACAGAAGACCATTCAGGAGCTTTAACAGTCTATGCCACACTGTGTGGCAGCTTTCATCTAATCTAGAGATGGGTCAACACCTTATTCAGCTCATTACTTTGTAACTATGTAACTCTGAAATAAATCGTTCATTTGTTCTGAAATTTTAATCATTTTCTATGCTTTTCATAATCTTCCTATCCACCAATTTTTGTCCCTGTCGGACAACTCCTTCTTGGTGGGTCAATTTTTTTGTTATAGAGTGTATATTTCCTTTTTTTAATTGCATTCAAATGATTAGGTAGGTTTTAATAATATCAGGATGATTCCCTTCTTGAACCTTTTAATGTTCAAAAAAGGGAAGTACAGAAAAAATTACTATTACTTTTAGAAATTATTTTTTGTTGTTGTTTTAATGGGAAAGATTTGTTTTTATCACCTGGCAGCAGTAGGCTTTACTTTTGTGTAAGGAAAAAATATGTGTGTTTGCATAATTTTCAGCTGATTTTTTCAGAAAATTTGATTTGTAGAATTTATAATCTATCATTTAAATTAATTTACATATCATAATTATGTATACAAGAATTTGTGTCATTGAAAAAATTTGCGTTCAGTTCCCCCTCTCCATCTTTGTATGCTTACACATTATACATATGTAAAAGCTCCTGCCTTCAATTTGTTTTTATGGATAAATTCGTGCATTTAGATTGTAATTGTACTAATTTATGTTAGCTTTCAAGTGTCCAACCAGTTTATAACCAGCTGAAATCTGGCTATAAGTTACTTTAAAAAAAAAAAAAAATTTTTTTTTCTTTATATCATTGGCAATTTGCCTTATGATTTTGGTGTTCTTGTAGCGGGTGACCTACCATCTGTTGGCCATGATCAAAGCCAAATAAACTAGTAACATTACTAAACCACACATACAGCAGCAGTACTTAAATAAGTAAATGCAAAAAATTATGCTTAACTACTTTTGTGGCATCAAGATAACAGCAAAAAATCTTCCAGTTATGAAATCGCCACTAGAATCACTGCTAATAAAAATGGCGCCATCCATGCAGGAGGAAGCATATTGTGCTTTGGAATATACCAAAACATCATCATTTATCATTGTTCAAAGACTTTACAAACGAAATGTGGTAAAGAATCACCCATTTGTCATAACATTGAATTGTGGATGAAGCATTTTTAGGAAACGAACCGAGGACAAACAGCAGCCCAAACTGAAGTGGTTGAAAAAATTCTTGAAATGTTTTTATGAAATCTCAGAAAATCAACATGCTGTGCAAGTTCTAAACTCAGTATGTCCCTTGTAATGTTGTGGTGTGTGTTTCAGGAATGGACTTGTGTTTACAGGTGAAGCCACTTTTCTTGTTTCTGGCAAAGTTAATCACAATAATTTACAGATTTGGGGCATGAAAAATCCTCATGTTGTGATAGAACATGAGCGTGATTCTTTCAGTGAACACGTTCCTTGCTGTTTCCAACAATTATGTTTTTAGTCCTTTTTTCTTTGTAGAAAAATCAATTAACAGGTGCATTCCTCAAGATATGCTATTAGAGTGGTTGTTCCTTCAGTTTTCTTTCAGTTCAAGAAAGCAGTTCCTGGTTTCATTCTGCAGCAAGATGGTGCTTTACCACATTGGCATGAAAATGTTTGCCAGTACCTGAACGGTAGTCTACCCCATCGCTGGATTGTTGTGCTGGGTTAAACGATATGCCATTGCTTTGTTGGCTGCCAAGATACCCAGATCTAAACCCTTGTGATTTTTTTTCCTATGGAATTTTTTAAAAGTGTTCTTGCCTCCATTTCCTCAGGATTTACAGCAACTGAAGCAGCAGATTGCTGAAGTGCTTGAATCATTAACAAAGGCTATTCTATCACAGACATAGAGGGAATTGGAATATCCATAGATATTTGCTGTGTCACTGGAGGGGCATGCATAGAACATCTATAGAAACTTGGATAACTGTAGTTTTGCTCTAAATTTGATTTATCAAAATAAAGTAATTAACAGTGTCCACAGGTATGCTTTCTTTTTGTCCCATTCAATATGAAATACCCTATATTAAATTATATGACATTACCAAAAGAATGCACTGATGGGGTCCAGAACATGACCTGTCATATCTGTCGATGGTTGACGTCATATTTTAAATACATTAAAAAGGCATTTCATGTGATCCTATTTGGCATCTGTTAATTGAAGCACTCCTATTTCACATATATCAATAATCATCATTTTACTACTGCAATCAGTTATAAAACAACATTGTTACATATACCCGTTTTTCATTCACAAAAGCAGTGCCCTGGTATCTTTCAACATGGCCAGAATTGACCCAGTTGTTGACAGATTGCCATCACAGTTCAGTAAGGCAATAGAGCAGTATCACAGGTGTTGTTCTTCTCGTATTCAGTACAATTATTTGTTTAAGACAACCCACAGACAATCTGATTATAGGCACCGTAGCAAGATCAACAAAATGGGATTATCAGGTGGGCATACCGTGATTCATACTTATAATCAAAGGAAAATACAGGGTAGGTCACCTGTTGTTATATTTACAGCTCCGCTGGTCACTTGTTGAAAGAATGCCATGATTTTTATAATATGGTTCGTATCTGTAAGCAATATGTTCAATAAAAAACTGAAATTTAAAAAAAGGGGTGGGGATTAGGGGTGATGAATAATCTCTTCCCCTTTTTTTTAACTACAGCTGTTTGTTATTTAAAATATTTTTGCCAATTTTAAAATTTTATTATGTGTGAATTGGTATATATTGAAAATCAATTGGTGTCAGTGAAAAAAAGCAATTTTTTTTTTGCATTACCATTGAAAGATTTGTGGATTAAAAAGTTGGTCGATAGGAATGTTTATTAATATCCAGTAATGCTTTAGATCAATTCATAGTAGGACTGAATTGTTTTTAAAATGTAAAAATTATATCAATAGGCATTCATTTCTGGTATTTAAAAATAGCTGCAAGTTCTGCTTTAGCTTGTTCCATATGTTGTAAAATAAATAATTCACATTTAGGTCTTTTGCTGCATATTCATAGCACTTGTTTTGAAATCAAAAGTATTACAGACAAAGACTGGTATGTGCAAAAACACAGACGAAACATTTAATTAAGTGGTGTTATAAGAAATAAAACTGCTAACTTTTATAGAGGTTGTTATAGCAAAATTTAGAATAAGAAACTCATTATGAGATACAAAAGATTTGGAATTACACAAAGTAAGATATAAAATGGACAAAAAGAAGCAATCCAAATGGCAGAAGGCCTGAAAGGTTTGTTCTAGTAAATAGAAAAAACAGTGGGTTGTTTTATTAATTGCTGACGTAACTATGAATAATTGAGCAGTTCAAAATGTATATATCTGATCAGAAATGGGGGAGTAAATTGCATTTGGTGAGTCAAAGATGACGATTGGGAGAAACAGATATTGTTACTATACTGCAGTCAAAACATCATTTCACTGCTGATTGTTTCCCAGTTCTCTGTGCAAGAATTTATTGTTAAGACTATAAAAAACTAGTTTTTCTTTTCGTGGTATTGTAGATTATGTACAAGCCATAACCCTCATCTGAATCACTGGAAACTATGGTTCAACTATATTTTGTAAATAAATTGATAGACATTACTACTGAATGTAGTTTTTATTCTTTTAAAACAAGCACTGTATTAAAATGTAGTATATTTAGTGCTAAGCATAAGGTTGTTAATGACAGAAAAAGGTTTCTGATTAGAAAGAAAATATTAGCCCATGTATCCTCTTCATCATCTAAATTATTACTATATCTATGCATTGGGTCATCAGGAAAGTTCTGCTGTTTTTCAGATCGAAGTGCATTTTCGTCTATTTATTTTATTGCTGCTGATAAGGAATAACTATAAAGCAGATGTTGAAGCTGTATATGGAGAAAGTGCTGTTTCTAATGACACAGTTTCAAAGTGGTTTGAGAAGTGCGAAATTTAAGCCTTGGAGATAGTGCCTGCTTTGGACAATCATCCCTTGTAAAGATGGGCGAGTCAAAAGATGCTGTCTCTGAAAATCTGCATTCCATAGTTCAGGAATTATCAGATGAACTGAACACTCCCAAAAGTGCAGTATGTGATTATTTCAAGAAGATTGGATATGTTAGCTGCTATGATGTATGTGTGCTTCATACAAAATAGAATTTTGCTCAAGTTTTGACATGTGATTCTTTGCTGAAAAGAAATAGAGAAGTTCCTTTTTTGAAATGACTAATGCCTGGAGATGAGAAGTTGATGCAATAGTGATTCAAGGAAAAAATGGTTCATAACATTAGCCAAATGAATCTCCTTTACTAATATTGATAGGGGCTTCATCCCAAAAAGTTTAGTGCTTTTTATTTGGTGGGACTACAGTGGAATTGTTGCTACCAAATTAGACAATAAATTCAGAAAAATGAGATTCTTAAGTAAGAGTTTTAAGAGCAGAAATTGAATCAAAGCATCCACAATTGACCAATCATCAAGTTGTTGTCATCCATCATGACAGTTTTTGCTCTACATTTTGATAAAATATCTCACAAAGGATTGAGTATGATTGGGATGTTTTGTGTCACCCGCCATATGCACCAGACCTTGCCTCCTTCTATTTTCATCTTTTTCCACCCCTACAATATTCCCTGAATGGCATTTTGGAGACTGTCAAACAGCACGTTGATAACTACATTACAAGTAAACCTAATGACTTTTTTAGAAAAGGATTTTCTCCACTTCCAGAGGGAAGAGAAAGTTATAGAAAAGAACTGTGCATATGTGATTCATTAAAATGTTTCTTGTACTGCTTCATGAGTATTTACCATCAATAATCTGCAGAACTTTCTGGTTGACCCAATATATGTAGCATCTGTGGGAACAGTGAAATTGAGATCATCATTTGTAGTCTCTTAAGCAATGGTTATAAAGGTCAGATGAATTAGTAGATCATTTTGGCCATATTTGTATGTTTTGATTAGTATAAAAAAATCACTTTAGTTGTATTTAAATGGTTTAATATTTATTGAAAATCTAAGATCTTAAGGTTTTGCACATTATTCATGTATTTGATATAAATTTAAAGGAAAATAAAAAGATTTTTTTTTAAGTATATTACTTTTTGGTTGGCATGACTGCTTTTATCCATTTGAAATTCCTATCACTTAAGTAATAATTGTTATTTTGAAATATATTGTTTTGATTTATTGTTTAATAATCTAAATATTATCTTAATGAATGGAAAGTTATGAAAAGAAATGGCAAAATAAGTAATTATACAAATCTAGCTATATTTAAGACAACTCTTCATCACAAAGTCCAAAAACTGCCTTGATCAGAGAGTTAAGCCTAAAATTTAGATATTCCTCTGTCACACACATTTAATAGCTTAGTTCCCTTTGAAAGAATGAAGATAGAAATAAATGACAGTATGTCAAAATCATGTCGAATGATTGAAGAGGAATTTTGAGTAGAAAAATTGAATAATCCATGTTACTAAATCCTAGAACTATACTGAATAACAAATTTTTGCATTTTATCATGTATTATTCTTCATGTGCACTGCATAGTATTTTATTATTATCTAAAGTAAGTGTGGTACTCTCACATTATCTGCTCAATTTTTCCACAAAGTCTCCAGTCATTGGCAGCTAATTTTTCACCAACCTAACATGCAAAGAACAGTAGCCGTTTTAAAAAATGGCAGTGCATTTAAAATTACATGAAACAGCAAAAATTATTAAATTTAAAAACACAAGAAACATCCATAATAAAACACTCAAAATTAAATAAAAGTAGCAACAGTTTAACAAACTTAAAAATGCCCCCTTCATTTGTTCATGTGCACAGTAATCTGTTTATTAAAAAAAAAAATCAGAAAATTGCAGAATTTTTGACATTGCAGAGCAAATTAGCACTGTTGTCCATGTGCTCATTGACCTGTTTGAACTTTAGAAAAAAAATCAGTAAATGGCGCAAATAAATTTCATGAAAAGCACATTCCTACACTCTTTACTACGTGACAGAATGTCATATTTGTGAAGGGGGAAAAAAGTGCCAAAATTTTCTTCAAACCATTCTTGAGTTCATATGATATTGTCCAAACTCTTTACTAGTGAAAGCAGAGTATAATGCCTGCTTTTCAAAATCACTGCTGTCGAGTGCAAGATTTTATTTTTCCTCAAGTAGAATTGGTTTCATTCAAGCCAAAATATATTTGGGTTTTATGATACTATTTTCATGGGAGATTATAATAATATTCTACTATCAGGAGTATAATCTTTCAATTGAGCTTTTCTGTTTTTAAGTTGCTGTGATTTTGCTATTTGGAATTTGAGAGTTAAGCTGTTTCGAGCTGTAATTGATTACTGTCTTTTTTAATGTTTACTATGACTTGTTTAATGGTCATCCTCAGAAAACTTGGTAATGCTTACGTAATATTTCAATAGTAACACATTTTATGAATCATCAAGCATTTGTATATATTGCTTAATAATATGAATTTTAAATTCTGTAATATTTAGGTAATGATATAGTTTTTCCAATCATATCAATCATAACACGGAATGCTATACGGTTTTGCCAGAGATTCTCTGTTGTGTTTGCCCCCCCCCTTTTTTTTTTTTTTTTTTTTTTTTTTTTTTTTTTTTTTGTGAGATGATTCGAGCAAAGTTGCAGGAACATGTAAAGTGCATTTTTGTGAGTTATTGGACAGGAGGCTAAAGCCTGTGATAGATATAGTGTGTGTGTTTGAATTCCAGTTCAAAAGCTATAAATAGATGAAAATGAAGTGCAGTAAACCCTTGCCCATTGCAGACTTGTATAATGCTATTTTGTGTATACATGTTTTCTTAATTGGCTCCATTTCATTTGTCCTATGTGAGGATTTTAAATAAGACGCTGAGAAATGATTAAATTCACATGGGGGGAACAAGTGAATTTATCAACGATGAATGCTTGCTAGCATCAGTGCTGACCAGAAGTTGTCAACAGTTTATTTGTATTTATTGAAAATGAAGCCAAAGAAATCATGCAAATTATAAAAGCAATAGTGGTGAACATTTTCAGATTTGGAAGAAGGTAAAATTAAAGAATTAATGGAGAATGATGATCATGAAGTGACAAAATGAAGAATTAGATGATTTTATGATGCTAGCTGATGGTGAAAACATTGATAGTGAAGAAGATAAAGCACTTTTTACGTATAAGAAGTTAAATGCATTATTAAAAAAGTCACAGGAACTGTCTGATTTTGTAATGGAGACTGATCTGAATCAAGACAGAAGAGAAGACTTTATGAGAGTTATTGAAAAACTTTGAACTTCTTAGCCCGAAAATTTTAATGAGTTGTGTCGGACATTGTCATAAGCAAAATTCACCAGCTGTTTAAAAAAATAATTCTATCATATACCTACCTTTTTACTAGTAATAAAAATCCTTTCAATTAACATTTGTTTCATGTTCCCCTTTAGATTTGTATAAATTATGTATGCTTTCTTAATTTGAACTATACTTAACCTATTTTTTTCACAGAGAGTTAATTTTGCAGAATGCGATTTTGCTACACATGGTAACCCTACATGGCATAACCTGTGTGTTTGGCAAGAGTTTACTGTATGACATGGAAAAGAAACAAATGGGGGGGGAGAGAATATGAAAATTTTCCAGAAAAACTGTTATACAACTGTTATTTGTACTTTCAGGTATGCACTTGAAAGCATCAGCGAAGGCAAATTCTCTCATAAATCAGATGTATGGAGTTATGGAATCACATTATGGGAAATGTTTTCTTATGGTGAGAATCCAGAAATACCTGGTGTTCCCGATACTGCTTTAAATGAAGCTCTGCAACAAGGTCATCGTCTGGGCATTCCATCTGGCTGCCCAGCTCTTGTTTATTCATTGATGAGAACATGCTGGGAAAAGGATTCTCATGAAAGACCATCATTTTCAGAAATCATCAGGTTATTGCAAAACTTGTACTCTGAATTATGCTCTTGAAACAAAGATTTTATTTGATGAAAGCTTAACAAATGAACAGAAATGAACAGTTGCAAAAGAGGTGTGGTTGTGCAAATGTAAACATGGCAAATTACATTCAGAAATGTGATATTTGTAAAGTGGTTTTAATACTGTTTGTTTTACAAGTTCCTAAATGATATTTAAAAGCCTGAAACTATATTGTGTCAGTTTGATAGGCATAAAGATGTGTTCCAAATATGTGATTCGAAATGTAAATAATCTATGTTTGTTTTTGATGGAAATATTAACTAGAGCATGGTTTCATTCCCTCAAATACTATATAAATGTGTATATATGGATAAGATTTCCCTCCTCTCAATTTGTGTTTATGTTGTCTGAATATGGCAGAATTTGCTATAATGGAAGAACAGTTGTAAATATATATCATTGATGAATTAAAGAAATGTGTACACTGATCATTAACATTTTATATGAATGTATTATCTTCTATGTGTGTGAAATGTTTAGTGTGGTTATTTTTCAGAAGCAAATGTGAATTGGATGGTTGTCATATTTCATAGATATATAAGTTATATGCATTAGATAATGTGTTAAGAGTTTTCCATGATAAGAAAACTACTGCAGGAATTTGTAAATTATTTACTTAGTTTTAAAAACAAGTTGAAATACTTATTTATTTAAGAATTTGATTTGTGCTATTTTTACTTCCTTGTATGAAGTAAAAAGGAAATATTGTAATCGTGAAAAATTTCGGATGTCATATTTAAAAAAATATAATTTTGACAGCTATCGAATGCAATTTAACGATGTTTTTGCATGACATCAGTATGTAAGAACAGAATAAAGGACTCTTTTTTTTCCCGAAAAAATTATAAAGCTGATTTTAAATTGGATTCTCAAGAGATTTTTTTGGAGCATCTGTGTGTACATGTATGCACAGACATACGTACATATGTATCTCGTATAACTCAAAAACAAGTAGCCTCAGAATGTTGAAATTTTGTATATAGGACTGCTATAACATGTAGATATGCACCTCTCTTTTTGGTTGCAATCGGCCACACCAGAAGTATATATAGTAGCCAAGTAACAGAGTGGGTATCCACTCTGTTACTTGGCTCAGTGAGCTCAGATTTTTTATTCTTTTATGTTGGTAAATTGTGCATTTTTTGCTTTTGAATTATATTGTTCTTATCATCTGGTTACGGTTTTTATGCCTTTAGTAAATCTGCATGCAATGTTTGTGGAATTATCAACAATTTAAAAGTTGTTTAAGTGCTGCTAAGCCTAATTTTTTTGGCCATAACAGCCATATTTGTTTACATTCGAAACTTAGCAGAATAGTGGATTTGTTGCCAATCTAGAAAAACTAAGCTTCGCAACAACAAAGATAACACCTTCTTTTATTATTGCAAATTAAATAATGCTTAACCCGTTCTGGAATTTTTTTGAGGAAATACAAATAAGTCTTTAAGATTTAGTTTGCAATTTTTAATGTACATATTTTGAATTTTTACATATTTTTGTCTTGTCTCGAAGTGAGAATTGAATGAGAAATATTGAATTGTCTGTGGAAAAATGTTTCTTTTTTGTTTGTTTGTTTAATTTCTTTTATACATTGTTTTAGATTTATTATAGTATTAGAATAGAACATGTGGCAACGATTAGATAATTCTTCAGATGATATACATAATTTTTATCCATTCTGAGTTATAAAATAAATGAGATATAATGCTGTTAAATGAACCTAGCACCAGAGTGTCACTATGGTAAACAAATATAGTGAATTTTATAGAGTGCATTTATTCTATCGTGGTTTATGTGCTATCGACGAAGTAGATTTTATTCAATCCAATAAGTTTAAATGGAATGCAAGAAAAAATGTGCATAATTTAATATTCCATACAAGGAAGTCATGTGTGTACACATCAGATTTTTATAAAGCTAAATGTAAAAAAGTAATAATAATAATTTGAAAAGTAATAATAAAACTTACATTTTTCATGCCAGGAAATATTGTCTCAAAACCCATTGTTATTAACCAGTTATTGTTTCCTGCCCTAGTGTTATTCAGTCATCCAGCTAAACAGCCATAGCTACCAAATACATAATTTTTTTCTAAAAAGCATGGACAGTCAAAATTGAATAAAGTAGACTTTAAGTTCACATGGTTAAATATCTTTTGAATTGATTATGTAAGTATGCTTTCAATATGTCATAATATTGATTATGTGAAACCTCTTTTAGTAAAAATAGAAAAAATGTAAATAACTTTATGGCCATCAATGAAGAAAATTCCATTGAGTAAAGTGTTTTTCATCCTTATCAAAAGCTTTAATAGGGGAGGCAGAGTGATTGATGTATAGTTGTAAAATGTCAAAATTATTCGACTGATACCACTTTCACCAAAAGCAGAAATGTCAATTTTAACGTTGCATGAAATTCAAATTTTGAGAGATATACAGATTTGAGATTTAGTAGTTTGATGAATAGGAATTCAAATTCAATTTTCGGAATCTCCATGTTTAGCATATACTGTATTTGTACCTATTACCTTATGTTTCATAATTCCTGAAATATATGACAATTTAACTGGCTGAGTTATTAAAAGCACTTTGGTCATTAACTTTTTTCTTCCAATTTCCATCCAAGAATCTAAGTTTTATGCATCTTTACAAAAGATGTGTTGTTTGTTTGCAATTTATAAATTGTTATTTAAAAACATAAATTTTGTTCATTAAAAGTGTTCTTTGACTAGCTAGCATAGTAAACAATGCTTTGTCTTGAAAGACTTATAACTAAAAACTGCATTTTAACTGATGTATTATCTCATGTGTGTGTGAATATATATAGATATATAATACATATGGACTTTCATATTTATGTTGAAGCAGGATTATTTCTTAATTAAGATCATTTCTTCTTTTTTCGCATATTTTAACAATTCATTTTTAGTGATGAAATGCATGATGTTACAGATCAGATCAGCAACAAATCAAACCAGATCGATAAAATTGGATGTCTGTTATTAAAATTAAATTCAATAGTATATAGTATTGAATGAAATAGTATAGGGATCAATAGTATAGTACTGAATGAAAGCAATAAATACAGAAGTATTAAAGTTCAATTTTTAGCTAATAAATGATAGTGTATGGTGCAGATATTAAATATGTATGCAGGTATTTCATACCAGTTTAAATAAAACTGGTTAGTATGGTTTGATTACATAAGAAATTGTATTGGATATGTTATATTTTATTTCTGTTGTTGTTGCTTTCATTCATTAATAATGTCATCCATTATGTAATTGTTATCATAGTGACATTTTAACCTTTTAACTGTAAAAGAGAATTATTCTATCAAAAAAACTAAATTCTATTTTGTCTTTTATTATTATGCGTTCATTTTCTGCTTTTTAAATTTGCATTGTGTATAGAGCAAATTTTATATTCATATTGTATGTAAGTATTGTATTCACATTGTACATACTCACAATTTGTGTATAAAGCAAATTTTATATTCGCATAATATTAAAGAAAACAAACTAGCAGGGGCGACATATACCATTCTTTAAAATATTGCACCCCTCTTATTTTTTATTAAAATTAACCATATGACTGTCAATTTTAGTGGTGCAATATGAATGATGCTTTTGAAAATAACATTTCTCATGCCAATAGTAGTCTGTAATTTGTTAAAAAACAGTTGTATTATAAGGGCCCTAAGTATTTCCATGTCAGCATCCAAGCTCCATGTAGATAGTCAGGTGACTTATAGCCCAAAGAAGGCTTAAAATACACCTTCTGTTTTAACTACATAGTTTGCGTGTACAAAATGAATCGCAGCTGGTTGTGGAAAGTCACAGAACACAAGCATCAAAGTAAAGTTTCAGTACATAAAATATGCAGTTCACATCGCAAAGTCCTACAGTAGCCTTTTTCCTCAGGCCCTCTAAAATAAAGCTGTTGAAAGGCAAAGACAGTTCAGTAACTGTAAGAGCTGGACAAAAATAGTGCAACTTCTAGAACTCTGTTCTTATATGCATTAGCTAATTACCATCCTGATAGAAGTGACAGTAAAGATAATAAAGTAGTGGGTTAATAAACATAAATCCTTTCAGTGTAATCATATGGTGGTTCTAGCTGCATTCTAACATGTAATGTCAGCTTGAATATTATTTTACTTCCTGTTGCTATTGATAGATTTGTCATGTATAAAGTTTTCTATTTTTTATTACTGTAAATATTTGTCATAAAGTATGTACTTAATATTTTTCATTCTCAAATAAAGATGCTGTAGCTTTGTTTCATGCACTTAGAAGGCCATACAGGTGAATTTATCAGGTGAAGTAGGATTAAAGCTAGAACTTATATATAATTTTTTACATGATATTAATTGTCCATTTTTCTTATCCAGTGCAGTTTATGTTTGGTGTTACTGGTGAATTATATTTATCATCCCTTTCATTAAAGAAATAGGATCAAATTCTAATGCCATCGATAAAAATAATGTTATATTTTAATATATTTCCTGTATGCTGCAAGTGAAAAAGTATTTGTATGTTTAATAAATAGTGAAGATTGTATATTATGGATATGTGATATATAGACTATCTTTTGTGTTAAGTATCGGTCTTTCAGCTTCTAAAATGGAAAAACCATATAGTGGATTGCCTCTTACTAAGGGCAAAAGGTCTAGTGTATAAGTATAAAATATACTTATACACTAGAACCTTTGCCCTTAGTATACTTATACACTAGACGATATGCGAAACTGTGGTATTATGTACGTAATAACAATTTTCAAGCATTTTTCTTCATATTTCATATATTCATTCATTTTATCTTTTAGAAATTTTTTTTAATATTTCTTAAAATCTGTAAGTAATATGTGTACAAATATTCATTTCATCTAGTCACAAAAGTTGTCAATAAAAGTGTACATCATTCATATTTTGTTTGTCTTAACCATGATGCTATTGCTGTGATTGAACTACCTCATAAGGTTTTAAGAATGCTTAAAGATGTAGTAATTATTGGTGAATCTGATGTTCAAATACAAGTTCTGCAGTCAAATACAAAGAAAATTTTCTGAATATATATGACAAATTTAATAAGAGATCTATTTTCAAGCACAGAATTGTTTTGTTTATCACATATTAAAATGCTGTAAATTTCATAAAATCTGTGATTTTACTATATTTTAATGCTGAATAAAATGATCTTAATGAAAATAAAAATGCAAGTTTTAAACTTTGTTATTAGAAATTTTTCATTACTTATTTCACAGTATGTATTTTCAGGTAATGGCAGGAAAAAAAAAAGTTTGATTTTAAAATTGGCATTCTTGTAGAGATAGCTGTTTTACATAGGCCCCTAACATCAAGCACCTTAAAATTAAATCAAATCTCATTCTTGAGGCTATGCATAGCAATCAGAAATTAGCATGCACCTCAGTACTCCTCAAGATATAGTACCAAACTATTAAAAAATTTCACTGTACGGTGTCTCTGAAGCACAAAAACTACCAAACATATAGAAACATTCAGGTAGCATAATAACTGTTTCTTCTAAATATATGACATAGATACCATGTAATTCCAATTAGTTCCTCAACAAACTGTGCTGTATATGCATGGATAGCTATGATTAATTAATTGTGGCTAATTAGTTTGTGTCTTTATATGCTTTGGGAAAAAAAACATAATTATAGAGTGTTTAATGCATGAACTTTCTTATGCTTTGTACGTCCATGTAATGGAAAACATTGGAACTTATAGCAGCTTTCGCTATCCATCATGGCTGGTGTCTACGGTATACAAATGAAGATAACCAAATTGAATTTCGTTTTAATGCGTAGAAGAAATCGGTAACTTTTAAAAGCTTGCCGTCATAGCCGGGAATGGATATTTTGATGCTATGCAACATTAAGTCTCTGTAGTTAGATAGATGGATGCGGTAAACACAACGGAGCTTGAAGTATCACAATCTTTATTTTTACACATATGAAATCATCCTTTTGCAGACAAGATATTTTTTAATCATAGTTGAATACAATAATTTCCATGTACACGGGTTTTAAAATGCGACGTCATCTTAAGCAAGTAAGCAACAGCATGAATGAGAATGGGGGAAAGCTTACGCAAAAGAGATCATAGCAAGTCAGTGGAAGAAGGGAGGGAGTCGTAAAGTTTCAATTCAAGTTAAAAAGTTTTGGTTTACAATTATTTTGATTGGACAAGAGGTATCTGCATCAATCGTTACGTAACGTGGAAAGATCTCGAATTTGAGCGGACAGCATAAAATCTAGAATCGTTAGTTTTGAGGTCGCCAACAGTATTTTATTATATCTTAAACAGCTTGTAATTTGTTTCCAGTGCATGTATATTTAATTCTTTAAGTATGTTATGATATTCTGACTTGCATATTACAGCCCTGCCCTATTGAGAAAAAATATTACAATGGGTCAACTTACAGCCTCCTTATTCAGTTTTGTTTGTTATCAGCGACTTCCATTATATTTCCAGGAGAGTATTTTCCCTTTGATGAAGCAATGTTGCTGGTAATGCACATGATCAACAATGCATGCGCTTAGCCATAGAGGACATGGAGGTGCAGTTGCATCTCCTGAACAATTGCTTTTGGCATTTTGCGTTGATTCACTTTCCATATTGTTGCCACCAAATATTATTGCCCTGTATTATATTTAAAGAAATTAAATAATGGAGAATCTGCGTAAATGCACATATGTTTCTCTCATTAGAACAACGGTACCTAGAGCCATCCAATTTTGAATAACGTAATCGTCCTGCAAATATGGGCATCTGGAAGCCCAAATTTGGAATTTGTTTTATTATCTATTTCATACTTTGATATTGCTATTAAAGTGAATTTTATGGTTTAGATGCGACGAACATAGTATTTAATAAATAAAGGCAACATAAAAATTAAAAAAACTCCCCTTTGGGCGTAATATAAAATCTGAAATCTTTCAGTTTTTTTGGGGGGGGAGGGGAGGATTCATTTATCTATTCTCTCCGTCTCACGAGATAGAAATTAGTCGTGGATAACTGGTTGTAATTTCAAGAGTTTTCTGTAAGCCGTACTATTTTTTTGTCCTATTAATCGACGAGTGAATATATCAATCCCTGAGAATATTTGGGGGGAGGAGCTCAAGGGAAACTTATTTTGGAAAAATTAGGGATTATGAAACTTGAGAGTCTCGGATCTCTTTTGCAAAGTTAATGGAAAAGGAGAAAGGAAAATGTTGCAAGTTCACCCTTTATTTCGTGCATTACGATATTCTGACTGTAGAGTATGGTAAAGCACTTAACGTTAAATACACTGGTTATCATAAATTAAAAATCACGATGTCAAAGTTACATGTAGAATTTTATGAAACTTACCCACAATATACAACACATAGTACGGTATCAAATAACATGAAAAATTACCGGACAATTATGGTAGTATAGAAATTAGCACATAAAATGAACAAATCGAAGGTGTCAGTTTGCTATAGGAAAAGTATCTTCAATATAGAACATGATCGCCTCTAGAAGCAATACAGCTTATACAACGATGTGTGATGCTTTGAATTATGCGGTCTATCAGTTCCATAGGAAGCGAGAGCCATTGCTCTTGCAAAATAGTTGCAAGGGTCTGAGGGGGCGGATTGAAAGCAGTTAGACGTCTCCCTAAAGCGTCCCAAATGTGCTCGATAGGACTCAAATCCGGGGATCGAGCTGGCCACTCCATGCGCATAATTGTTTCCAGTTGAAGATAACCATCTACGATGCGAGCCCTGTGTGGTCTTGAGTTGTCCTATAGCAGGAAGGCATCACCTATTGCCCAGGCATATGGGCGCACATAAGCA
Organism: Stegodyphus mimosarum; assembly: GCA_000611955.2. Lineage (NCBI taxonomy): Eukaryota > Metazoa > Arthropoda > Arachnida > Araneae > Eresidae > Stegodyphus > Stegodyphus mimosarum. The sequence goes on along the minus strand of KK115271.1, from coordinate 640,991 downwards.
TCAAGGATGTTATCTCTATAAACCTGAGCATTCACGGTTCCCCTTGGAAAAACATGGAGCTCTATGCTTTCACCCAAAGAGATGATACCCCAAACACAGACACTGCCGTTGCACATATTTCACGTTTGATGTTTGACAGATGATAACAGGTTCCAAGTTCTCTCCATATCAAATAACGCCTACTATCGCATTCTAGACTAAACCTGGACTCATCCGTAAAGAGAACAGCCATCCATTGATCAGACGTCCCGTCCAGTGGACATGTTGCCATGCCCACTGAAAACGATCCCTCCTATGGCGTGACATGAGCGGCACGCAAATGGCTGGTCGCCTCTTATATAGGTCACCTTCGTGAAGCCTTCTACACACAGTTGACGTCGACACCAACTTTTCGGTGGCTGCAGCAAGAAAGGATCTAAGAAGAGTCGGAGTAGCGGTTCTATTCGTGCGTGCACATAATGTCAAATATCGGTCATCGGCGCTCGTCGTAGCAGTTGGCCGTCCTTACCTGAAACTCCTAGATGCCGAATCTGTAGTTTGAAATTGCCTCCAAAGTCTATTAACCACAGAAGGACTTACATTTAGCCAACTGTCCAGTTCTGTTTGACTTTGTCCTGCCTCTAGTCTCCCAATGGCTCTTCATCGTACTTCTGCAGGCAAATGATGCCTGGAGGTCATTGTTGCGAATTGGCTGTCTCAGACTTCTGATGTCACTATCACAGTGAAATATGTGCTCTCAAACATGGACTTTTCTGCTCCTCGCAGATGACGTATTCCGAGGGCAGCGCCACTAATTTGCATATTGCAGCTTTACTCACCTACTCTTACTTGGCAACATATTCAAATTTTACACGGTGTGGGTTATTTTTGAGGGAGTTATCGCTATTTTTTCTGATTTTTCTTTAATTTGTGATAACCAGTATAGTTATATGTTGTAGAATATAACAACTTGTTGAAATTTTTTTGCACGTGCAATCCTAAGTTTTTCGTTTGCCAGTCGGCATATAAGAATGGGCATATGCACCTTGCAAGTACCTGATCTAGATATGAATCACTGCTGTCCACGTTTCTATTTGCTTTCAGCTTGATTTTTTCATTTATTCCGTCACTTTCTACACTATCAAAGTATACGTAAAATTTTGTACGCTTTGTTTCCGTTTTTTACTCTTCAGTCAGTCGAGGTTTGCAAAGTGACTCGGAATAGTTTAGTTGTAATTACTGAATTTTAGCGTTATAAATGATATTATGGATATGAAAAATATTTTTGGACGTATGTTTTTGTATCTTACTACTAACTGTAATTTTTTTAAAACAAATGGCTGGACACCTGCGATATATTACTGGGTATTTGAATTGATTGTCATTGTTTGCTGGACAGAAGACACATGTTTAATTCACTCCTTCTGCAGCCTAAAACTTTTCCCTCCCTTTTGAGGTAACAAATGGATTCCACGATAAAAAAGAATCAAGTTCTTTTGAGGTGATCCATTTATAAGAGCTTGTTTTCGAGATCGTTAAAACGTGGGATGTATTGTTCAGGAAGGCAATATTGCATGAATCGAAACAAATGGTAATCGGAAGGGGCGATGTCTGGTGAATATTACAAGCAGGGTAAGACATCCCATCGAAGTAACTTCAAGTTTTCCTTTACTCAGTTTGCAACATGCGGTTTGGCACAATCGCGAACCAGAATTATTTTGTCATGTCTCTGAGCATGACAAAGTAATTGTCATGGTCATAATGATTTGTGGATGCTTGTCTTTAAGTACCATATCAACCCACTGGAAGGGTCGAAGCCACTTATCTTCTTGGCCAGTGTTGACTGCCCCTTTCGGCACCAGGAACAGGGTCCGTGTATTTTGTGCCTCCAGAGTCGTTAGTATAATACTAAGCTAGTCTCTACAACCCCAGGGGGTTATGTTGAACTAGTGAAACTATTGCCCTCACTGAGTCAACAACAAAAATTAATTCAAGTTTCTAATATCTGTAATTATGGCGGGGATAACGCAGACAGCAGGTTGGGCGTAGTCAAAGCTCAATCGGAATAAATGTCCATTATGATTCGCGGAGCCCGATTGACAGTTCTAAGTACAGCATGCTTTCAAGATCCCCCAGTGCTTACTTTCTTTTTCTGTGAAAGAAAAGCAGAATCATAAGAAATTTCGGACCCTTTAAAACTGAGAAAATTGGACTTTGTGTCCTAGGTTGTAATCAGGCTATGTTATTCGATTTTTTGTTTAGAGCACTCTAAAATACGTACATATTTCTTAGGATTTATAATAAATCAAAACCTAGCTTAAGTGAGAAAATACTTGCAGAACTTGGTAATTTTGGAATAAATTTAAATGACTGCGGTCGAAACAATTTCAATGAAGCTAATATGCATAGGACGAAAATAATAGAAGGTAAAGGCATTTACTAAGTTTAACCACGTTCATGTCACTTTGGAAAGAGAGGGGTGTCACGTCGCGATGGATGCATGGAAGTTGGTGAGCTTTTCAATTTATGCTTTTATTTTATTTCTAAGTTCATTTGAATTGTGACTTTGCGTGTTTAGTATAATTTTGCTGGTATTCCATGTAGTGTGAACTTTGTATTTTTTATTTTGATAAAACTGGAAAAAATATCAACGTTTTCGCGATGCGTGATGCTGAGCTTAATTAGGCCTAGTGTGTACTTCGCATCATTTCCGAGCTTGTCTCATTTTGGTGCATCGTGATTCCAAGTTTTAGAACCCATTAGGAAAATAATCCCGCCAGTATTTTAGAACATCATTTGCCAGAGTCTTTCTGCCCACCGATCGGTGTGTGGTTTCCGTGCGTTTGAACATTCTTTCAGTGCTATTTTCAAGACATAATCACAAGATCATGCGCCCTTCATCATGTTTTTATTGTACTGATCTTTCTATGCAACGGTCAAACAAATAAATACCAACAGAGTATTTTTACTCTTATATTACCATAAGTTAAATAAATGGGAATTTTCTATAGTATGAAAGGACAAAATACCTTAGAAAGAAGAACTCTTAAGAATTTCCTTTCGGAAGCAAACAAATATATGGAGGATTAAAATGCTTATTAAGCAAAAGAACGTATTTCGAAAGAATGTGGTTTTAAAATACGTCATATATTCACTCATCTTCTCAGTTTTATGAGTAAACAATGTTTACGAATGGCCAGCCTAGAGGGTAAAGCCGAAGTTTATAAAAGCGTAGACGAGAAACTAGTAAATATTGTTCAGATGAGCAAGAAAGAGACTTATGCCGAAAAGGCAGCAAAGCCAGCATAAAAGAGGGCTAGATCCAAATCTAGATCTTTCTCGCGCAGCAGAAAAGGTGAAGAAGAGCATTTAGTTTTAGTATACCTAAAGAATACTTCAACAAAAAAAGTAAAAATTGCTTAGTTCAAAACATTGATCCAATAAAAATAAATATCGGCAAATAGTTGGTAAGGAAAATTAAAAAGAGCGAAGTATTAATAGAAGTAGTCAGAAAAGATGATATTGCAGTTTATGAACAGTCAATTCAAGAATGAAAAGCTTAGAGATACAGTGGAGTATAAAAGACCCAATAAAATTAATCCCAAAATTATATATATTCAATATAAAATAACTTGCAAAAGGAAGTCTCGTAGACACTCTACGGACACAAAACGATGTATATGGAAACTCTGTGTTGGATGCAAAATTTCAGTGAAAGGAAAATTTGGTGACAATTGGATGCTGAAGGTAGATCCCGATTCTTCCAAGCTTTGGTTAAGAATCAGCATGTAAGTCTCAAATGGGCAAGGAATACGGAACGAGAATTCCTTAGAGTGACTCAGTGTCAAAAGTGCTTAACTACAGGCATACTAAAAAATATTACAATGCCGAGGAAAAGATGTTCTAGGTGCGGAGTGACGGGACATGTCTAAGTAGATTATCTAACTGTAGAGTCTTGTTGTTTTAACTGTAAACAAGCAAATCAAAATTATAAATTGGATCTCAGTATTATTCATGATGCTTTAAAGCCAAACCGTGTAGTTGCCTAAAAAGAGATTTAGAATTTATACAAAAGAAAATTAGGGATATATTACGCATTATTCATTTAAACATACAGCACTGCAAGAGTGCGACTCTACAATTTAATGCAAATTTAGTTTTAGAAAAAATCCCTGGTATTGGCTTATATTCAAAAATTATATATATGTAAAGGGAGGCTTACAGATTTTCCACTCAAATATACACGGTAATCCGAAAGTGGCAACTATTGACTATAGTCCAAAAGTAATCCAAAAGTGGCAATCATAATACCTAATTTCGGTCTCTCAGAGATCTGTTGAGCAGAGTATATTGTAGCAGTTGCAGTACCCGATCCACTTATAGTTTCCTCCGTCTATTCCCCATCATCTTTAGATGATATACTAATGGACATGCAAAATCTTTCAAGGAAGTTTAATAATACTTCAGTTATCGTTACAGGTGACTTTAGCGTCAAACATCCTGTCTTTAGCCCTTCTCACGCAAACCGTAGATGGATTGAAGTATATGATTTTGAGGTGCTTCAGGACTTACGTTGTGCAACAACCCCAACAGTCCAGCCACATGCATTAGACGATCAAGGTGAGTCATAGCGAGATCTCACTACGGTAAAACTTCATGGAGATTTATGTATTAATAACTGGATGGTGGAAGATAATATTACTCTAAGTGACCACCAGACTATTTTATTTGAATTAGGCAACGTCTTAATTCTGCAAAGTAATAAACTGACAAAAGCCGTCAAGAACCTGAACAAGAAAGGGATAATACTCATTACAAAAATTTTTAACGCCTGCTTAAATTTGAACTATTTCCCTCGTATCTGGAAACATGCTACCATTATCGTCATAAGAAAACCAGGAAAAGACGGCTCAACTACGAGCGGTTATAGACCAATCAGTTTGCTCCCTACTCTTGCTAAATTATTTGAACGTATTATTGTAAATCGAGTTAAGAACTTCATTGAAAGTCACAACCTGCTAAAGAATTACCAATTTGGGTTCAGACCAGGTCATTCTACAGTACACCAAATCACAAGAATTACAGAAATTATCGGACAACATCTAAATAAGAGAGAGACTGTTGCTGCCCTATTTTTGGACATCGAGAAGGCTTTTGACAAGGTTTGGCATGCTGGCCTCCTTGTCAAAATGATAAATTATCAATTTCCTCCGGACCTTATTACCACAATTTTCAGCTACCTGGACACTCGTTACGGAGAGACGGGGACGCCCTAACTTTACCGTCGTGGTTATACGGGCATGGTCCCATGCCCTCCTCCTGGTTTTTCATATCAGCTCCACCACAGCCAAGGGAGCGGACAAGCCAGTACCAGTACGGTCCCTGTCGAGCCTGATCCCATCCTAGGTACAATACCCGGGTTCTAGTCCTGTGAAGAATAAGGTACAATAGTACCTGATATTTTACCCCCGTGGTTGAGACTGCGGGCGCAGACAATCTTTTACATCTTTTAACTTATCGCTATGAAACTTTTAACATTTAATGTTTATATAACGACGATCATTTTAAGCTATAAAACCTATTATATAGTTCAAGTTTCAACAGATAAGTAACATTTTATATTTTATAGCCTTTTCTGATATATCAAAAATATTTCTTGAAAATTTCATGATGATCGGTTAAGTAATTAAGACGTGAAAGCGTAACAAACAAACAAGCAAACTCACATTCCCATTTATAATATTAGTTAGGATTGTAAAATGCATTTGTTGCTTTTAAATTGAACTTTGTTAGTAGTTATTGTAATAATTTAAAAGGTAAAGATTTACGATAGGTTGAATGGCAAAATTCCTGAGAAATTTCTGTTTGTTAAGCTGCTTGAAAGATAAATGAATGATCTTTTGTCTCGAATAGTGGCAATATTTGCTAAGTAGATGATAAATACCTAGTAGCGTATACCACTAAATGTGACGTTATGTTGCGCAAATCATCTGAAAATTCTTCAGAATTCAATTATTGTTATTTCTAACATTTAAGAAAAACGTGCAGAATGGTAAACTGAAATACAAATGATTTTTCAGTGAATCTTCGGATTATGGTAACTTGGCGAAAATTTGGCGACCAACCCTGCTACAGCAACCTACGAGTTATTTTTTTATTTATACGAGCCATTTTGTTTTCACAATGTTTTTTTTTACTCAACATTTTTTACAACAATCTGCTAGCCGAATTACGCTTATGCTAGAATTTTTATGGAATAAAAGGGCTTAATCATGACGAAGATTAGGTGCGAAACTGTTTCTAAGTGCTTATTACACGATCACGATCGGAATCTAAAATCACGATCGGAATTTCCCGGAAAGTAGTGAAACAAACGTGCACAGAAATTTGTTTTTACAGGGCAAATTTATTTATGAAACATGTAAATAATTTTTTTCATAAATTAGAAAAATATTCACAAAAATGCAGGAAAATTTTGTGAATCTTTGAAGTAGGTAAAAAGGACATATATGAAATTACCTGATCGTTAAAAAGTTTTTATACTATGGAAGCTTTTATATGTTCAGCTTGCATATACCCTTTCCAAGGATGAACATTTGCACGTATAAAATAAATAAAATATGCAAGACATTACATTACTTTTCTTTTCCCTCTAAATTATCTATTATAAAAGTCACCTGCAAATTTATAAGGCAAACATTAAAAATGATCCTAGCCTTAAAAATTAAAAATGGTATCGCCTTACCAAAATGTCGCCAAACTGGTTGTTACCATATTCCAAAGATTAGCCGATTTTTCATTAGTGTTGGTCATTTTATTTTCACATGAAATACACCATTAATATTAAAATGTGATTACTCGAATATTTTTATCCTTAAAATTGTTGAACCTATTAGTATACGAGCAAAGTAAATTCACAGTGTTTTTCCCCTCTGCTTCTCCGTAACATTAAATTATGTTGCAAAAGATAAACAGAAGATTTAAAAATAATATTGATTACTCTGAACTCCCGATTGACTACGTTCAGATCACCAAGCTTGTGATTATCTGTGCGTATTTCACAAAAACTGCTCTCATGATATCTGAAGAACATAAGAAGTTAATTGCTTTTTAAGAAAATTCACAATTTTTTAGGCAGCAAATCTCATTGTTAAGGCAGAGCTAGGGAAAAAATTATTTTTGATATCATAAAGTCGAAACAATTTGCTGATTTTTCATGACTTCTGCTTCAAAAAACTCCTGATCACTCCACATTGCCCGAACCAAAAAAGGTGGTGGATGATGATTCTCCACCACCAGGATTTGGCGATTGGGTCCCCTATTCCCAAGTCGCCCTTTAAAAGGGGGGAGTATAGAAGGTATTTCTCCCGCCTTCTTAGCATGCCTTCGAGGTGTAATGGCCAGCACACTCGGCGCGTATTCGAGAGGTCCGAGGTTTGAGTCCCGGCAAGGGCATTGCTAATTTTTCATGTCTCCTGCTTCAAAAATACCTAATGTCTCTACAAACTCAATTATTTGATATCATTTGCCACTGACGAAGATTTTCTTCCGAGGTCATTGATAAAAACCTTTCAAATTTTTCTTCTTACGGTTAAAGAAGGCATTTCGCTCTTAGAAATAAGGTTAATAACCTTGTCCTGCTTTAATTTCATCCTTCTATCAATTACAAAATTGCACGGAATATCTTGAAGTTAAATTTTCAAGTCGTTTTCTTACCCATCAATAAAATGCATGCTCCAATTCATTAAAGATTCCATTTCTGGCTTTAATTGTTGGGGAATTTATAGCATATTTTGTCATTGCCGTTTTAGCTATATCGGCCACACTAAAAGGAAGTTTAAGTTCTGCATCAAAAGAACACCAATCTTATGAGCGAAAAGGCGAAATTAACAAATATTCGATAGCTAATCAATAATAGTTGGAAATTTAAATCATAGTTTTTGACTTAAGCTCTGCAGAAATTATCCAAAAGTCCGTTGGTGAATTGGATTTTCTTGAAGCTTTTCACATTCACAATTTTGTTTAATTAATGACAGGATCTTGACTAAAGTCTCTGCGAAACAGAAGTTTGTTACTTTGCCTAATATTTTACCCTAATGAAATTCAACATTACTAAATTTTCACCCTATTTTTTTATTAATCAATTGTTTGTTAATCAAGAAAAATCTACTTTGGCCCAACTGCTAAAATATTGACAAATTTAAAAAAATTCTTTCATTTTAAAATATTCTTTCCACTTGTAACAAAGTAACAGGTTAAAATTTTTTAACTTTCCTATAATGATATTTTTTTAAATACTTTACAACGTAAAACTGTGAACAAAGCATCTTGCATCATCTACGACAATTTTAGAGTTTATAAATATAACGGAATTTTTTGTTTCCTCCTATGTTTGGAACTCTGCTGCCAGAAGGGAATGCGGTTAGTCGCTCTGACTGCCATACCAAAGAGCACGCGTTAGAATGCTAAAGATGTCACGGAGATAAATTTTTTGCCTCTTCTTAGGAAGCAACGGGGGTCCACCTATTAGGTGCGTCAGTAATAAAGTGGCCAGCGTGTAAAATGGCTAGTGCCCGCCATTGGGAAAAAAAAGTATTTGGAACTCTAATTTCATTCTGAAAGGACAATTGAAAATTGGTAATGGTTTATTCCACATTTTCAGTATTCTTTCAATTAAATTCTACTGATTTATAGCAATTAGGGTAATTTAATTGTAGTTATACATTTCACTTTGGAACTCATTTTCTTTACTTTCATGTAATATAGAATTTTACTTTGAGAGGGAAAAGAATAGTTTACCGTTCATTCATTCTAAAACTGCTATAAAATTCATACAGGATTTCCAAATGCACACTAAGATTTTGAGTAACACTTGAAATAATTAAACGTTTCGAAACTGGAAAAGATAGCATTCTCAACATGTACACGTATATCTGAATTTGTACTTATACTCAGATTTGTAC
>KK115271.1:601729-630389 GCA_000611955.2 Stegodyphus mimosarum | reverse complement strand
AAGAGGTTTCCTCCTCAAACCTTTCGAGGTCCACTTATTTTATAACACGTATTAGATTTGCTATTTTCACACTTTAAAACTGCATTTTTTTAAAGCTAGGAATCGCTTTTGGACAGCCTTGAAACCCCGTCACATGACCCTTTAAAATCGCCTTCGGATATACATGAAAGAAATAACATATTTAAATGTAGGATAACTTAAAGTCATTTGACTATGTGCTGCATATTCCTATGAAGGTTTTCATCTGTGTTGATGTTAGTTATGGACAAGTTTATGCGTAAAAATGACGTAATTTTTTTGTATTCCTTTTTTTATGTCCTTGTTTTAAATAGACAATCCCCTGAAACTTCAATCAACATCCGGAATATGTATTCATTAATATTTGATTCCACAGTGTTCAGTTACAGTTAAAATTCGTGAGCCTAGCTAAAAATCATGAGCCTAGCCAGGGTGGGCAGGGAGGTGCCTCTAAACAAACGCAATTTTTTCCTCTGCTCAGATATTAAGCAACAAAAGCTTCCTAAAAATGTATCCCTTTCCTTATTATTCTGTTGAATTTTTTCAATGAAAAAAATTCAAAGCTGCCTGGATCAAAGGTCTTTTCCTGACCTCATAGTTTGTCATGCGAATAACCAGCAGTTAGTCTGTCAATTGTTATCAAGTCTTTCATCTGCGCTCGTCTTACAGATGGGTGCGAGTAATTGGCTATTGTTTGACAAATTTTCAGTAGTAATAACTTGTAGTAATAATCTAATGATAGGTGTGGAAACTTCTCAAAACCTTATTCTAATATTAATTGTGAGAGCGGTGAAAACAGTCCCCCCAATAAATAAGCTACTGTTACTTACCAAGAATAAACCTTCTGAAGAAATCATACAGCAGAAAGCTTTGTGTTTATACAAAAAGTTTATTCGATTACCATCAAATTGTTTTGGGAAGGAATTATAGTTACCATCAAAATAGAAGACTAGAAACGCAAGATGGTTTTACACAAAAAGTTGGGAAAATTAAAAATGGAATTGCAATACCGGACAGCCCGAAAATTTTACCTCCTCCAATTAATCCTTTAATTCCCCTTTTGAAGTAGAATTAAATTCAGTTTTAAATTCAGTTTTAAAGGCTGTCTATTTGGAAACTAAATACCAGATATACTCGGCTTGGATGGCTGCATGTGTACACTGACGGATGCCAGTTGGACTATGGAGAAAATGCAGGCGCTCGTATATTTTCAGAAATGTTTGCATTCTATAACTTTAGGGCCAAATGCCCCGCCGTTTGACGGTAAAGTTATCAGACTGGCCAGTCAACTACTATTGACAAGAGTGGAAGACTTGTCAGAAAATGTCGTTGTACTTGTACTCTCTGACTCCGTCACAGCAATTCAAGCAATTTAATCTCAGGATTATTCTTCGGGTTACTGCTAACCTTCAAAATGAAAACTGTACTTCAATGGATACCTTCACACCAACGGGACCTACTGGTCCATTGTTAAACTTATAAAGTAATAAAATAATAGATTAACGAAGGAAACATATATAACATACACAGATGGAAAAAAGACCTGATAGAATTTTCTATTGCTCTCTTGCTCTTTGTAAATGTAGGCTGGATATGTTATAAATCTTTACATGCCCTTAAATACTTGCTAATTTCCTCATTTAATATGAATTATTTAATTCTTTTGTCCACCAAGGATGTAACTTAGGTTTCGGCAATTTTGTTTGTAACTTTTGTATTATTATGCAGATTATATAGCTGGTCTGTAGTCATCTGTATAAATCATTTGTCCATTTGATTTTCTGTATGTACAATAAATCTCCATTGGAAGTTAGTAAATAAACCTTCTCTTAAAGATATCCAATCAGTCCGATACAGTTTCATTGTCAGTTTATTAGGTCTTAGGTCTTAGGTCTTCGCTTATTCAATAGGTATACGACCCTAAAGTCTTTACCTATCTATAACTGTCCTTATTAGGAATCCTAAAAGTGAAAAAACAAATTCCAAAAATTGGAATAAACCTGTACACTTGAAGTGTTGAATGACATCCAAAGTGGAAGTGTAACATTGGGCAAAATAGCGATTTAACATCTGAAGTATAACTTTCACATCGTAAATGAAATTTAATACATCAGTAGCATAAAAACTTTGGCACAACTTTCTCCTCGTATTTGCTACGTCTGAGTGTCCTCCTTCCTCCGTGTCTTGGAGCAACAGAATAGCGTGGGCTTAATAGTTGAGGCATATCACAGTAGTGGGCGGAGCATAGTCGCAGAAAAGAAAATAAAAAACACTAAATTCACCATGCACATCGATCACCACAACTCGTTATGATGTATCGTCCTTGGTCTTTTACAGCGTTGAATGACTGTGTAGTCATAATCTCCAATGCTACGTACAGCTTCATTTTCATGATTATCACATTTGGTGTAGAAATTATGTGAGGCAATTAAGATCTCGCTATCTAATGGTTTGATTTTCATTCCACGATGTATTGCAGTGTTTCTTACAAACCACGGTGAGTCTGTAATACTTCTAAGAATTTTATTTTGCAATCTTTGCAAAATCTGGCGATTTGATCTAGCTGTAGCGGCCCATGCTGGTGCTGCGTACAATAAAATCGGTCTTATTGCTTGAAGATAGAGAATTCTCTTAGTACTTAGTTGTAATTTTGAATGTCTCCCTATTAAAGCATAAATATACTTAAAAGCTTTGTGAGCTTTTTCACGAGTATACAAAATATGCGGCCTGAATGTAAGCTTATCGTCAAGAATTACACCCAAGTATTTAATATTTTTAACTGTGGGTATTGTGGCGCCATCTAATGTTATGTTGTTTACTTCTTTAAGGTTGTATCTAAAAAATATGACTTGAGACTTAGTTGCATTGATTTTGATCTTCCAAGTGTAAAACCACTTGGTGAGGATATTAACGGCTTTTTGAAGCTTATCTCTTGCTCTGATGGGGCTGATAGAACTGCACATGATTGCGGTGTCATCCGCATAGCAGGCAAAAGTAGTATCTGGGATATTTGGCATATCGTTGATGTATAGACAAAATAATATTGGCGAAAGTAAACTTCCTTGCGGAAGACCGGCCTGAATAGTTTTCTTGCTGGATAAAGTATCTTTAATTTTAACCTGAAAAGTTCTACTGTCCAGGTAGCTGTCCCCCCCCGGGGGTTGATTCAGGAGAATTCCTGGGAACCACGCACGCAAACATTTTTAATCTTAAACCACGCAAACATTTTTAATCTTTCCTAATTTATCAAAAATGTTTCTTGAAAATTTCATGATGGTCGGTTAAGTACGAGGCGTAATTAGGCGTTAAGGCGTGAAAGTGTAACATTTATTAATTAAGTTTATATTAAAGCATTTATTAATTTTTATTTGTTTAATTTAATTTATTATTTAAAATCCTTCAGAATTTCCGGCTTTTGGCTCTTCTTTCACAAACTTTTTCAGTCATTAGGAAATATACGTACATAGTAGTTTTACTAGATTTCGTAGCGATACACGTATTTTTAAAATTCACGCGGCGTTTGAAACTTATTTAAGAACAGTTTAATTTTTTAAAGTTTTATTTCTCGTTTTCGAAATGCCTCGCAAACGTAAATCTTACATGTCTAGGAATTCATCTCGGGCCCGGGCAGCAAAAATTGCTCGATCCCAAGAATCTTCTGTACATGCAAAATTAAGAAGACAAGAACAAGCAAGGAGAAAATCTATTTTGAGAACTGATGAAACAACTTCTCAAAGACAAGAAAGATTAGAGGCCCAAATTTCCCGCCAAGCTTCTATGAGTGCAGCTGAGACGCCTTTCCAAGCATAACTCCGCTTGACAGAACAACTTGAACGACAAGTTGCTTTGAGAGCTTCTGAAACGCCTCTTCAAACACAAATTCGTTTAGAATAACATGCTGAACACCAAGCTGCTTTCAGAGCTGCTGAAACACCTCTCCAAACGCAGATCCGCTTGAAAGAACAAGCTGAACGTCAAACTGCTTTGAAACGCCTCTTCAAACACAAATTCGCTTGGAAGAACAAGCTCAACAACAGGCAGTTATTAGATCGAGAGATACTCCAGAACAATTGCAGGCGAGAGGAATCGTTCATGCAGAAATGCAAACCGAACACCGGCGAAATTTCATTCATAACAATTGGTACGTATTTAATGTTCTGGACTTCAATACGATCCTTCAATTGATTACCATAATCATCCACTAATTGTTATCGGTTCGATGAGTAAAAAATGCCATTTTTGCGATGCTTTAGAATGGAAAGATGAAACTGCAAGAATATGCTGTTCCAATGGTAACGTTTCGCTTTCTTTACTTAATAAACCAGAAGAGCCGCTGAAAACTCTATATTTGTGTGGTATATATGAGTAAAAGCGTTTTTTAAGAAAATCAGAAAGTATAACTCTTGCTTCCAAATGACATCTTTTGGAGTAGACAAGGATATAAGAATGCCCGGTTTTTCACCAACATTTATAAGGCCAGATATGTCATCAAATTGGTTCACTTATCTTAACAGATAATGAACCGCATAAATTTTTGTAAGATTATTTTATGGGTCAAGAAGAAAATGAAGTAAGCCGTCGTTGTCAGTATATTGATGGAGTCGAGAGAGATGTAATATTGAAAATTCAAAGAATGTTACATCATCACAACGTTTTGATAAATGCCTTCAAAATTGCAATAGAAAACTGGCCTCGAGACGATTATAAAGTCGTCATTCGTCCTGATCGAACTCCACGTCGCAGATATGAGAGGCGCTATAATGCACCGACAATTATTGAAGTTGCTGTCTTGGTTACTGGCAACCCTTGCTCTCCACGAGATAGTGTTACCAGTACATGATAATACACTGACACGTGTAGCAGATACTCATAAATTTTACGATGCTTTGCAGTACCCATTAATTTTTAATAAAGGGCAACTGGGATACCATTTTCATATTCCAGAGATTAATCCAACTACAAAACAGCCAGTTACCAATAAAAACTTTTCCTGCATGGATTTTTACGCCTATCACATGTTGCTTCGAGAGAATGATTTCAACCTCCTTCCGTGGTCGAAGCAGCTCTTTGATCAATTCTTAGTAGATATGTATGTCAAAGCAGACAGCGAACGCCTGCGTTACGTTTCTTTAAACCAGACAAAACTACGATATGAAAATTACATTCACCTACAAGATGCAATTAGCACAGATGGTAATATTAACCCCAATGACTTAGGCCAGATGGTAATATTAGCCCCAACGACTTAGGCAAGATGGTAATTCTTCCCTCCACTTTTGTGAACAGTCCCCGCTATCTGCATGAATACACACAAAACGCTTTCACCTACCTAAGCACTTACGGTATGCCTGACCTATTTGTAAGTTTACCTGCAATCCTTCATGGAAAGAAATAACAGAGGAGCTTATGCTCGGACAAATAGCTACTAATCGACATGACATACTTGCCCCCGCGTTTCGTTTAAAAATTCAAAAGATCATTAATGTATTAACAAAAGGAAAAGCTTTGGAAACGTCCAGTGCCACATGTGCTCCACTGAATGGCAGAAAAGAGGTCTGGCACATGTGCTCATTCTTATTTGGTTGAAATCAAAGCTGCGATTCAACCAAATAGCGCCGAAATCTCTGATCAAGAACTAGATAAGAATTTGCACGAGATCCTAATCAAAAACATGATTCATGGTCCCTATGGAGCTTGCAATCCAGCATCCCCTTGTATGAAAAATGGCAAATGTGCGAAAAATTTCCCTCGGAAGCTACTAAAGGAAACAGTGTACAAAGATAAGGGTTACCCTTTATACAGATAAAGAGCACCCGAAGATGGTGGTAGAAGAGTTACGATTCAAACTCTCAGTGGGTAGTCAAGACTTTTGATAATAGCTGGGTTGTGCCATATTCACCTGTTCTATGTAAATTATTTGATGCTCACATTAAAGTTCAAGCCTGCAACTCTGTTCATGCGATTTTAAATACACTGCTGGCCACCCAAATTGCAACACCAAGAAAGACAAGAGATATCACAACAAAATTTATTTAGTAGATAACATGTTGACCAAGTATCAAATGACTACATTTATAGACTTCTGTGAAGTGTGATTCCTTCTAGAATCAGTAGCCAGAGCAGCCGACATTGTTGGAGATCACCGCTGCCACACGCCTCGGCATTGATTCAAAGAGACTTTGTATGTGTTCTTGGGGTACAGCAGACCAAGCAGCTTCCACACGTTGCCAAAGTTGATCTAGTGTGGCAGCTTGCGATGTAATCTCGGTCAATCGTTCAGCAATCATGGACCCCATGTTTTCTATCGGCGAAAGATCCGGAGACCGAGCCGGACAGAGCAGCAATTCAATCTGGCGACTGACGAAGAACACTTGGACAATGCGTGCCACGTGTGGTCGCGCATTATACTGTTGAAATTTGGCTGTGGGCAAGCCCTGAAAGTAAGGCAGGACAACTGGCTCCAACACCTCGGAGATGTAGCGCTGGCTGTTTAAAGTACCGACAATGTATACTAGAGGAGTGCGAGAGTGATAGCCAATACCGCCCCATACCATAATACCCAGTGTGGCGGTGCATAACGCAGCTGTTCAGCATCCTCTCTCCATGGTGTCTCCAGACTCGAATCCGACCATGGTGTTGCAGACAGAAGCGTGATTCGTCAGTAAAGACAATTTCATTCCATTCTGCAGTCCACATCCTTCTTTCATCGCACTGTTGGCAGCGGAGACGTCTGTGGTTCTGCGTCAAGGGTAGACAAAGCAATGGGCGTCTTGCGGACAGACCACTCTATAGACTGAATGTGCTGTGCTATGGTTCATGATGTGACTGAGGGATCCGTCACTGCCATGCGCTCAATGTTCCTGTCATCACGTGAAGTGGTGCACTGAGGTGGATGCGATCGAGCATGTCGGTCCGTCGTACCCTCCTGCATCCAACGGTCACATATCCTCATTACAGTTGTTTGGTTTCGTCCAACACGACTACCGATTTCCCTGAAAGATAATCCAGACTCTTGTTATGTATTACTTATTTCAGTTGTGATTTAAATTGTTTTAAAGGTAATGATTTAACTTATTTTGCTTCAGACTTAAAGATTAATTTGTTTTTAATTTTTTGTAGTTGAATTTAAGTTTTTTTGGCTTGTTGAAAAGTAATTGTGGTCATTTAATTTGTTCTCTTGACAGTTTTGGTTAACGCTGATTTTAAGTTGCTTGAGTAATTAATTTTTCTTCTTTACTTTTGGTTGGTTATCTATTTAAATTTCTGTTTAGTTAATTTTTTTTTCTTAACGTTGGTTGTTAATGTTAATCTCTTGATAAGTTGACCCTTAAGGTCAATCTTTTTAAAGTTTGTTTACACAAGTTGGTGTTTAAAGTTTAATTAAGTTTTAATTTTTATTGTGCCCCCTTTTCTGCTAAATTTGGGATCCATATTTTCTGACTATGGTGGTCGTTTTGGTGTTGTGGAGAAAATAAAAAAATTTCATACTTGATTATTGTATTTTAACTGAAGAAATTTTTATTTCCTTACTATGGTGGTCGTGTTTGGTGTTGGAATAAACCCAAGAAAATTATCTATGAAATTATTATATTTTTATTTAAGTACTTATCAGTATTGAAGTTAATTCGTGTGTAAAATCAATAATTAATACCTATCCTTCAAAACTTTTCCGTTGCCTTTCCAAATTATTTATGGGCTTGTTTTCGATTTCTTCGCCCGCTAGACGGTAGTCTGTGAAACATCTGTCAACATTAGTAAAGTTTGCACCCTGCGGGAGAGGCTAGATCCAACACTACTAACCCTGCCGCAAACTTGAGGGGGGCGGGGTGTTTTGCTTACTCGCAGGCTTTTCCTATGCTGGAATGGGACCCCTCGTCGAGGCTAGCAGCGATATTCGCCAATTGCGGGAGCTCTTTCTACGTGGAGATGCACCTTCCTGCGTGTTTTTCCCCTGGGGTTGCCGGGCTGTTGGCGGTTTTCCTACCATCTAAAATCGCCAATCGAGCAGTCTTGGCGATTTGAGTAAAAAGCCTGGGAGCTGGCGACGAGAGCAGACTGAGACGAGGCTGACAGGAGACTGACAGGATGAGACACGAGGCAGACACGCCGCCATTGACGGAAGGAGACGGAGAATGAAAAATACTATCTGAAGAGTAGCTGTCAGCGTTATCAGAGAACCAACGATGTCGGAAGAAATAGAAATGGACGAGAGAAGAGCTACTACGGAGGGCGAAGCTAATGTTTAAACCTTTTCTTAACTAATCACTTCCTTTTTTTTCTCCTTATAGAAAGCAAGCAATGGTTGACGTCTACTGCCATGATTTCTGTAACAAGTAACCTAGCAATAGACGGAGTCTGAAATGTATTCTCAATGTTAACTTCACTTTTGGAACGTTAAATAGTGGTAGCGCTGTGACGTTGGCCGAAGTTTGTTTGTCGGATGTCTGTATCTACAATGTTAAATTCCCTGTTTGGAACGGTATGATTGTTTTTTTCATTTTTTTTACACCACCGCCACCAATGTAAAATTCTGTATTAATTCAGTATTATCTTAATAAATTCCATATTTAATTTTAACTCTCTTGTAATGTTTTCACTTTAATTTAGAACACTGGACCAGACAGTATTATGACACAACGCAACATTAATTATTCTGTTGGAGCTCATGGTCACTATTTACGATTGATTTGAACACTAGTTTTACAGTATATATTACTTTAATTTAGAACACTGGACCAGACAGTATTATGACACAACGCAACATTAATTATTCTGTTGGAGCTCATGGTCACTATTTACGATTGATTTGAACACTAGTTTTACAGTATATATTGTGTTTATCATGTTGTCACAAACTTTACACATTCATGTTATTGAGAATTGTTTGTCCAAATATTGACTTATCATTTGGTATTGAACTTAAAACATAAACATAAACTCTTAAGAATTAAAAGCTCCAACACTCTCTGTAGGCCACTATCCTTCCTCTGTCGAATTCGGATACTTGATCAAACGCTGTTTACTACGATGCATAATTGATCATTTTTCTGAAACAAACCACAAGAAAAACACAATTGCCGAACTTGAAATTGTCGGAAATCCAAGCCTTCAATAACGCTTTTAAGTGGCGCCACAGGCGCGCGTGATGTGCGTCTGAGCGGAAATTCTAATCATTTGCATATCTGACCTCCGTTAATGCATGTTGTAAATTTCATGTTATTTTCATGCTTCCTTCAGGGTGTTGCATTTACGGTGGCCAGTAGTGTATATTTGTAAGTATATCAATAAAGAGAGCGAAGGCGATCTTCAATCTGCTTAAGAAAGGTGTGTGTGCTGCAGCCTTTGAATGAAATACAAACCTATCAAAAAGGGCGATATGTCAGTAGTAATAAGACACAGTGGCGGCACCTTGGTTTCCATTACATCTTATCGATTGTTATACATCTTGCCGTACATTTAGAAAACGTACAACGTGTTTTTTTAATAAGAATAATTTTCAAGAAATAATTTTATCTCCCCCTAAAACCACACTGACCGCTTTTTTCTAGCATTGCCAGACAGATACTTTTGCGAAAAGATTATTGTATTCCGAAGTTCTCCGTTATTATACATGGAACGACTCAATAAAAGAATGGCAACGTTCCGTTCAAGATACGCCTATTGAAAATTGGCCAGGTCGTGTCTACACCGTCCATGTAACAATTTCTGAATGTTTTTGTCTGCGCATTTTATTGTATCATGTTCGAGGTCCAACTAATTTTAAAGACCTTAAAATTGTTAATAGTCTAGACTGTCGAACTTATAGAGAAGCATATAAAGCTCAGGGTCTGTTAGAGAATGATAACCATTGGAACGAAACTATGGCAGAAGCTGTAGATCGCCAGATAAAATCAGGGAATTTTATGCAACCCTTATATCATCTTGCGGCCTTTCTAATCCTCAAACGTTATGGATAACTACAAGAAGGACGTGGTGGAAAATATTTTGTGGCGACTGCAGCGAGTACATGCACATATGACTTTTAATGAGCACATCTATAACGAAGCACTGATTGTAATCTCTGCGTATAATAAAACAAAGAGTCTCTCTCTGTGTGTGTGTGTCTTTCGTTCGTGTTGCGAGTAAGCTAATAGACCCAGGGCCACGAAATTTGGTACATACGTGTATCTACACAAGAGCCAGTGCACCTTGAAGCGATTTTTCGAAATTCGAATTAGAATTTTTTTTATTTTATGTTTTGTGACCAAATCGCGTCATTTTGAGACATAATGGGCTACAGGAAAGCGAGATTTCACTCTATACATTTCATTTTTACATCGTCGTGAAGCGTAGACACTTAGCTATTTTACGAACTTAAAATAAATTTCGTATTTCAATAAATCGATTAAATACGAATTTATTTAGGAAGGTGAGCTTAACACCTTTTCAGCGGAATTTTTTTAAAAAAAACTTATTTTAAAAAATGGGCTGTTTATTTTCCTTTGATTTTTGGACACGTTGAACTTTAATCCTTTCGACTCCTTTTAAAAAAAGAATTTTGGAAAAATAATAATATTTTGTATTTTTTTAAAATTTTTTAAATGAAGCTTCCGAATACACTTCTCACATCTCAGATATTTTAAAATGTAGTTTTGGCAACAATTTTCCTTTCTTATTGTTGTTGATAGATTTTTGATGAAATTGCATCATTTTGAATAGTTTCATTCTTTTAAAAATTTCGGTTTGGCAACAATTTTTCATCGTATTTCTTATGTTACTGTTTTTAAGAGACTGAAAAGTTTAAGAAATTAAAAAGTTGTTTCTTTTTGCAACGGTAAATTGTTTAATTACTTTATTAGGATAATTAACATTTGTATCAGGGGATATTGCTTATTTCATTGTAATATTTTATACAAGTTAAATGGCTGCGATGTGACTGCTGACACATTTCCTCAAAAGATTACCTAAAGTATCATAACATTTCAAAATTTCAGAAAAAGGATCATTCAAACTATCGAGTAAGAAAATGTTTAAAAAATTTAAATTTTATTGTAGAATTTTTATATAATTTTTTATGTTGTCATGGTGGTGCTTAAGAACGGGGATAAAAATTATGCTTTAACAAATGTTTAATGTACATCTCATGCAATTAATTTGCTAAAAATTCAAGATGTATATGTTTTTCTGGAGATAATCAGGGCCGTATACAAAGGAGGGTTGGAATCTTAACAAAGAGAAAAAAGTTGGAAGAACTTACGCGGCCATAGGTCCCAGGCGTGTCTTTTAGGCATTTTTCCGGTACGTTTAAAAGCCAGACGAAGGCTGGCCGCATAGCGGCTAGTTGAAAATAAAGTTTTGACAATGGTAGGGAAGAAGCTTTAAGATTTTGGATTTCTTAGTCCACGACGATCAGACGAAAATTACTTTAATGATGAAATTGATTGAGAATTAGATTACAATTTCATTGCATTGCAGCAGCAAGTAGCAAAATTGGTCCGTCAGTTACTTCCAGAACAAAGTCAAGTGTTCCATAAGGTGTTACCTAAAACATAATCCAGGAATGGTGCACTTTTCTTTCTCAACGCTCCTGGAGGAACCAGGAAAACGTTTTTGCTAAATTCATGATTAATGTCCGTCAGAAAAGATTAGAAAATAGCGATTGCTTTAGCTTCTTCTGGTATAGCTGCTACACTATTGAACGGAGGCAGTACTGCACATTCCGTTTTAAAATTGCCGTTGAATCTTGCGCAGGAAGATTCGCTCATCTGCAATTTCAGTAAAAATAGCTCTCGAAGTAGGATGCTACGACAATGTAAGCTTTTAGTGTGGGATAAAAGTACGATGTCTCACAAAAAAAGGTATAGAAGCGCTAATCCGAACTCTTCAGGATTTGCGAGACAGTACAGATATTATGGGAGGAATGGTAGTTTCATTGGCTGGTGATTTCCGACAAACTCTGCCGGTAATCCAGAGAGGTACACCTACAGATGAAATCAAAACCTGTCTCAAATCATTAAGTTTATGGGCGAAAGTTGAAAAATTCAGTCTTAAAACAAATATGAGAGTGCATCTTCATAATGATGTAGCTCCAGAGAATTACATTATTGAAAATTGGCGATGAATGCTTGGAAACAGATGCTGAAGGTTGTATTTTACTTTCAAAGGAATTTTGTAATTTGGGAGAAAACGATGTGGAGCTTATTGCTAAAGTTTACCCGCACTTGCAAGAAAATTTAAATAGTGATCACTGGTTATGTGCAAGAGTAATTCTAGAGCCGACAAATGAAATCGTAAACAAAATCAACATCGACATTTTGAAAGAGGTGCAGAGAGAAATAAAAGAGTATTTGTCAATAGATATAATCAGGGATATAGAACAAAACACTTCATATCCTGCTGAGTTTTTAAATTCACTAGAGCTATCATGTGTACCCTCACATAAACTCCAATTGAAACCAAGTGTACCGGTTATGCTTATGCGAAATATAGATTCACCTCGACTGTGTAATGGAACAAGGCTTCGGATCATACAATTATATAATCGGTGCCACTATTTTAACAGGAGTACGAAAAGGGGAAACTGTTATCATACCTCGAATCCCAATAATCCCCACAGACTTACCATTTCACTTTAAAAGACTGCAGTTTCCAATCCAACTTAGTTTTTCTGTTACTATTAACAAAACTCAAGGGCAAACATTTCAGGTAGCAGGGGTGCATTTGGAAAAGTCACGCTTTTCCCATGGTCAAATATATGTTGCCTGTTGGCGTGTATTCAAAGCCAGGAATTTATATGTATTAGTGCCGAATGGAAAGACATATAATATAGTATACAGAAGCATCCTAGAATAATACTCTTATTCGCGTTCTTCTGAAAAAGAATTAACGTTTTTAACGTTTTGTTAATACTGTAGCAAAAATTGCTCCTTTTGGCTGAGCTCTTCATAGCTTAGTGGAGAAGACACAGGACTCGAGAGTCGAAGGACACGGGTTCGAAACCTATCAAAGGCAAGATGCCTAATAATCGGTTTTTATGTAAATTTCCTTCTCATTAACCTGTTTTCTTTATGTTCCAGAACATTCCGAATCTGAAATGTTCCAGCACGCTCATCAGCTGTAGTATGTAAGCAGTTCTTTATTCAGTTCCAAGTCTTGAGTTTAGACTTGAGTACTTGCCCGTTCATTTGTACGATCCCTTCATCTACGCGACCATGCGTGAGTGCGTGATACACGCGTGCGTACGACAATGCGTGAGTATACACACAGGTGTGCAAAACTTAAGCAACAATGTAAAAATTTAGTAGATAGCCATGAAATTGCAGAAAAGGAGGTCTGGAGATTAGTGCAATGAACACATAAGTCAGTAGTAACGTCATGCGTATACGTATCAGGAATGAATCGTCATAGGGGATGTGAGCGTACACAAAACGCGTGATGTCGGCGCGCGCAGCTCACCAGTAGAATAAAAGGAAGGACGGAGACGCAATTCAACATATTAGCTGCAAGTGCCAGTGAGTCAGTGAAATGTGGCTAGAAGAAATCACCTGGACGACTTAGTATATATGGACGACTTAGGACGGTATATTGGTTAGCTGCAGAGTTCGGAATCAACAAAAGTGTCGTTTCGCGCGTTTGGAAAGCGTTCCAAACCACAAGTACAGCTGTTAGAAAGGTTGGTGGTGGCCGCCCGAGGACGACATCTGCAGGGGATGACCGATATATCGTCTTGCAGGCGAAAGGAGGCCGACAGCAGTCAGCAAGCGCCATTGCTCAGCAACTCTGTACAGCAACGGGGCGACAAGTGTCGCGGTCTACTGTGGCCAAACGCCTTCACAAAGGGGGGCTATTCGTCCGCCATTCTGAACGCTGGCTCCCGTTGAAAGTTGGCCACCGACGCCACCGTTTACAATGGTGCAGAGAGCACAAAAACTGGAGGACAACTGATCAATGGAGTCGTGTCCTCTTTACAGATGAGAGTCGGTTCAGTACCAGAAGCGATTCTCAACGCGTTTTGATTTGGAAAGAGGTCGAGACCCGGTTTTATCCTAGTAACATCAAGGAAAGACACCTTAACGGTGGTCCTGGTGTTCTGGGGAGGCTTTATGCTGAACGGGCGAACTGAGCTCCACGTTTTCGACGAAGGCTATGTAACCGGGGATCGCTATTGTGAGGAGGTACTCCTTCCCCATGTGCGTCTGTTCCGATGTGCCATTGGCCCAGACTTAATTTTATGGATGACAATGCACGGCCACATGGGACTCTTTCTGTTGAGGAGCTACTGGATAGTGAAGATATCACTCGAATGGATTGGCCTGCGTACTCCCCAGATTTAAATCCCATCGAACATGTGTGGGATGCTTTGGGGAGACGCATTGCAGCACGCCTACATCCTCCGGAGAATATCCAACAACTCAAACAGATGCTGATTGAGGAATGGGCACTCCTACCGCAAGAAATGTTGCACTATTCTGAGTATGCGGAGACCGAGCAAAGATTCCAGTGTTGGGAGGGCATATCCCATATTAAGGAACATCTGCATGTTGTTCTTCCTCTTGGATAGACAATCATGAGTCATACTATGCGTTCAATAAAGCTTATTTTTGTTTGATTCCATACCATATGCATTGTATTCCTTTTTCAGCTCCGATGCTTTCGTCATCCTTTACGTACATAATACTCTCCTTCATTTCTGCATTTCATGTCTCTCAGTTGATTTCTCGTGGAGTTATGGCAAAAAACCCTGCTGTTGCTTAAGTTTTGCACACCAGTGTAGAAGCATACTAGAATAACCCTCTTATTCGTACTCTTCTGAAAAAGAATTAACGTTTTGTTAATACTGTAAACTTTTTGAAATCTTGGTAATGAAAATTATTTATTTTTGTAGTGAGATATCTTAATAAAGCACGTTTTTCAGCTTTTTAAATTATATTTTATTTTAGAAATTTTTACTCGAGGCTACTCGAGGCTTAGATTATTCAGTTTCAGAAATAGTTCCATAGAAGGTTCTTTGCACAGTGTTCAAGGAATGTGGAGAGAGTAAACGGATAATGCAGTAAAAAAGTGTAATCTTGCAAGTTCCAAGGACAAGCAACCTTAAATGATCATGATCTTCAAAGGCTCAGCCGTATCGTATGTAGCCAGCGATATTAAAGCTCAGATCACTACCTAACTGAATGAGGGTTACAGTTGAGCATTCAGTAAATGGACCGTGTAGCACAAACTTCATGTGTACTTCAGAAGCTGAAGACCCGCGTGATTTCCACCTCCTCACTGAATGCCACCTCACCCAAATCTGATATGAACCACAGAAAACCGCGCCACCCAACCAGTATAGTGGTTAGCGTCGCTGACTGCCGTGCCGAAGGGCCCAGGTTCGAATCCCGGAGAAGGCATGGATGTTTGTAAATGTGTAGTGTCCGTGCGGCATGGGATCACTCTAAATATACGGCAAGCTGAAAGTCTCTCTAGAGAGGTTGTGGTAGGGGAAGAGGGGTGAGAGACCCTCGGGCCCGTCCCTCCCGGGGTGCTTTCCATCAAAATTGGGGGCGAAACTGAGTTAAATCGCATTGTCACCTGTAAGATGCTCAAGGCTGTTGCGAACGGCAAGCGTATCTTGCGCTCCTTGCCAACAGGAATTTCCTGGCTTAACTATGGGTCAGACAAGTGGGCATTAGTCAACAACAACAAAAACTCGGGACTGGACTATAGACGACTGGAATCGAGTAGCATTGAATGACGGGTCTCGATTCTGACAGTGTCACACTAAGAATATGCCGCCAGTTCTGAGAAGCCATACATCCGGTATGCCATATTGGAATATACAAAGTCACGGTTACAAAATTATGCCTGGGATGTTTTCTATTGGCAGTGTCTGGGACCTTTGATACCTGTACAAAGCCTTCTTAAAGCATAAGTGCGCTGTTCTGCTCGGCGACCATTTACATCTTTTCACAATTTTTTGGCGTCATTATGGAGTATACCAGCTGTGGCAGTAACAGATACCGGTCGATTACCACCTGGTTCAAAAAGCATTCCACTGAATTCTCTTCGTTGAAATTGGCATCGAGAGGCCTGGATTTAAATTCTATTAAATACCTTTGTGATACTTTAAAAAAAGGTGTGCAAGCAGGTCATCCACCACTAGATGCTTAATTAATTTATGGGGAATTCTAGATTTTTAGCAGGCCATACTTCTAGAACATTTCGATATACTCATTGAGTCCAAGTGTCATTATGTAGAGCAGTTATCAATATGAAAAGATTTGAAATTCGTTGCTAATTAAGTATCCCTAACTCAGTGTACTTATCTGTAATATCAAAAATTGATACTGATTTGTGAAGTACTCGCAGCTACTCTACAAATAATCTATATTCTTTCAGGCCAGAGTCATTCCCTGCTTACTTCTACTCTAGAAATATTTCGTCAGCAGACAGCTGGATTTGCGGAAAATTAGAAAAGGATTGAAAGTATGTTTTAAATTTCTCAGTTAATATAAGACGTTTACCATTCCGTCACCATCGCAAGCAGCTCCAAGCACAAGCAAACACACCCACACACAGAAAAAAAAGATGATCTAGCAAACATAGACAAAGAATTTATATCACCGACTAATGAAGTTTGCTCTTTCGACATCAAATTTCAGCTCTCGCAACAAAATTCGTCCTTGCCCTTTCTTCATGCTCTCTATACGCAGTATGGATAAGTTTTTTATGCTATTCCTGCGTTTAAGACAAATAATATACGGCGTATGTTACAGCGACTTAAATTTAGCTCAAGTTCTAAATAAGATGAGCTTCGGCATTTTAATTTATTGTTTAACAATTGGTCATTAATTTAATTTAATTTATTATTTTTTTATTTAGCTCTTTATATTTTATTAAATTTTAACTATTTGTCATATATTATTCAATTTAATTAATTTTGTTTACATTTCCTAATGGTATTCCAAGGGGTTCAGGAACTTTTCATTTTAAAAGTTAAGCCCTGATCATTAGAAATACTAGGGCCACTTATGTGCAATGAATGTGTTCTCACAAATCTGCACACGTTTTAATTTTGAGGAAATAATGAATACACACAAACCTTGCACAAACGAAAAGTTGCAATCAAAGGACAATATCCATCGACCTAATAATGAAGCAGATGTCCTTGTCTACTCCCAAGTATCAGTTATTATTAAGACGTCCACAGACATCTAGAAAGCTCTTGAGTGCTTTGTGGCAATTAAGTAAGTAATTCTTTTTCATCTTTGATAGCGCAGTAGTTGCTTTCTGAGAAAAGGTATTGGATGTAGCTTTGGCACTGCTGCAATCAAAATATGTAAAATTAGTTGCAAAACTTCATTGATTTTGATTTTAACTAAGGGTTATTAAACGGACCTTATTAATTTACTATTATTATTTCATAATTTAATTTACATTACTTTTCTGCATACATAAAGTTGTAGAGACATTGGGTACTGATTGAAAGCAGGAGAGATGAAAAATGAGTAATGCCCTCGCCAGGACTCGAACTACGGACCTCTCGAATACGCTACGAGCGTGCTGACCACTACACCACGAACGCATGCCAAGAAGGCGGAAGAAATACCTTATACTTAATATACTTCCCCTTTTAAAGGACGACTTTAAAGGAGCTTAAGGGATCTTTTAAAGGGGATTAGAGGACCCAATCCCCAAATCCTGGTGGTGAAGAATCATCATCCACCACCTTTTTTCTATTCGGTCCCCACTGTAGAGACATTAGGTATTTCTTGAAAGCAGGAAAGGTGAAAAATGGGCAGTATCCTCCCCGGGACTCGAACCACGCACCTCTCGAATACGCGCCGAGCGTGCTGACCACTACACCACGAAGGCATGCCAAGAAGGCAGGAGAAAAATCTTCTAAAGGGTAAAAGAATATATACCTTGTTTATAAAAATATTTTCTGAACAATTTTACTTTTCTGTGGCGTGTAGCCATTAAGATATTTAATTATGTCCAATTGTATAGTAATTTAGGTTAATTTCGCAGCAGGAAATGTGAAAATGAGCAATTCCTTTGCCAGAATTGGAAGGCTGGATTTCCCAACTGCTAGCCAGCTGCGTACTTCCAAGTACACCACAAAGGTACAATTTACAAAAAAAAAAAAATCTTACACATTAAGTCATAGTTTAAGTTTACGATTATGTTTGCATTTTTATCGTATTTTAATAAAACCATCCGCATACTTTAAAAGAATTCTCTACAGAACGGAGATTATATGCATGTTAACAAAACATTTATCTCTAAAAAATACCGTATAAAATATTAAACAAATTCTTGTTCCCCTTTAATGAGCATTGATGTTTTGAGAGCTGTTCTATTAATGTCACAATAAAGTACCTTTTTTAAGGGAATATCGTTAAAATAAATGGAATTCATACTAATAAAATAACATACTTTAGATTTCTTTATGAATTCATAAATCTTCCTAATACGGTTATTTTGGGAAAATTGTTTGTCTTTCCTTCTAATAACATATATTTCCATTTTCAGTGAGCAGTATAATTTCCCTTTTACAGAGCTCAGTGCAAAATTCCATTCAGGTTTTATTCTTGGTTTTGGATCATGGACACAAAGGTGCAAAAACATTTTACGGGAGAACAAAAAGCATTTTCCAATACGTATTGTAAGTATGAATGTAGTGTACAAATGGAGCAGCCATTGATTAACAGATAAGATGAAAAAGAATTCGAAGTAATCAGCATCGTAGCATCATAAAACGCAAAAATAATATTGTTGCGTGCGTATGGTTTCATTGAGTAAACGCAGAACCGATGATAGCTTTATAAAATTTATTTTACCAAAAGAACAATTTACAGCTCTGGAACTTTCCACAAAAACACTTCAAACACTGGTTTGAAGTTCACTTCAAACTACTACGAACGTTAAGCATAACGCAATGAAAAGCTCATCTGAAGAGCGAAGCTCATAAGAACATACTGTCTCAATACTCAGTAGTCTTCTGAACTGAGAAAATGATGCTATCTTGGGTTTTATATATTTTTCCGCAATCGCCGAGAAATCTCTAGTACTTTCCACTTCACGAAATTACTGAAAGGCCTATGAGGGCCGGATACGGCTAGAGTTACATATAGCGATCAATTACAGTTATTCAATTACAATACCTAAAATCTAAAAAGTCGACAAAACTATTGCCAGCTTGGCGACTTCTTGCCTATTTAATGACATAACCATTTAACTCAATGTTGAATAAACTTGCCCTTGTAATCTTATTTTTCCGGCAGGGCTTCTTCTCTTTCGAGCATTTCATGCTACATTATACAAAAATATTACAGTTTTACATGTAATTTCCCTTAAATTACTTATACAAAATTCGTAACAACAAGAAATTTTTCTGACATCTGATGGCCTTCTCAAAATTAACTGCACTGGGGAAAAGGAAGAAATATTCTCATGATTTTAATTTTAAAATGTTTTTATGCTTTGTGCTTAGACATATTTTATTCTATATGTGCTGTTTTAATGATCAGTTTCTGATTTAAACATGCACACTATGCACGCACCTAATGATGTTGGAATAAATATTTTTGAATACAAACAGTTGGCTTTTAATGTTGCAAGGATAATTATTTTTCTTTCACAACGCAAGTAAAATTTCTAAAAAATTCATCGAAAATATTTTAAGTTAGCTTAAGAGATGAAATAAGATTAATAATACATTCACAGAAAAGAATTTGGTACCTTAAAAGAGAAGGAAGGTAATTTATTAGGAAACCTTTCTGTGAAATAATACATTTTTAAAACTTACGTAGCATTTGGAGTGTGGAAAAACGTATGGAAATATTTAGAAAAATTCACGATTTTCGTTTGAAGTTGGAAAATAAAAATCTGTCAAATAACGAGACAATTACCTTGTGGGGTTTTCCTATTTAAATCTAAAAGTTCTAACTTAGAACCCCACGAACACTAATAAGTGAATAATCGCTTAAGTGTGTGAACAGAACACGTAAGACTTAAGAAGGGTTTAAAACCCTTTATTCTTCAGTATATTTACAATCAGTTCCTACTTGGAACTTTGCATAAAGCCGCCACTCGGGCTTGAACTTAAAATAATAATAATTTAAACTAAAACTAGCTTAACTAAGCTATTAAAGGATATAGCCGAAGCTATCAGAATCTAACTAGTTGGCCCCTAAGTATTAATTAAATCGGCGAAGCCAAGCAAGGGCCTAATGTATGGCCGAGCGTAATTACAGATAAGAGAGACGTAGCCAGAAGGCAAACGCGCGCTAGTCAGGGAATCAGACTCTCTCTTGAAGTCGGTTAAGTCACGATTTAAATAGTGCTCATTGTCATTTGCATTACTTGCGTTTCTGAATATACATTCTGGCAGGAAACTGTAAGCTGAAATTAGAATAAGATAGGAAAGATAAGAAACTGAAAATAACTGTTAATTAACATAAGATAAACCTTATAACCTTAATGGTAAAATATAATTCTGTATTTCACATTTAACTTTCATCTTCTTTCATAACGTGACTACATCGCAGAATGAAACATTGAAATGGGCGATTTTGATGTGCTATAATATAGCTCTTATTTATCCATTTAAACTTATAAGCAGGGTACACGACAGCCTTAAATCTGCAGCGCAAAATTTAAAAGTTTAATTGCATTATTGTCCTTTTTCAATACTACGTCTTGAAGCATCGTTTCGATGCACACACACTTAATTTTTATTTTTTCCATACTTTAAAAAGTGTATAATTCTGAAATCAATACACGATCGTCGTTTCAACAGCCTAGTATAAGGCAGTAATATGTGTAGGCTAACAGTGAAGGAAACGAACCTTTGTTTGTTTCCAAGACCATAATATTATTTTACCATATACTGACATTAGATACTGTAAGAGTTTTCTATGTCTGACTGCAAGCTATATTTGTTTCGTGACAGTATTTGAAGAAGAATATTTCCTAACACGCGGAACTCAAGTGCAATATAGTAACTCAAGTGCAATATATTTGTACTACTGAAAATACATCTCCAAAAAAATTTAAAAAAAAGAGAAAATCGCAAGGAATTTGCTATATCTCATGTGAATATGTTTCTTCGCGTAATAAGAAGCATAAAAGTCGATTTGAAGAATGTGTGCATTCGAAAAGGGTATTTTTCTGAGAATAAATATGATGACCTGGCAAGCTGTATGTGCATAGTTTTATCAAAATTTTAAATCTGCTTAAGCTCTTTAATTAAAATTTGCCCAGTTTACGTTAAAACAAAAACATTTATTCTTTCTACGATAATTTTAACGCAAAATTGCTTTTCTTGAAAAAAATTAGCCACCTGTTTGATCTCAACATGGTTCTGATAAGAGACTGCTATTTTGTTCAAGGCTTTTGATCTTTGATGATTATCTTATTTATGTAGAGTTATTACTTTTCTAACTCTATATACGCAGTTAAAAATCTCCAGCCGATTTTCAGATCCTTGAAAGCCTTAACTGCATGTTTACATTACATGCTCTAAACTTAATTCAGATCAGTTTACTTAAGATTTTAGAACTCACGCCTTCACTCAAGTAGATTAAAACTTTCACGTGTTCAGTTTGTTTTCTTAATCGTCAGTGAAATACAGAAAATTTGTAAGAAAAAGAGATTATATTAATTTGTAACTTTTATGTGAATTAGAATCACGTGGAGAACACGCGGAGAAGATTTTTTTCGTTCACTTACAAAGGCAAATTCTTAAAATTACAGCGAAGGAAAGAAAATTTTAAGCAATTTCAACAATTTGATAGCTTCGCAAACAAATGAAATTTAAAGCTTCTTTTGAAAATTTTAATAGAACGATTCAATGTATTTCAAAAATATACTTCTATATCAAAAGGTTCTCTTTTGGTCAGAAACTAAGCATTCAATTCATGCATTCTGAGTATGTTGTTTCAATTATGAGCACACAAACCGGCACTTATAAAACAGAATTGAAATATGAAACAAGAAGCGAAAAGGGAAGGAGATAATTTACTCAATAAAAGGTGGGAAATTAAAAATTATTATCTAAAATTGACAGATTTTTATAAAGACTAAAAGTTTCTGAGAAATATTAACTTGTTAACTGAAAAATACAATAATTAGGTAAATTTTGCAAAAGGAAAATTAAAGAGTTGTTAAGAGTCCAGTAATGATCAAGAGGAGATTTAAAATATCCTATTCTGTTAACAATGTTGTTCTTTAATCTGACCTATGTATCTTAACACACACGCATGTTATATATTGTTTAAGAGTTAGGTAGCCATATAAGGTCTTAATGTCATGTAGAGACATTAGGATTTTTGATGCTGAGAGACGTGAAAAATGAGCAGTGCCCTCGCCCAGACTCAAACCTCGGAACTCTCGAATACGCTACGAGTGTGCTGACCATTATACCACGAAGCCATGCTAAGAAGACGGAAGACATACCTTATATATTCCTCCCTTTAAAGGGCGATTGAGGAATAGGGCCCCAATTGCCAAATCCTGATGGTGGAGAATCATCATCCATCACCTTTGTTTTAGTTCGGGCGCCACTGTACAGTCATTATGATTTTTTTTAAAGCAGGAGATGTGCAAAATGAGCAGCTCCCTAGTCGGGATTCGAACCTCGGACCTCTCGAATATGCGCTGAGTGTGCTGACCATTACACCACGAAGGCATGATAAGAAGGGGAGAGAAATACCTTATGGTCATATCTGTGAAAACGAAAGGCACCTAGAAATGAAGCATATCATGAGTGCTGATAATTTTGTAACGAATTTAGCAGTTCTTAAACAGCATAATCTTCCTTTCAGTTAATTGAAAAAAACAACTGATTATTTCTCGAGGGAAAATGTATTTATTTTTCTTTTCGATTTAAATGCGCCTTATTTATAAGCTAATTCAGATTTTACTGTGCATTTTTAGATGAGCAGGTATATATATATATATATATATATATATATTCAAAAGAGTTCAGGTTTGGTAGGTTATCCTTGTTGGTAAAAACGGCATAAACATTATCTTGCGAAGTTATATTCTCTGAATTTCCGCGTAGCAATAAACTGAAGAGATAATTAATTTAACCATTTATTTATTAACAATCGGTTTAAAATATTGTTTATATATCACAGAATATTTTATTTTGCAAAATTCTCTTCTCTGCATATATTGAAGGTTTTTAGAACCTTTTCTTATTTCCAAAATGAAATCACTTAAAACAGAGAGGGACAGAACTAATTTTTTAAGCAATCTTCTTAAAACATTTTCACGTTTTTGCTCTTTACAGTTAATAATGATTAATCAAGTAATAATAATTGTAACACACTGTAATACTACCTAAGTCTAAAACCTGCAGCTTTAACGAAGCAATATTTGTTTTAGCTGCAGAACTGGGCCATTTGCGTTTTATTTATACATGCGTCAGGTGCTGGATAAAGGTTATCATAACTGGCTGCGTTGTTGTGCAAGTAGCCATCTTTCATGTAGGAGTAATCTATTTTTGCATTAAGGAATGCAGTCAGAAAAGGAAAAAATAAAAAGAACTGATTCTGAGATGTATTGTTTGAAGCAATTTGAAGTGTACTCAAAGAAAACAAACAGCAAAATAAACTTAACTACTTATGGCGTAATGTTGTTTTTGGAAGAGCAAATATGTATCTGCTGTAATTTTGTGTAATTTATTGAAAGTCAACAAAATTCGGTTAAGAACGTTGAAACTCTAGCATTAAAATTCAATAGCATTTAAAAAAGTAACTTTTCGGTAGCATTTAGGGCGTATCAGTCAAGAAATGGACATAATTCAATAAGATATAATTTTACCTTTGTTTAAAAAATTTCATGTAAAATGATTAAATGCCCTTACATGGCAACGATTCGCTACAGAAGCAAATTAATCTATATTGTAATTTTCTGTTGAAGGAATTGCAGTTAATTCAATATCACTGTAGGCTAGAGGTTTGGGGACGTTGGTGCATTTTATTAGCTACCTGATGTTTTCCACGTCAGATGGCGATAACATAATGTAGAATGATTTAACTCTTATATATCCTTTAATTAATCTGTTTGCGTTGAAAGCTTTCTTATATTTTTTTCAATAATTTAATTTTTATTTTCGAAACAAATATTTAAGTGATACTACTGGCTTACTTTTGTGCGTCGCTCGCCTAATCAAGTGAATATTCAAGTGTTTTGAAGACATAGAACTAAAGCGTAAGCACAATATGAAACGCAGAAGATTAAAAAAAAACTTTAATCACGAACAAATTACAATAATTACTTGAAACAACAATTATCAACCCGCAACAACGGCGAAAATATTGGCGGACTTTCTTGAACATAACAGACGCATTGCGCACAGCTGAAATACCTGGTGATGAATTTCCCATCAGATTTCAAGGAAGTCTTAAAGAGTTTGCGGAGATCATAAGATGCCTTCGCAAAAAAAAAAAAAAATTAAAAAAAAAAAAAAAAAAAAAAAAAAAAACTGATGACAAGCAAGTCGGGTTATCGTGGGAACTAAGGATCATGCCGGTATAATGGTTAGCGTCGCTGACTGCCGTGCCGAAGGGCCTAAATTCGAATCCCAGATAAGACATGGATGTTTGTAAATGTATATTGTCGGAGCGGCATGGCGGCATTAGAAATATTCGGCGAGCAGAAGTGTTTCGTGTGGTTTGGTGAAAGGGAAGAGCACTGAGAAACCCTCGGACACTTTTTCCCACGAGGTGCTGTCCACGAAAATTGGGGTCGGAAAAGAGTCAAAATCGCATTGTCAAAGAACATCTATGTAAAGAAGGAAAGGCTCCATAGACGTAATGTAAACCAGTTTTTCTTCTACGCTGCTGGAAAGAAAAGGGAACATTCGCCAAGGCATTTGGTGACGGAACCTGTTGGCCAGAATTTCCCTTCTGTGATGCTCCGGACCTGGCTGAGATTTTCCTCCACCGCCACGTGTATAGGAAATTGAGAAACAGGGGTTAAGATGAATCGTTCTTTGATCTGGGAAATGATGAAATATTAGGTGAAGTTTCACTTTCACTGGCTGTTGAACTTGCATTATACATATCGCAGTTTGATGTCTGATTTTATATCCGTCAATATGGAGGGAAAAAAATTAAGTCGCACAACTTTAAACTCTTGATAAACGTGACCGTCGAACCTGTTCGAACTTCAACATCAACTTCGAGCTTTGGCACTTTTTGGCGACAGATATTTCACGCATGCGCAGATGTTTCCCTTTTCGTTCGAAGGGAGCCACTTCTGCTGCTGCGAAGTTTTCCTTCTTAACAATGCATATTCTTTGTCACTGTCCTCTGTTAGGTGCTCAAGGCTGTTGTCAACGGCAAGCGTAATCTAGCGCTCCTTGCCACGAGGAATTTCGTGAGCTTGGATTGACTACGTCAGACAAATGAGCATAAGTAACAACAACAACAAGGATCATAGGACCTGCTTTCAAATCCAACGGCCAGGAAAGGGGACATCCAGATAATTTCTTAACGTCTTGTCAAAAATGAGCTGCGCTTGATTGTGCTCATCGGATGGCTGGGGGAATATCTTCCAGCAATTCTGGAAAGACCTTCTGCAGGAAAATACGGTACTTTTTCCTACTGAGTTGGTATGTGTGTATCGGCTTTCTTGCTAAGTGTGTACAGATCCGTCATCTCAGGAGCTGAACCTCATTATTACTTGCAGAACTGTTTTTTTATTGACTAGCTGAGCTCTGTAAAATGTTTACGCTTTATTTTCGCCCAGACATTTCATGCGAAAAAAAATATTGTTTCGGAGAGTTTTGCCATCTCTTAAAGATTGTCTCATCGTTTTTCAAACACCTTGTATTTTTTCTGATTGCCCTGATTCCTGCATTTCATACAGCAAAGCAAAAGCTATATTTTGAACTCAAAAAATATTTTTTTTCACTTTTTCACTTTTAGCATTGTTACTTCTATTTATCTCATTTACCCTTTTCGCTTTTATTTACTTTGCCTTTTTGTAATAATTTATAGGAAATAGCAACACTTTTAGGTTCATATGTTTAGATACCAAATTAGAAACCCCGAAATCCCAGAAAAACCCAGCAATATTAAATTAGAAACCAATTTTTCAATTTGCAATAAACCTTTTTGTTAAGATCACTTTCCTAAGAAGGCGATTGCCTTTGAAAGTAACGAGTACACACCTCAAAATAATTGATAGTAAACATACATGTTGATAAAGATATAAATATTGGTTTGGTTTGGTCTGGTTTATTTTAATTATGGCAAAGCACGCACTGGCTATCTGCCTAAGGGGAAGGATCCTTTCGTGGAGGACTTTCTAATGATATACATATTGATACTGAACGTAAACCGACGCTAACGAAAATCATATTTCTAAAATAATAACTTCCAAAGATACTAAGGATCTTATAAAGCTTATCTGGAGGCCAGATTTCAATAGTAAGTCTTAACTGGCTTAGGCTCTACAGTGATTCTCGGTAAAACAGGCTTGGGAATTTTGCTAGTTCATAAAATTTACATGTGATCAATGATAATTGAGGTCCCACGTTTTGTTTGAAACAGGGATCAAATTATATAAATTTTACAATTATGGGAGTTGATTTGATTTCGAATGTTACCCGCTGGTGTCTCTCGGACTCTGAATCCTTGTCAGATTAAGCGATGATTGAATTTGACTTAACCAGGTTCTGTTGCTCCTTCTATTGCTGTTATTAGAGTTTTAATTAATTCATAAAAAGTAAATATGAAATATTCTTAATTTTGTTCGCAGTATATGTTCCTTTGATCTGAAATCGTTTGAAATTTTACGCAAGTACTGATGATACTTATTTTTCAGACATCTATTAATTCTATGCTTAATTAAAGAACTTGTTGAATTAATATACCATGGTGGTCATCAGAAACCTCCATTATGAGAAAGAGATTTGATGCTGCTAGACGGAGGTTCCATAGAACTTCTGACAGTGATATATGGGATTTGTATAAGCGGAAATATCTTGATTTGAGGGAGAAATATAATCAAATGCTCGTTAAAGCTAAATTAGAGCCTTGGAGGAAGTTTGTTTCAGACATTACTAATGAGAAAAAAAAGGTACACACTTACTGTATTAAAGAAAATTTTATGAGGAAGACTGAGATCTCAGGCCTCCAGCTTCCAATCGGCAACTTTATATCTTCTATGGAAGAGACTGTCGACGCTTATCTTAATAAAGTCGTTCCTCCAGATTGTGAGAGGTTTGATAATGATTTTTGTGCTCAGTGGCGTTTATCCGCTCACAGTTTTAGACGTCTCACATTTATGGTCCTTTTTCGTCAGAGGAAGTTGATGATGTAATTATGCATTTAATACTTGGTAAGGGTCCTGTTCAGGATTCTATTTCCAATGAAACTATATTTTCATCATTTTTCCCTGCTGGTTGACTATTCAACATATGTTTGAATCTTAGTGTTTTTCTGGGAACCCAGAAGAATGCCCTTGTCATTGTGATACCCAATAAAAAGACAGTTAGTGTTCAACATGTGAATAATCTTAGATGTATCTGTATGCATCGATATCTGCTTGAAAAAGTATTTAATAGCAGAATTACTTGGAATTTACATAACGAAAATCTTTTTAGTATTGTTCAGTAAGGTTTCAGTGCTTAAAAATATACTTAGATGCCTTTTCGTGTCTAAGCAGCATTGTACAGAGAGGCAAAACGAGAGATTTATTCACTGTTTCAATTCTTCTTGATACTGAAGGGGCCTTTGATAATGCATGGTTTCCTGCGGTTCTTAGTTTACGGATGAAAATGAAATTGATCTGTAATCTATTTCATGTTTTGCTGATCTGCTGAAGGATTGGATTGTTGAGAGTTTTCTGGGTACCATCTCATGAATCCGCCGACCTCAGACTTGATCACCGCACGGTTCTTTTTGCAGGCCCAGACTTTGTAATATGATTATCAACGATCTTTTGCAGAAACTTGCTAATCTTTCCAGTTAATGCTTTCGCTGCTGATTTATTGCTCTCTGTTCAGGAAAAGGCGTTGGGCGATATTTTTCCCCTGCCAAGATATTCTAAATTTCATTTATGAGTGGTCGATAAATTTTAAGCCGAAATTTAATCATGCAAAATCTAAGCTGATGCGCACTGAAAGAACAACTGCTACTTATGATGAATATTAGTTGGTTTTTAATTACGATTCCCTTGAGATATTGAGTGAAATTAAGTATTTAGATGTTTTACTGGGCATCACATTTAACTGTAAAAAACATATTCCGTATATTTGTAATAATAAATGCAAGAAACCAGTAGTCTGCATTGAGTTCATAGACGAATTCTGTTGATAATTGTTAGGAGTTACCGAACTATTAATTACAGTGTTGTCGTCGCTCTTGTTGCATTTACAATTCTGCAATGCACAGATTACAAGAACAGGCTTTCTAATTGCTCCATTATTTTGATCGTCTGCTCTTCCTTAGCCATCTGTAAGACAACCAGTACAAATTTGGATAGTACGGATGCTGATAAAAATTCATTCTCAGTTGTGTGCTGTAAAATTGCTATACGGACTGTAATTGACTGTAATTCAGAAATTGATGGCAGCTTTCGTTTTGCTTATGTCATTTATGAGGACGGTATTGAAAGTGCGGATCACCAGTTTCGCATTAGAAATGAATGTTTAGGG
>KK115271.1:589999-601712 GCA_000611955.2 Stegodyphus mimosarum | reverse complement strand
TTTTACACTAATTAACCAGTTATCTATAATTTCAGGCTTTACTATAAATTCTCCTTTTCATATTTCTCATCAGAATGTAAACCAGTATTTAAATCGAGGTTTTTGGATTTCAAGACAAAGCTTACTTTTAGTGTATCATGCACGCTACTTCGTAGTTACCTGCCAGCCCCGATAGTCGCAATTATTCGGCTTTGCTTCTTCTCACTGTCGACATTTTAATTCTGAGGCTCCAGTAGAGTAGTTAGCCAGCTTCTAGCACAGTAATTAACCGCGTAGGATTTAATTACTGTTCTACGTTTGATTTGAATTTGACTGTTCTATTTTATTTTGCATCCCCACGAGTTGTTGAAATTGTAGCACAATAGAGTGCCTTTGTGTTCTAAATTCTGTTTAAATGAAAAGATTTATTTTAATCTTATCCCGGCTTTTTCGTTTTTCAGACATAGCAAAAATTTGTTTCATGTCTGCCAGGGTTATTGGGCTAATTGGCTTTACAACCCTATAAGTGGAGACCGAATCAATTACGGATCATGTCACAAGACAAGACAACATTTAGTCTGCCTCCCAAGATTATTGGCTCCATCAGCACCAGAAATCTAACGGAAGGCTTCGGGTTTATCGTAGACACGATACGAACAGCAGAGAAACCAGCAAGTATTTCGGTGGTAAAAGTTCTGTAGTGGCCTTCTTGGAACAATCAGATTATAAATTTTAACTTTATCCTGTTGCAGAGGACCACAAAGATCACGATAACAACCCTCGCACCTCGAGGACAGGCAATGAGCTGGCATCGGTAAATTTTTGTTGGGTGAACCAGGCAGTGAGAATTACGAGTTTGAAGTATTTAAAATCGTCCTTGTGAAAGCATTCTCCGTGATGAAAGATAAGGTTGAAAAGATAACAGAGTTTATATTAAATAAAGTACAAATAGGGAATTTATTGTAATATTAAAAGTCCGATGCAGAAGTTATCCACATAATCTTGCCTAGGGCTCCTCGAATTCAGAATTTTGTTGAATTACGAAATACGGGAAGAGATCGAGCTGATATTTTCGTAAATCTATATCAGAAGGAGTTTCGATTTGACGGCAGTAGACATTTCTATAACCGGACGAAATTTTCCACAGCTAATAGGAATCGCCAAAATAAATTGCAAAAGAAGAAACTAGGAGAGAATGCTAACACTTTAAATAGTCAGAGATGCTGAAATACAGAAGGTACAGTAATCTCGGAGAGAAAAATAATCCCTGGAAGATTCAATTAAATATGGTGTTGATAAAAATTTGTTCCTTCCTAATGATTCAAATTCTGTCAAACAATGTACACTGCGAAAAAAAAAAGGACAGTTCTCTAACTCCCGTTCTACTGGGCCGATTGATGAAATTCGAATTGCGTTTTTCATGTTTCGAAAGCGCGACTTAAGATATGTATTAGATTTACATATAGCACTATTCAAATATAGGTATTTTGACACAAAATTGGACTTCTTCTGAAATGACATGCCAATTTTTTTTTCCATATTTCGATTCTACGACTCAAATTATGCCAAACTGCCAATATGTGTAAAAATCGCACGAGTAGTTTTTCGAAAATTATCTCTCAAAATTTCAGTTCCTCAATGTTAATTGAATTTGATATATATTTATGAATATCTCTTTTTTTATGAACTTATTTGATTCCTTCTTACACAGTTCGAAGTTTAGGTTCATTCCAAACAAAATTCGCCCATTTTTTATGATTTATTTTTAAAATTTGTATTTTTAAATAATTTTTATAAATTTTTCGAAAAAAATTTTGAATTATAACCTATAAAAGTTTTACAATCATCTTAAAGTTTGTTTCTAAGCATACCAGTGCTTCATAAGCAGAGCTTCAAAGAGATGTCCTCTTACTCAGGAAAACAAAAGACCTGAGCCTAGAGACAATGTTACAAGAGCTCCCAAATCTTCCAGTTCTGTCTCCTTGCCGGGACGTCGGTGGATCCAGAAGGTGAGTTTGTAATCAATCTTTTAATATAAACTCTCCTGCTAATATAAACTTTGTTCTCTGGTGAGTAGCCAGAGGTATACTCCAGTAAAAGCCAAGTGATGCACCTGATAGGTTGCATCAGACTCTTGCGCTGTAATTTTCTTAAATGTAATGTCTGTGTGTAACTTAAACCTGTTAATAGATTATTGTTACACTATAAAGGACTCTTTTATGACCGCATCCAAAACGACCCCCTCCCCATAATGATAATAAGTGGATGACAAAACGTGTATTTTATTTAAAAAATTTTTATATTTGGAATATAAAATAAAAGTAGCGAATACTCTATCAAAGGCATCGAAACAAGTATACAATTTAAAAGTACCGCAAAATCCCTGCTGCAAGTTATCGAAAAATAACCAAGATGTGATTTTTTGCATAAATGTCACTAAACTATACAAATTTCTATTATCCATCCAACAATTAATAAATCTTTTATCGGAAGTGTCTGGCCTTTCGGTTTGTATGGAACTGTCATATGTCGAAATACTATCAAAACGCTCTCGAGGAAACTCTGTATGTAAACAAAATACAGCCCATCTGAAGACCAAATCCTGGGAGCAGTACTTCACTCGTAGTGCGGGGTTGGTCCCTCCTTTTGTTCTTACCTCCATGTACTGAAACGGCAATGATGGAAAGCTGGTTTCTTTATTCGAATGTTTTAAAATGCAGAAAAACTTCTCAAAAATGAAG
Organism: Stegodyphus mimosarum; assembly: GCA_000611955.2. NCBI lineage: Eukaryota > Metazoa > Arthropoda > Arachnida > Araneae > Eresidae > Stegodyphus > Stegodyphus mimosarum. The sequence continues at coordinate 598,992 of KK115271.1, read as the reverse complement.
ATTATCATAATCCGAAGTCTTCATTTTGGTGTTTATATCTTTAATAAATTAGGAATATCCATCTTTGTTTAGAAAATAAAAGATATAAAAATTCTTGTTTTTTATTTCTTTTAAGAACTAAAAATAAAATGATACATTCCAAATGAAGTGAGCCCATCAATAATAAAAAAGAAAAAGAATTTTTTGAGCAATCTTTTCAAAAATATTATAATTTGATAAATTTTTGTTGAATTTGTTTATATCAAATGCAATAAAATTATATTCAGCTCCCAGTTTTAGTTAAAAAAGTTAAAGTGTAAGGTAAAGTTTAAGGTACCGTGTGGATAAAGATGGTATGAGATCATGATTATTAAACTGATCTGTGCAAATTTGTGACTTTTTTTACATAAATTTGTATGGGATTTTATCATTTTGAGGGCAGTAATTAATATTTTAAGTTCTTTGAGAAGTTCGTTATTACCTATATGACTCTTTCTAACGGTTTACTGAATCATTGCACTGGGCTATTATTTTTTTTTAATGTTGGAGTGCTAATTTATTTGCTTAATAGTTCTGAAATTAAAAAGTTTTTGTCAAATATCTTTATTTGGTTAAAGTCGTAAATTTTAATGTCTAAACAGGCCGCTTCAGCATTCCTATCATTGGCCTTCTGAAGACAAATAGGATAAATTTGTTTTTATCTTTCATTATAATTAATAACTGCAAACATAACAGCTCTATATCTAAATGAGAATTTAAAATGATCATAAGAATTAAAATTCTTAATGAAATTATATTCTTTAAGAGCAAAAGTTACATAATATAGTAGAGCACTAGGCTCTATTGGAATATCATTAATTTGCTGTCAATTTTATCTTGAAATTTAATTCAATCTTTAAAAAGTGTGTAACTGCAGTAGGTATCCTAAGTTTCTAAATTAATAATATCATCAGTTTTTGGAAATCAATTACAGAATTCAATACGGCTATTGAAAATTTCATTAAATGGTATGGAAATATGTAAGTTTTCGAAGTTTTAATAGTTAGTGTTTTAAAATTTGATTGTAGGTGTTAGCTTGAAGAACTTCATAGAGTTTGACTTCCTTAAGTAGCGTAATCTAGCATCAAAATCCTAACAGATGCTAAAGTATAGATGCTAAGCGAATTATCGTGGTGTCTGAAAAGAACTATAAAATCGTGAAAATGTTTAAAACAAAGCTTTTATTAAATCGGAATTTGACCATAAAAAGCATGTCTCCATACTTGGTAAGAGCAACCACGATGTGGCGATGTAACTTAATGTAACACCCGAATTCAAATTAAAGCTTAACCTAGTAGCCAACGTTCAGACCTCAACTTATTTGCATTCTGGTGAGGAAATGGAAAGGAGAAGTGACAGTAAGGGCGAAAATTATAAATAACTGGTTGATGAAAAATAATAGTAACCGCACAACTGTTTTGTTATTATAATTCAGTTATCATGTTTAGTTTCACTAATTTAAGTTTTGACCAGCTGACAAACTTTTTAAAGCGTTCTACTAAAGAATTATTTTCCCGAAATTTGGGGAAAGATTTTGCAAAGATCATATTTCTCCGCAAATATCGAATAAATTCACTAATTTTCAAATTTTTCGTTTAAGTTATTTTCATATTTATATTTATAATTAAATATCCTTTATACTACTTTCCTTTAGGAATATCGCAAAATTACTTTGCACAATAAATCTGTTCCCAAACCCAAACAAAACAACTGAATTATTTTATAACTTCGATTTGGAAAATACGAGAGAAAGTTATTTTATTAAAGCTATTGAAGTTGTTTTGTTATTAAAATATAAGAAAAGTATTCTTTCGATGCCTGTCAACGCCCATAAACAGTTTCGATACCAAAGCACCACTACCTAATCTTTTTTTAAAGTGCTACTAAAGTGTACCTACAATATGACAAATTATGACAAAGCATGCAAAGGCTGTCTGCCTGAGAGAAGGCAATGTTAATGTACTATACAAGTGTGCTGCGCCCGTTCCGGCCGACAATAATGGGCCTCATGACTAACGCCTGAGAGAAGGTATGATGCTTCCGTGAATTACTTTTTAAGAGAAACTTACTCGTATTCACGTGGATACAATGAAAATTCCCATATAGTTAGCCTTTTCATAGAGATCCAAATTCACTACTAGTGAATGAACTACAAGTGAGTGGGTGAACTATAAGAGTTTAACAGTTTTACCACGCAGTTAGTTGATGGTGGCCTTAGCGATTGTCCTGAGCTAAAATAGAAATGTCAAACACATTTCCAGAATTTTACTGGTTTACAAATGTAAATTTCAATTACAAAATGTGTAAATGAAAGTGTTGAATACTGTTTCAGAATCTGATTGGTTTATGTATATAAATTTCAATTGAAAACTGTGTAATGTGACTTTTATTCAATTACGTATCAGTTACTTATGTTATTTTTCTCTTATGAGTAATTTTTATGAGATTATTAATACAGAAATGTCGAGAATCGTTTGTTTCTTAGCCGCGAACACCCTGAGAATTTTCTTTTCCCCATGCTATAAAATTACTATAACGAATTGCTGCTACTTTTCCTTTATGAAAGGAAACTGCAAGTTTGTATATGAGGAAAAATGAATTAGATTAATTCGGATTAAATATTATAAGCAGTCCCATAAAACACCGAAAATTATTTTCCATTTTACGCTGGGAATTTCTTTTTTGCACATAATTCCTTTCAGACACCAGTATCGATTATTATTCCCCCCTCTCTCTCTCACTTTTTCGTAGCAGCATGTGTTTATCAACACGGAAACGTATTCCCGTCATAACTTATCCATTATGATGGAAACAACATCTGTCGCTAGGGGTCGTAACCCTTTCTCCTGTCAGTCAGTTGTTACGCTGAGATTCGTATGCGGGATGCTGCTGCCTGCGTTTGTGCAGCACTCTAAATTTCTGTTGCCCACGCCGCATTCCGTACTCTGACACCTGCGATCTCTTGTCCAACCACCTGCTCCAAGCAGCTGACGTGATTCACGCCCTTTCCCGCAATAACATTTTTATTTATTTCTCATCGAGTTGGGAGCAGTTAGTTCATCGATAAGGCTCACTCCTCCTCTTGAAACTTCCTCATCTGGACTAACCGAGAAAAGAATTGGCGAGAAGTTTTTGTTCCAAGGTAGGTTGCTCCAGCCTTTAGTTAGCTTCTAATCTCTTTTAGGTGTTTCCTGATTGATCCTTTCTAAAAAAGAAAAGTACAGTTTCTGAGATAACTGAATAATTCGTAAAGCTATATTGATTCGCCACCTAAAACGTTATCGGTTGAACTGAAATGCTTGGAGATGCAGAATCAAGTAAAATTTTCATGCGACATATTTTAGTTCCCTCCCCCCCAAAAAAACTACATTAGACGAACGTAAGATGAGTCCCTCTCCTTCTCCTTAAAATATCCTTCTGTCAACCTATTTGTTTTATAAGCTCAGTTTAATGTTTAAAAACGTGTATTAAGATAATATATTACTTATTCTTTAACTCAAATATTTTGCCATTTAGAATCAAGCATACCAAACTCATTCTGAAAAGTTGTCTAATGAGAAGGCTTTTTTTTCCATTTTTTTACTTTATAAAGCATCGTCTGCCACACTGGTTCGTTTTACATGTAAGGCTGTTTTTTATTTGAATCAATGAAGTTTACTTATACATTTTGAAGTATTTTTATAAACGATTTTGTTTGTTAAAAATGTTTTTTTAAAAACTGCGTATATAATTAACTTTAGTTTTTAGAATTTCGAAATTTTATATCCTATTTTATGACAACTGAAAATAATGGTTTGAAAATTCAAAATACTTACAAAACACACCCTAACAATTTATGGTAATATTCCGTTCTAGCTCATAGTCTAGCTCATAGTAGAGATGTAATTAACGCCTGACTGATAACACTGTCAATCACTCATTCATATGCACTGGATATAGTTTTTCAGTAAAAGAAATAATTAACAGTTGCTTCAATGACAGGTTAAGTTGTAATATTAATTTTTTTGTACCAAAACAAAATGCAAATAAATTGGTAATAAACATAAATTATGTATAAGCAAATATTTTATTTCGCAATATGAATTCCATTTTGTATCATTGTTTGGTGTTCTAGCATAGAGTTACATGTATGAATGAAATGGGTCAGAAGTAGGCGTGTTTTATTTCAACCAATAGCATCACTGTTTGATCGATTTACGGTTTTATTATTAAGGTAAAATAAATCTGAAAAATATATTTTTGAACTCGTTATTTAATATAATTTTTTTGTGCAAGATTCCAATGAAGTTAGAATTCATTAAAGATTTGGATACTAATGTGCTGAGCATTGTGAAAAAAAATAAACATAAATTAATTCATTAAAGAGTTGGATGCCAATGTGCTTAAACATTGTGCAAAAATATAAATAATAAAAATATAAATTGTTTAATATTTTTTAAAGTTATGATAACAAACAAATCAGGCCCGGCTCCAATATTTTCAGCTCCCTGAACTATGAGTACAATTGGGCACTATTTAAATTATATATTTATAATTCAGACCGAAAGATAGCTTTATTATAATGTTGCTGCTTATTGAAAACAACTTAGATGGCGCTCTCCAAAAAATTGGTTCCTTAGACTGTTCCCTGTATTGTCTAAGCCTGGAGTAGGCCCTGGAACTAATTACCTAGCATGCTAAAAAGAAATTTGAATGCTCTGTTATGGTGGTATCACACACTCAAAACATTTCGAAAGAACAACTCTTTAGAACAATTTTTTTGCTTTGCCACGTGATGTAAAACAGCCAATCTTCATCGGTCACTTTGGGGTTGCCATGTAAAGATGAAACTAATTCTTCATTACAAATGATGGTTGATGATAGGGGATTCGATGCTGATAGCTAATTGGTTGTTGAAAACGAACAACTTTTTGCAAAAAGAAGGAAAAATCGCGCGTCTTTCTTTCATTGATAAAAGCAGAAGTTTAGTTGAAAAAGTTGTTCGTCCGAAGCAAATGGATGTGGGATAACAGCCTTAAGGGGATTTATGTGTTCCTTAAATCTCAATTTTATGTCTTATTTAAATGCACAAAATCTGCAGCAGGGAGCTAACTTCTTTTACAATTTTCTTTGGATTGTCAGTGTGTTGGGACACACATAGTTTCCAATGTTATTCGAATACCTAGTTAAAATGAATTTAGAAAATAGAAGAAATATTTCTCGTAATTTTTTTACTTAGGGCAATACCTACCTATAAAGCAAGTTTTTTTTATGTTTTCAATAATCATCTGATATTTCTCACAAAATATTGTTCATTCTTTGATAGTTTCAGATTTCAAAATATATTAAGACAGGAAATTACAGTCTTTCTCCAAGTGTTTCATTAATTGTTTTGCAGTATTAACCTTGCATCTCTATATAATTAGAAAAATATCTAATGTCGTATGGAAGCTATGTTAGGTATAACTTTAATATAAACATAATATATAACAGAAATGTTAAATTAAAAAAACAAAGGTTCTGAAATAAAGAAAATTACCTAAATCTTTCATAAAATTCTTTTTTAGTTTGTTGATGCACTTTCTAGAATCGTAAGGAACTAGGTGAACTTTTTATTCATTTTTATTTATAAGCTTCATCGTTTTATTCTTTACTCATAGAATAAAATTCATTCGTAGTAAATATGGCTTCTCTTTTTTATTGCAATAAAATTTTAAATAATTGTTATTATACAATTTTATAAAAAGCAATTGCAATAAGTTTTATGATTAAAGTACTTTGCATTTTCGTTTGCTAAACGAAGAATATATTTATTATGGAGGACGGAACTCTACCATTTTAGATTTCTCTGTAAAACAGTATTAAAATGATCTAAAATGCGCAATATTGATGTTTCATTTCAAAACAAAAACAGCATTACTATTCGTTTAAAATCAATATTAGTGTTTCATACATGCAACTTCTTAAATGTGACCATTGTGCCATATCTCTAATTATTGAAATTATTTGAAATAAAACGGTATTATTGATTTATTTCAAATGATGTGAAATGAAAGTTATTCTGAAGTTATTCTTCTTAGTGCGTTGTCATTAGAAGTAATTTCAAATGCCTGAAAAAGTAGTCATTTCTGAAATCAAATTCATAAATGTTATATGTGTGTTTTATATTAAATAAGTATACGTTTCTATTATCGTTTTAAATTTCATGCGTAGACACATATTTGAATATTGTGTATTGCACGAATGTATACCTTTCCATAATTTTTTATCCACAGTTAGTATATATGTTAATACTTACATAGACATTATTATGTTGATAACCATTATGTTATGACAATCTCCAGCACACAAAAATGAGGGCGACTACAGGCGGCCGAATTTGGCCTCAGAATAAGCACTTTTTCATCAGAAATGTAGTCTAAGAGTTTTGTCCAATTTTTTTAAAATTTTGTGTTACTTTATGTTAGACTACCTTTATGATTTATTCAACTTGTTAAATTGTGCAAATATATAAACAACTTTGTGAAAATATCTCCAAATTTACCTTTGTTGATGCATGGATAAAAACCAATTTTTTTCAGAATATTGCAGTTTGACGTTACTCAAAATCGTTAATGTATACGGATTAAATTATAATTATTCAATCAATTAAGCGATTTAAAAAACAATTAATGTACTTAATATTTTAAATTAAACCATTTATGTTTAAATGGTGGTTTTGGTGGTGCAGTTTAAATTCATATATACTATAACAATCTGATAAATTTTCTAAACAATTGAAGCGTTATTATGGTTAACTTTTAATAATGCTTTATCACATGCATCAGAAGCATTTGGTGTTTTAACGGAAAATTTTATCAAGTGACCAGTTAGATTGGTATTATTTTATTGGTTAAACGTTTTTAAAAGACTTTCTTTTTACTGGCCATTTAAATGTTGACTGCCAAGTTAAAGTGTTGCTCAGTAATATGCCTTTGCTTGGAATCGCATCTTAAAAACATAGCCATTGTCTTGTTATTGACTGAAAACTGTGCATTATTCTTTGCATTTCTTATTATGTCTGACTAAATATTCAGTCTTTGGTTAATGACGCGCAGCCTAGAATCAAATAGAAGCAATCTGTGCATGGACAGAAACATTTCAAAAATGAATAATATAAGCTAAATCACAATATGTTACAACAAATATCAGTGTACATGCTAGCCAGGTGTGAAGAAAGCAAATTATGTTTCGAAATTCAATTAGAATTTTAAACTTTAATAAGAAAATAATTATCTTGTTCACGACCATTTCCCAGTTGCATTCAACTGAACACAAAAGCAAAACTTTGTATCCAAACTGCACACATTAAATATATTTTAATATTAATATCTGAAATAAAATAAAATAAAAAATATTTTATGGTAATCGCAGCATATTGAAATGCAAAAAAAATGAAATCTTCACTGCCTCCTTTTTTTCCATAAAAATTTAAACTGAAGATCTATGAAGGAAATAGTCGATCAACATGAAAATTTGCATAATTTTGTGTGAATAACAAGACATAAAAATGATTGGCAATGCAGCGCATACAGAAATAATAGACGCCTGTAATGCCAGCTGGGATCAATTAAATAGAAGAGATTTGGAAATTCTGTCATCTCTTCCTTGTTTTTCTACTTTGTTTCTTTGACAATAAATGTAGAGTATGCTTCGAACAAGGGGATGAAATGAGAGCAGCGAATCGAATATGTCGAATTTGATCACAGTACATACGTAGCCAAATCAAATAAATTTTCATACCTCCAAATTACTGCTCATGTATCCAACCGCTGTCATGAGGATATAGAGTTAATGGTTTCAGGAAGGTTGGAGGAAGGCGCCGTACACTCTCACAACGACCTGGATGCTCCAGTGCTTATGAGGACATATACCCTTCTCAAACAGTAAGTCCTAGCCATCCTTTCCTATGGTCTTGTGTCATAAGGATCGTAGACGTCGCATCATAGCCACACAGACTCTGCTCACTATTTACTAGTATAGGAAATATAGTGTATGGAAAGGGTGTTTTTTTACGTAAGGTGAGACGTCGAAGACCAATCTCACAACGACCTCGATGCACCAGTGTTTAGAACAAAAAATATCCTGCGCCAATAGTACGTCCGAGCCATTCCCCCCTAGGATCTTGCATCGTATAGATCACAGATGTCGTGTCCTAATCAGGAAGACCCTTCGCACTAGGGTAGGAAATGAAGTGCATCCCAAGGTAAGTTTTCTCTTACCTACAATGACACGTTTGTTGACGGGTCATAGCCATTGCTTTGTCTGTCTTTAACAATGCAGATCCTTCTCTGAGGGTAAAGTGGTACATTCAGCGACGCACGAATTGTTTTCACTGATGAGTCGCGTATTTAAATATAATATGATGGAGTGTCCACGTATAGCACCAATGTAGGCAGAGCTTGTTGGAATCATGCCTTGTGCACCATTACCGCAAGTACTAGCATCGGAAGTTATGACTTATGATACGACTGGATACAAGTCCCAGCAGCGTTTGGTGTGCATATTTGGCGCTCTGATCAGTCAGTGTTAAATTACTGAAGCATTTAAGGCCTGCGGTTGCTTTATATCTTCAGGGGCACTCCAAAGCTACCTATCAATAGATAATGAATAAGCACACGTCGGAAATGACGTTCGACACTTCCTTGATATGCAGCATGTTACAGTTCTGCCTTAGCTAAAGCGTTTACCACATCTTTCACTTCGGAACTTATATTATCTTTAAATTCATGCACGTAGTATGAAAAAAACCATCTACAGCTATAAAAGTTTAACTCCAGCAAAGAGCTGTTTGGACTGCAACATTCCAAAATGATAACCAAAGTCTCTTCGACTCCTTTTTGTAGCAATATTGTGATCTCAGAGAAGACATGGAAGTTTGTAAGTGTATAATGTCTGTGTGGCATGGAGGCACTCAAAGTACTGGTGAGCCAAAAATACTCTCGAGGATTTCGTGG
>KK115271.1:569458-589957 GCA_000611955.2 Stegodyphus mimosarum | reverse complement strand
AAAGAAGGGGACGAAACCCTCAGACCATCCCCTGGAATGTTCTCCTTTAACATTTTGGTTACACAGCTAGTGCGATGGGACTATACAAACTATAGTGAAATTCCGGTGTCTCGCTCACTGTACCCCTACCTGTAGGAATATTGTTCTATAAGACGGCTAAACTGCGTACTAATTATAACACATTCTCTTTGTATAACTCGTCTGAAATTCTAATGGTGTTATCATCGTATTTCAAGAAATCTTTAAAATAAATTTAAGTCTGTTTTGTATCATTGTCTATGTTAGAACTGCAATTTCAATGGCCAGCAGAACTTGCGGATTTGTGAAGTAAGAGATTCCTTTCATTTAAGCCATAGGTTCCCAACGTGGGCGATAACGCCCCCTTGTGGGCGTTTCAGGCTTTCAGGGGGGCGGTAAAAAATCCAGAGAAAATTAGGGAGCGTTGTAATGGCACAGAGGGGCGTTGGAAGATTAGCCAAATATAGTCTAAAAAAGACTTTAAAATCACGCTGATAATTCATTTCTATAACGTGTGCGAAAATTCACATATTTCGATATGAGACTTCACTGTTCAGAGAAAGACATACCTCTCTAGTATGTACGATTCTGGGCTGCATGTGCTAAAACTAGCAACCTGTCTTGCCAATTTGGCGAGATGCACTCCAAAAAGTCGCAGAAAACTGTTGACTTTTGTTGAAAGGGTCACCATTTTAGTGAAAGGAGCAGTAGAACCGGAGTTCATAATATCAGAAGGAAAAGCCTTCAGTGCAAAAATATATCTTTATTGTCTTTATGTACATATTTATGTTACGTCCAAAGCCCGAAGTTCGGCCAGTTCGCGTTTTGGCCAGGAGGTTTGGCCAAAGTCCGAAATACTTGCAATTAATATTGTATTTTATACTTTGGCCGGCCATTTCGCGAAGTGGCTGGGAATTCTTGGCCAAAGCCTGATGTGATAATGGTAGATTGAGTCTATGGAGCAGAAAAAGACTAAGGATCACCCTTAAAGGTAGTTGACAAATTGAGTACTCAATTTGCCTCTGTATTCATACTCGATACGCAACGCATTTGCTTAAGATATAATTCGTCATTTTGAAGGGCGCAAATCTAATCTTCACACTATCACATTGTTACAGCATATGCGTTCACTGAATAGTTTCTACTCGTTGAACTCACAGAAGTACTCATTTTTAAATACTTCATTTTTAACAGTGTGTAAAACCATCTGCCCTTGATTTCTTTTTTCCCAAATTGGCCGGTCAAAGCCAGAAATCAACAAAAAGATTGGACATTCGCCGGTAAGTTTACAGCAACGTTGGCCAAAATGCGAATTGGCCGATTTCGGGCTTTGGCCGTAACATTTACAAAAAATGTCACTGGGACTAAAAAATGCCACTTACAAGCGGCAACGATAGCGAGATCTCCAACTAAACTGTATTCTAAGAGAGTCTGTAAAAGTGCGTAGGCGACGTTGGACGCGGGAAAAAATTAGAGCGCCGAAATAAGCGGCGGCGGAGTAGACAAATCGTCGCCAGTGGTTTACCCGATCAAAATTGTAGGTAGCTAAAAATAGAACAGCCCCGCAGAATGCTACAGACTCAGGCTCACACTATCTATCGTTCATCGCAGCATGTACTGCGTACGATGAAAACGGCGTTGCCTTAATATTTTGCTACTTCAACTTATATTATTTAAACCGGCAGTATCCCTTGCAGCTCCCTTAACTTGGATCAAGTATAAGTAAAGAAAAACCCATGTCGGAAGCAAAAAAGAAGAGGCGGCAGTACAGTGCGGATTATATAAAATACGGATTTATCGAAAATCCCTCAAATCCATCATCTCCATTGTGCCTTATTTGTCAAAAAACATTTTCGAATGAAGCGATGAAACCTTCTAGGCTTCAAGATCATCTTAATAAAATGCATCCGGATAAGAAAGACAGAGATATGACCTATTTTCTAGAGATAAAAAAGAAGATTGAAAATCAGCCAACTATATCAAAATTATTTTCATCAGCTTCTAAACAAGACGATGACGGACTTCGAGCTTCGTACAATATCTCATTGTTGATTGCTAAAACAGGCAAGCCACATACTATTGGGGAAGATTTAATTTTACCAGCAGTTAAAGAAGTAATAACCACCGTGCTCCATAAACCAGCTACAGATATTATCCGAAAAATTCCTTTGAGCAATAATTCTGTGCAAAGACGAATTGATGAGATGGCTGAAAACATTGAAGAATCGTTGTGCAATTATCTGCAGACTTGTCAATTTTCAATTCAGCTGGATGAGTCCACTTTACCAACCAATGAAGCATTGTTATTGTCGTACGTGAGGTTTATCAAAGATGAAAAAATATGTCAAGAAATGTTGTTTGCTACCAATTTGGAAACAGATACAAAAGGAGAAACCATATTTGATACACTGCAAAAGTTTTTTGACGAAAAGGAAATTCCTTTTAATAATATTTTGTCGGTTGCTACGGATGGCGCACCGGCTATGACAGGGCGTCACAAAGGCTTCATAGCATGCTTAAAAAATAAAGTTCCGGACGTGCTTGCTGTGCATTGCGTAATTCATCGACAGCATTTGGTTGCGAAAAATTTGAGCGAACGTCTCCATACATCACTGCAATATGTTATAAGAGCAGTTAATAAAATCAGAAGTAACTCGTTGAATGACAGATTATTTAGTCAGCTTTGCATTGCAAATGATGAAGATTTCAACCGATTGCTGCTTCACACAGAGGTGCGCTGGCTTTCAAAAGGTACTTGTTTGACTCGATTTTACAATCTGTTTGAATCTGTGATAGAGTTCCTAGGAAACAAAGACACGGAATTGCGCGACAACCTCATCGCATCAAAAAACGATATTGCGTACTTAGCAGACCTCTATAAATTGTTTAATGATGTCAATCTCCAACTTCAAGGAGAAGACTTAAACTTGATTAAGACTAAAAATAGCATTGCTGCTTTCGTGTCTAAACTGCTATTATATAAAAGAAATATAGGCAGACGTGAATTCCATACCTTCCCATGTTTATCAGCAGTATCATTCAAGCACGACGACTTGCTTGTTTACTGTCAGCACTTGGAAAACCTCTACAATGACTTCAAGGAACGATTCGAGGACATTTTAAACATGGACATACCAGACTGGGTTTTGGATCCTTTTTCCAATGTCAACACAGCAGGACCATCTCAGTTAGAAGAAGAACTGATAGAACTGACGACAAATGAGGAATTAAAAATTAAATTCAAGAATGGCTACCAAGAATTTTGGCTGCAGAAGTCGATTTCGCAATTGTATCCAAGATTATGGTCGATTGTGCAACGATTTCTGCTAGCATTCCCATCTTCATATTTAGCAGAACGTGGATTTAGTGCTGTAGCAACATTGGTAACGAAAAAGAGAAATCGGCTCCATGTTACTGAACGCGGCGATTTACGATTGTTTTTAAGTAAAATCGAGCCTGATATTAACAAGCTTCTTAAAATGCATCAAATTCAGCCTTCTCATTAGTTAAGTTAGAAATTCGATGCCTTTAAATTTTAATAAAAATACTTTTTAATAATAATTAAGTATGCCTTTTGAGTGTTCTCTGAAACTGTCAATTTATTTATTTAGAAAGCAATAGTTTATTATGGATTATTTCGTATCATCAAAACCCCTGCCTGTCCTTATAACAGGTAAGCTAAAACTTTTATTTTTCTTTTTAAATAACGAAGAAATTCAGTAGCGTTTAAATTCCAACAACATTCTATCTATTAGTAATTTTTTTTATTTAATTCTTGTTTTCACCATGCATTATGTACGCTCTTATTTCTCTAGGGGGGCGGTATTGAAATATTCACTAGAAAAGGGGGCACTAGTTCGAAAAAGGTTGGGAACCTATGATTTAAGCTTTTAGAGAACCCTCATCTCCAAATGCAAAAAATGTTTAAAGTGTTAATGAATGATTTGCAGGTCTGCTGGAATAAGGGGTATCTCACGATGTTGATCTTATAAATCCGAGTCTTATAAATCTAGTCAGCAGTTTATGAATGTTTTGAGCATGTATCACTAAACAAGGTTTCAGAAATTTCGTCTTACAGTGGCGCATCACTGTAATGACGTCGCTTAAAAATTGCAATCATCCTATAGATGTTCGCCGTTTTATGTAAGTTCATTTTACCCTTTTGCATTAAAGGCCTATTTAAGAATATTCTCTTCGATTTACAATAGAATTTCGAAGATGATTTTCACTTTTGCTAAGAAAGGTGAGCAGTGATTTATGCCATGCGTAAAGAAAGTTATTATTTTATTGGAAGAGGAATGTTCATTTAAGGCAGTTTTGCATAATAATTTGATGACTTTTCGAAAAAATGAAAGTTACGTAAAATGAAGTCAATTTAAACAGCAACAAGTGCTGTAGCATTTCAAGTTTTTAGTATCATACAAACCGGACAGCCAACTTCCACTACCCAACTGGATCGTACTGGGCAGAGAGGGAAGGTATTTGCAAAGACCGTGACAAGATGGTTAAAAACAGTTACCACACTAGTTTCCAAAAACTTTGATTACTGAAAGTGACATTACAGGTACAGTTTAATGCATTATCGTTACTACCAGTACTTTTAAAAGCCATCTAACCCGCTCACTGTCTTCCAAATTCTGAAAGGTGTAAAGTTACACTATACACACACACAAACACACACACATGTATATATACCGATCATCCCCATAGAGCAATCTCTGATGTCTGTGCGCTGCGTGAACATCGTTGCAGTCCAGGTTCATTCATTAATGACAACAGTATTTTCGGCGGGAGACGGTGTTTACAATACACCATGTCATAAGGATCGAACAGCCAGGGAGTGGTTCGAGGAACATTCCAGTGACTTTCAAGTCATGTCCTTGCCTGCAAATTCACCTGGCATTAATCCAATATAGCATTTGTGGTCCCACCTAGAAAACCAAATTCGTGCTGCCACGCTACCCCATCGCAATGTGGTCTAGTTGATGACCACATTGCGAGGGGACCGCTCATCAACTAGACCTGCAGGAATTGTGAGTCTAGTTGATGAACGCTTGGTACCAGATACCTCAGACTACGTATCAGCACCTTGAAGTCAATGCCACTCTGAGTGCTGGCAGTTTTGAAGGCTAAAGGTGGTCCTACATGTTATCTAATAGAGTGGTCATAATATAATGGCTCTTCGGTGTATATATACATATTCTGATTCACTGCGCAAAATGATTTTTGTTGCTGGAACACTACGTCGAAAGAAACACTTCTCGAGACTGCTGTTCTGCGAAACGGGTTACTATCTTTACTTGGTAAACAGATTTGAGAGCCAAACAGGAATCAATTATCCCTCAAGTTGTAGAAAGATAAGTTTGCTTTCAAATTCCATGTGCATACAAAATATATTTTGTAATGATTTTAATTCTGTTGGCTCAGTACCTTGGCAAAATGGCATGTGTTTATTACATGAATTGTTTTTTATTAAAGTGTATATTTTTTTACTCCGATTCTTGTAATGATCTGTTGTATATATTTTTGTAAATACTTTTACATCATACATTCAGTGGTTTGTCATCATTTCTGATTTTATTATTGTAAGCAATATTTTTGTATCCATATATATTTATTTAATAACTTTTATGTACACAATATAATGTCATTTACTGATATATGTTTTGCGATGAGTGAAAAATATTTATTATATCCCCAAAATGTTAAATATTTCGTAAAGGCTACTTTCTCAGCTTCTTTCTTTAAATTCCCAAGTAAATTAAGAATGCAAAGATAGAGTGCAAGTGGGTGAATTTTAGTGATTAGCCTAATGCACAAAATGCACTTCAATTATTTTTCAACTGTGTATTCCATATCCATGATAATGTGCAATGAACTGATGACTGCAGTTGCTGCCAATTACATAATCGTTATATGAATTAGAAGTAACTTCAAATAAACTTTTTGGCAATGTTCATTTTTGTATTCACACATATATATATACACACACATCTAATAAGTCGTATATTTACATACACATAGAGAGAGAGATACGATGGTTTAGAAGTTGTTGATGTAGGTTTATTAGAGTAATGAATAAGATTTATATTAATGAATGTATATACAAATGTTTTTCATCATTCATAATAATCAATCCATAAATTTCCAATATTTCACTATGTTGCATTAATGCGTATCCTTATTATTACATAATCTATGTTTTAATAAATATGCGTAATCGCTGATTATACAATTTCAATTAAAAAGTAATAAAAGTAATTAGTGAAAAGTAAAGTCGCGCATATACAAACATATTTAAAAAAATTATTGACCTTAATAAAAAATTCTTTTATATAACAATAACGTTCTTTTCACACAATCAGCGCGAAATACGACAAATTTCGCGAAATTTTGGTGACGAATAATTTGTAAACAAATCATCAGAAATTGCACGTCATAAAATATTGTCTACTCTGAAATTTCCACAATTATAAATTTAATGAATATATAAACATTTAAAAATGAGTTAGACAGTTATACGATAACAAAACAGCAATATATATATATACACTGCTCGACATTGAAAAGGCAATACCAAGAAGGAGTGGCGAGAAATTTATGCAAATTTTAGAGTTACACTGAGTTATGCGAATGATGTGAAATGCGCAGCCCTCCGACGCACGTAAAGTAAGATATAAGGGAAGGAATGTGCAGAATGGGCAATATTCGTGTCGTTATGTCTGCCAGACGAATTATCGAAGAAAGTTGGGTTTTGTCCCGGAGGATACGTGTAATAGGAGAGAATGCCAGGCCGCCGTCAACGAAGGCATTTCCAGCAGATAGACGATTTTACGAGGGGTATGATGATAGGACTGAGAAGGGCGGGTTGGTCCTAACGTCAAATCGCAGCTGATACCCACATGGATTCGAGCACGTTGCATCGGCTATGGCAAACATGGTTGGAACAAGGAAATGCGGGAAGAGGGAGGGGGTGCAGATGCAGCCAGAGTGACGTCAGCACGCGTGGATCGACGCATCCGCCGACAAGCTGTTGCGGTCCCGAAGTCACTTTTACTGCGATTCTGCAGCATATGCAAGATACCCTGGATGTTCCCGTGTCGACCAGAACCATTTCCCGTCGATTGGTTGAACGTGGTGTCCATCGCTGTCCGCGGTGGTCCTACATTCTACTGAACTGACGCCGCTCTGTATTTCGCTCTGTATTCTTACTATCGTTTTGAAATAAAGATCACTTATTGCTGCTTGCTGTCTCTGTCTTTTTTCCAAATTCCATCACTTTCTGACCACTCCTTCTTGGTGCTGCATTTTCAATGTCGAGCAGTGTATATACGTCTTTTTCCATATTTCTTCATTCCGTATTTCTATTCTATATTTCCACACCGTCCATGGTTTCACAACGAGGTCCATCGCCATATTGAAAATTACCCGTGATCCTTCAGAAGCAGAACTTTCAACTGATTGGTTAATCTCTACGTGAACACGGCTCCAGACGAAACATTTTTCGGAAACTAACATTTCGCCTAGCTAGCCGAAACATTTCTCGGAAACTTCCCGTTTAAACCAATGCTACTAAAATCTTGTTTCTCGAAAATCTCCCGCCCAGCCGCGCGCGTTGCTAGAAGTGATAGCCCCTTAACAGTTATTATTCCTTTGTTTTAAACTCACTTCCGTAAAGTTAGTAAAACTAGTTTCATAAAATTGGTTTTTGCTGAGCGCCAACTTTATCTTAGAGATCCTCAATCGGAAAGAGAGGGGAAGGGGGCTTTCTTTCTACTGGGAATTATTCGATCGTTCAGTATGGTTCAAACTGAAGATTAATTATATTTAATAATAAATAGAGAATTTAGATAATAATAAATTATATTGGTAGCTCCAAACTTGAGTATAAAACGGAAATACTGCAGTTCTAAAATTTCTGTTTTTCTGCGCAGATGAATCCATCACGAATGAAAGTTTATGAAATGTGACATAGTGTGCGCCAATATGCTCATTCATTCCTTAATTGAGCCGTTTAGGGAAGAAATGTACCTAAGATTCTATGAATTAATGTGTCAAAAAAACTATAAAATATGATTCATATGAATAAAGTGACGTATGGTTTCATTATATTTCTCGCAGGATATTTTATTGTGTATAAATAAAATACTAAAAGAAAAGACATTTCCGACGTTTCAATGTGTTAAATACTTTTCCTTATTTAGTTATACAAGCATTTACAGAAGCAGTTAATTGATGCCATAAACTCAGTTTTCCTGCGAGAAAAAGTTTTCCTTATGCTGGCGAACATTACTTATTCATCGCATAATGAATTTTATTGCTTTTACTTATGATTAGTATTTTAATTCAGAAACCTAAAAACCTCTGAACAAAATCGTACTGTCATCTGTATGGTGCTCAAAACCATTGCCAACGACAGGAACAATCTTGCACTCATTGCCACGATGAATTTCGTGGGCATATTCTGATATTACTGTCAGACAAGTCAAAACTGTGAGATAAGTCACAGCAGCAACAACAACAACAAAAAAAGAAACCTAAAAAGCATTTCACTTATTTCTAATGAAATCTACCGTTGTGGTAGAATTAAAAAAACATGTCGTGTCAGACTTAGCTTCCGTCGCTGGCTTCCGCTTCCGTTTATTAGATATGTTACAACTTCCGGGCAATATTATTAACTAATTCTATTATCTTCCGGTTTATATCTGTAGAACATATCATTCTGCAAATGAAATCTTTGAGGGTGAAAGAAATTCCAGGGTTAAATTAATATCTTGCTGTTTACTTTCCTCTCTTAGGAGCACAAGCGTTTTTATAAATGAATTCTTCATACTTAGCGTATAGCTGCAAATCTCTGAAGATAGGGTGCATTTATTATATCCCTATAGTAATAACAATTAACACAGATGAAGAGAGGAGCGAAATATAACTCCATCAATGCCATTATTATCCATAAAATCATCCAACTTCAGCGATTTAGCCCCAAAACTCTGATATAAAGGTCATGAAAAACATATATTGGTCTACTTGTACAAAAAGGTGTTTGCCCGCTCTTTGAAAGCTTTTGTAACACAGTTAATAATAATATTAGAACAAAAATCTGAAAGGTGTCAGATTTTTAAATTGCGTCCAAAGGAGCATTTTTTAAAAGTTTTGTGTGTTGTTACCTTTACTTATTAAATATCATGTTCTTCAAACTTAAACCATAAAATTCAGTTCAACAGCAATATCGCAAAATAATTTTAAAAAGAGTATATCTTTAGAATTTCTGATACACAGTTCCCCGCGCTTTAGCTAAAAAGGTTACCCCCCCCCCGTAGAGAGTTGCTATTACTTGCTTTAAAATCGTTTGAGTTTGTTCATCATAAATTCATTAAAGTTTTACAAAATATGAAACAGATAATAAAAATAATTCCAAATTTGAGATTCTAGATGCGCATATTCGGGTGGAAACGTAGTATAGGTATCGTTGTTTTATCACATTTGGAGGATAAATGTACATTTATGCAGATTCGCATATTCGAGTGGAATGATGATATTCGGGTGGAATGATGATACTTCCAGGTGCGCATTTCAGCATATTCGGGTGGATGATGATATTTCCAGATGCGTATATTCGGGTGGAAACGTAGCTCTAGGTATCGTTGTTTTATCATATTTGGAGGAATATACACACATTTATGCAGATTCTTCATTACTTAATTTCTTTAAATATAATACAGGGCTGGAAGATTTGGTGGCAACAGTTTGGAAAGTGATTCAGACTTTTAATGTTTCCGACGCAAAATCGCAAAACGAAAACAATAGTCCTTCAGGGACAAAGCCCCTTTGGACTAAGAAGTATAATTTTTTTAGTTGTCGTCAGCCCTTTCTTTTAATTATTCAGCTATACCTTGATTTTCGTAACAAAATGCACATTTTGATTCTAATTTGAAGGAGGGGGAGTTTGCTAATCCTTTTGTGCTGCATCTTATGGCCTGTCAATTATCTTTGGTTAATGCGTAAAAAGTGTCACGTTCAGCAATCTGAAAACACAACAGTCCGTTGATGTCGCATCAAAAGACTTTTCTGGAAAATTTAGAAAAAAATATACACTCCATACCTATCTCCCTTCCCCCTTCCGTAAGTTTTAGTTGTAGATTGTGACGTGTGATTTATGTTTTTATCCTGATGAATTTAAACTTATTTTGCATTTTATAAATCAAGGCGTGGGATTCCTTCCTTAAATTTTTAAAGATATGACTCAAAACGCTATTTTGATAATACGCATACCTCCTTTTTTTTTCCGGTCTTCGAATTTTTTCCAGTTCATATAACCCTAATTATAATGATATTACTTTTAACAGGAAGTCCTTTACACAGCAAAAAACAAGTTTTCAAGTCTTTTCTCGATTCTTTCTTCTTTCCTTCTTAGACTTGATAAAGCAACTACTTTTTATTAAAACTGTATAAACAAACTTCAAAATGTTCACATTAAAAGTTATAATCATAAAGCCATATCTACTTTTACACTTTCCCATATTCTTCAAAAGCCTATAAACGTGGTTATTTTTTTGCATTTCTTATACATAAATCATAGTTTATAAGTTTATTCACAGAAGGATCTAACATTTTAAAGGCTGTTCATATTGCCTGCTGAGTAGATCTGTTTTCGTTTAAACACATATCCGTTTAATTTTTGAAAAAGCCTTAAAAGTATACACTTCAATTGAATAAACATGACATTACATTTCCAGTAGAAATCACCGCCCTGATTGGTATAGTGGTTAACGACACTGATTACCGCACGGATATGCTGGGTTTGCATTCTGGAGGAGGCATCGATGTTTTTAAGTGTATAGTGTATGTGCGGTATGGGGAAGCTGAAATACTGGGGAGTCAAAAGTACTTTCGAGCCTCTTGTTAGTCGGAGAAGAGGGATGGGAGATCCTTGGCCTATTACCCTGGGTTTCTGCACCAAAATTGGGGCGGAGATGCACAGTTAATGCGGTCGACTATGGCTGTAAAACCTATGATGCAGTTATGCCCAGTTTTACCTGAGCGTATAAAAATCAGTGATTGTCGAGGAGAGAATTCAGCAAGATTTTCCGCATGAACTGATCCCATGAAAATTTAGATCGAAAGAATTGTAAAGGAGGCCAACATGATTATATTTTATTAACCGCCCATGTGACGTCTAATAAGAGAAACGTATTTCTTGTTCCTTGTGAAAGCTTTTGCATTCTGAATACAAAAAGCATTTTAGCGCTGCGAAGATCGCTGCAAAATCTAAGCTGTTCATCTGACAGTTAATATTATAAAATCTCTAAGTTATTCTCATCAATCATTAGCAGAAGACTTATGGAACTATAATGCTGTGGAATAACAGATTTTTCTTTGAAAACTGAGTAATGCTTTGTAAAACGAACTTTATTCTTGTGTGTAAATCTGGTATTTTTGTGTGAATTTCTAATCGTGAAATATAATGAGCTTGCTGATATATAACATACTCTAAGCCTGTACTATTTGTCCATTTTTTGGGGGGGTAGGAGATACTTAACAAAAGCCTGGTGGGAAATTTCTGAGCCATTATTGAATTTATGAGGAACATTATCCTGAAAGTCATTATCCGATTGCCCATTTCTTGATCATAAATTGTTTTCAACCATACCGTGAGAGATGGCAAACAGACAGTAAAAAAAATAACAAACCTAATTTATCATAATATGTTGTTGTTTATTTAAATTTTTATAGGTTTATTGCTTAAAAATGTTTAATTAGTCAGAAGAATTATTTGAAGAATAAAGAGGTAGCTAAACAATTGAATATTCATTCCATCAATGGGCCCACAGTCTTGTGACTTCTTAATTTTAATGTTAACTTCTTGCA
Source organism: Stegodyphus mimosarum (assembly GCA_000611955.2). Classification (NCBI taxonomy): domain Eukaryota; kingdom Metazoa; phylum Arthropoda; class Arachnida; order Araneae; family Eresidae; genus Stegodyphus; species Stegodyphus mimosarum. Next base: position 578,071 of record KK115271.1, on the reverse strand, counting down.
TAGTTTATTTTCCTATCTGGTTCAGACAGCAATCAAAGTGAGTGGGCTACTTTATTATCCCCAGGTACAGATTTTCAGTCACAATGCTTGTGCCAATCTTCCTGTTACATTCTTCCTTCTATTGATTAATGAATCATACGTTTACTTCTATTCGCCTACTTGTGATTAGTGAAACTTCTTTTCACAGTATATCACATTTTATAGCTCTGTTGTTCTTCCTTCAAACTGACCTTGACTTGTATACAAGAATTCTATATTGGGTTATTGTGTTAAGCAGATAACTGAAAAGCACCATTTTTTTCCGACCTCAGAATGCTTTAAAATTGAATTTAAATGTGCAGATTGAATTAGCAATGTAATACGGAAATTCAATATAGCTCAATAGTTCGTATCTATGAGCTAAATAATTTATAATCGTAATTTTTCAATAAATAAACTCTTTGCAAGCTAAAATTATCTAGACAGTAAAGTAAATATATCTAGATAGTGCACTTAAGAAAGTCTGTACGATTGCCTTAGGCATTCATTGTAATGAAATGCAGTGGGTTATTTAATTATTCCCTGTTTCTGCCAAACGAATTTAAACAAGCAATTACAAGCAGTAAATAAATAAGTGAAACTGCACAGAAAATATTTTCTTAACATCGTTTCATTAACCACTTACAGGAATTTTAAGAGATCTTTATGAATATTAACATGGTAGCCAAATTAATCCTTAACCTTTCCTGTGAAATTCTGGTGTATAAAGGATAACTGCTGTCTTTTAAACTGCCTTTTTGAAAAAATAAATAAAAATAGAAATGCAAATGAAACTTCTTACAACTAGTTATAAAGTGAACTTGAGCATTTATTTTTCGTTCTTGATACATTATCAGCTGCAGGAGATTTATAAAGGGAACAGTCTCAGAGATGTCAGAGTAGTTTAAGTTAGATAGGCTAAATGAATAGGAAAAAGGTCACGAGGTGTATCTGCCTAAGCTCAAGAGGGCTGTCTGTTTAACGAGGGATATCTTCGTGAAGGACTGTCTAGGAGAAACTGGCTCAAATTCATTTTGTAAAACAACAAAAACCAACCATGTAGCCAGTTCATTCGCTTGAGATCTAACACTCTTATCAGTTAAGAGTTAACAAAAAAGTTTAAAAACTTTAAAAGTTTATGTCTTTATTCTAATTACTTGTAAATTTAATCATGAATATAATTCCCTAAAAACTCCTATATCACATAAAATTCCCTAAAAACTCCCATATCAGATAAAATTCCCTAAAAAAATTCCCTAACTTAGTTTTAGGAATAGGGAATATAATTCTCTAAAACTAACTAAACTCTAAGAACATGCGTATACAGGATGTTTCAAAAGATCATTGTCATACCATGACAAACAAGATTTACGTTGGAACTCGTGTCCAAAAATGAGAACGGCAAGGCGACTGCTAGAGGGCTACAGTGGGAAGTGGCGTTTGCCGAATCTGATGGTTGACGTTCCAGCAGCTACACGCCGAAACATCTAATTTCAGCATGATGAAGAGTCTGCACGTTTTAACAGCACTGCTCGGGAATACCTCGATTGGCCATATCCTGATCTCTGGATTGGCAGAGGCGCACCAGTTGCATGGCCACCCTATCCCCCGATCTGACTCCGCTGGACTTCTACCTGTGCAGATACATGAAGTCCATGTTGTACGAGACGACTGTAACATCGGACACAGATCTTGTCCCCAGGATCGTGGAAGCGGCGTCACGTGTCCGTGACCACCTGCCAGTTTGAACTAGTCCGTGAATCCATGCGTTGAAGTTTTAAAGCATGCAAGCGAATGTGGCGAATAGAAGGAATTAACATCTTCTGTGATTTAGCCGTGTTCTTTAATAAAAAGCATATTAACACTTCTTTCGACATCCTTTCTTTCTTACCCTCACGCTTGCGAACATTGCCTTCTAGCAGTTGCCGTTCGCATTTTCGGGCACAAGTTTTTTCATAAGTCTTGTTTGTCATGGTATGATAGACCAGCATGTTCAGTTTGGCCACGACCTTTTGAGACACCCTGTATATATATATATATACATATATACATATAACACCATAATTAGTAGTGAATTCAGAAAAAATACCTGATTTGTATCTAGATTGCGTAATTTCTGGCTCTTTTCCTGTAAGCACTCTTTTACACACTTTTTGCTCTTCTGTTTTCAGCTACTTTTTATCTGATAGCTAGTTTTTACTGCCATAGTTCACATTTCATTTTTAAATAAATGTATAATTTTTTAATTATTGCATTTCCTTCTCTTAACAAATTAACATTTCCCTATCAAAATGATAAATTCTTATGTATATAATACAATTTTAATTATTTTGGAGTTTTAAAATTCTTAAATAATTACGTATATTGATACTGATTCTTAGATTTGAAAGTGAAATGGTAAGATTAATATAAGATAAAAGATAAATTAAAACACAAAGATATGAAACTAAAAATTAAAAAAAAACTATCTGATATTAATTGTACTCAAGTAAATTAGAAAAACAATGTTCGGATGGCAAAAAAGATATTGTTTACTATGAAATAATAAAAAACTGCCTAATCTATATTAATTTAAACGCAGTTTACGTTAGAGAATTATAGATAATCTAGATTCGCTAAATCCACTGTCAAAGATAATCGGATTTCCTCTGAACTACAATTTAATACATATCATTCATGAAACAAAGCAGGTGTCTTTTAAAATTATGGAATTAAATTTAATAGCATTGTGACGTCATTTAGTTTCATAAACTAATCTCATCCGTTAAGATATAATGATTGCTGAAAATAGACCATTTCCATTATCAGCGTAATAAATATCTTTAATAATCTATTGATAACAAGTTTCGTGTTTTTTTTTCGCATTTTATATGTGCTACATTATATCGTACGTAACTGCGTGATTTCAGATGAAGAGCATCATATTTTTTACTTGCTTTGTTATAAATTTATTCGGTGATTCCAAGGAAGTTTTTCGAACAACAGGATCGTAAATTCTTTGATTACACTACAAGGCAAGACATTCTAGCGAGAAAAGAGAATAATTGGGAGAAATCGAAGAAGCTCCTACGGAATCCTTCTCCTGCTAGAAATTATCCCGTTGTGCAAAATGTAATCTATACGACACAGGTATTTATATATTCTACAATACTTTATAATTGTTGTAGAAGATAAATGCAAAAAATTAAATACTCGCATAATGTGGAAAGTAAAGGGCGTCGCTAAGAAGTTGTTTTAAATTTTTTACGAGTAGCCTATTTTGATTCATTGTTCTTACGAAATGCATAAATAAAATTTATTAATTTTAGCCAAGAAAGATGTTAGGAACATCTGCAATTTAATATTTTCTTTTTCGCTTCAAGTTATGCTAAATTACATAACAATGCCGCACCAGTGCAGTAAAAATTCGTGCCACCCCACACTTTCCCAGTTCTGAAGCTGTTGTCATTGCTTAAGATGCCTAATTTGTTTCTAAAATTATCTATAACTTTCTGTTCTTTTAAATTATAATTGGCAGTATGTTGCTGTAAATTGTAATTGCAATTGTAGCTTCAGTATGTTGTTTATTATCGTAAAAATTAAGCTGTTTAAATGCAATATGCTTTTAATAATTTGAAAACATGTAGAACACAAAGTGTTTACAGACCTCCTTTTCAAGTAATATGTAATGTATCTCATCCAAAACAATTTACAGCAGCGTTTCTCAAAATTTTTAAATGGCGACTACTTTTCTGCGGACCGCCTTACTTTTTGTCCCCTTCGAAAGTAAATTTTTAGCATATATTACTACCAGTATACTTACATTTTTAAATTAAAATTTATTTAATTTTACGTTGGTTAATTAAAATTAATAAAATAGTAAAATAATGTAATTCAAATTTTTATATTTTTCGAATTTTTTTTTTCTAGAAAGAATACAGTTTGAAAAACTTGGTTTACAGTATTACTATAATTTAAAAAAGGCATCATAATTAATAACATACTATAAATAATAAAAGACAATATTTGATGCTATGTTAAGTATCTCACAAAAGTGATCAGAAACTCTTAGAATATGAAAATAATGTAAAACATTCTAAATACGTTAAACTGAAATTGCAATGGTTTTATTTGAAGTACGAAACCTAGTCAACTTCTTATACTAATGATTTTAATTCAGTAATTCTCCTCTCCTGAAAAATGTACTGAGATACTGAGTGATTGACTTTAAACATTTATGTTACCAAGGTTTTTAAAGCAATAACACAGGCTTTTAAGAAGATCACCTGCAGTTATTTCGATATGTAAGTTTAAATTCCAATATGTAAATTTATGACATGTATCTTGCATCGAAATAACAGACATCATCTAGACAATCGTTTCTTCGAAGTCTTCAATAAAGTTTACTTACAATTAGTATTATTTCACACGTTTTACTACCATGGCTTTCCAAGAAAGCACATTCGTTTAGAAATTAGTAACTTAGTTCTTAATATGCAAATAGAAAAAGAGGAATGTATTTAAAAAGTTGCTAAATTTGTTGATATAAAGCATTTACCAATTTTTATTTCCTTCTGTGAAGTAAAGGTAGTACTGTAATCGTGAAAAATTTCAGGTATCATATTGCAACGAAAATATCCATTTTGACCATCTTCGAATTTTTTTGAACAATGTTTTTGCTTGACATCAGCGTGTACGGACAGAATTAAGGATCTTTTTTTCCAAAATGGATTGTAAAATGGATTCATAAGAGATTTTTTTCGTGACATATGTTCGTATGTATGCATCTCATATAACTCCAAAACGAGTAGCTTTAGACCGTTGATATTTTGTATATGGGGCGGCTAAGACATGTAGTTGTGCACTTCCCTTTTTGGTTGCAATCGGCCGCACCACACGTGCCTCCTCTGTTACCTGGCATGGTGAGCTCAGACTTTTTATTCTTATATGTTGGTAAATTGTGCATTTTTTGCTGTGTTTAATTTTGTTAAGCTTATGTTCCGGTTAAGATTTTTATGCCTTTAGTTAATTTGTACGCAATAGCTGTAGAATTATCAACAATTTAAAAGTTGTTTAAGTCTTGTTAAATCTAACGAGACCACCATTTCTTTACGTTTGAAACTCTTAGTAGAATAGTGAATTAAGTCAGTTTGTGCACCAGCTTCAGTGTCTTTTTTCAGAGTAAAAGTAAACTTTCAATTTCGAGCGCTGAAAACTCTGCAGCTGGACGAATTACTCATTTTTTTTTTAAAATTCTAATTCTAAAAAAATTGTTTTTAACTGTATTTGGGGTATTACGTTTTTCTGTATTTTACAATTTTTAATGAAGGTGCTTTAAGTTTTATGTATTTTTGCCTCGCCTCGAAGAGAGAACTGAGTTAATTGAATGAGAAAAATATCTTTAATAAAATTCGAGGAACTAAGTTTAAATGAAATGCAGGAAAAATGTGTATAATTTAATAGCCGTACAAAAAAGTTATGTGGTATCCACATCAGAGTTTTAATAAAATAAAAATGTCTCGTTAAATTTCTTCAAAGCTCCATGTAATTCCATAATTCAAAAGGAAACACGGATATGATAAACTAGCAAAGCTTTCTTCTAGAATGCAACACAAATTTGAGATCAATACTAAAATTATCGAACATTAAGTGTTCTCAGATTTTGAACACAGTATCGTGAATCATAGAAATTCTGTTGATCCAGAAGTTGCTGAAGCAGTTATAAGGTATTTCTCCCGCCTTCTTCGCATGCCTTCGTGGTGTTGTGGTTAGCACGCTCGACGCGTAATCGAGAGGTCCGTGGTTCGATTCCCGGCAAAGATATTGCTCATTTTTCATGTCTCCTGCTTCAAAATAACCTAATTTCTCTGTACAGTAATCCGATATGCTGGATTGATCGGATGATAATCGGTAGGTTTGAAGAAAAGTGATAGGTTCTTCGTTAGTGATAGGACAAAAAACGTCATTTGAAAAAGAATTCTCTACGTTTAAATAAGATAATGCTTGACTAAATAAGATAATCTAACGGATGGCTAATTTGACATTTTATGTGAAGATGATCAATTTATCATGTGGGAAAGACCCAAAGAAGTATTTCTTAAATAGAATTTAGTTCTTCTTTTTTATTATTCTTTAGTTTTCAAATATCATTTAACTAATACTTGACAGAATAATAAAGAAATACAAATATTCTGATAATGTTAAAGAATTTTAAAAACGCCAGGAAAAAAAAATTTAATTTATAAAATATTCTGGATTCTATGAAGACAAATACTTTATGTACACAGATATTGAATACCTGAAGGTAACAGTTGTTGATTTGCTTTTAGATAATCAAGATACCTTCTTGGAGTCCATAATTAAATACATATTTGTCATACGATCATACTTGTCAAGAGATGGAATAAAAATTTATAAAAGCATTTTTCAAAGCAAGAATTGAAATGAGCAGTGCAATTTATAAAAAAAATCAAATCAAAAGTTAACAAAATATTTAAGTGAATCCTTGCCAAACAGATAAAACTGTATTTTAAAAGAAAACGATAAACCAAAGAATATTTTCTTTTTAAATATTTCTTTGGATTCTTATGTTATGAATAGTAAATCTGTTCTGTGAATAATATTTTGAGTTTTAATATTATGTGTATATATCTATTATACCATTTACATTCAAGTTACACTAGAAACTTTTATGGAATTTATATAAAAAAATTAAATGGCGCATGGGAAAAGATGAATATATTTTGAGTTGTAATCTTTTAACTTGGTTATTTTATGAAAGATATTAGTACACGATTATTTTTGTGAAGCGGTTGCATTAATTCTACGGAATATTCATTCGCTTACAGTGCACGCTTTGGTTTTAACATTTTCATAAAAAGCCACTTCCATTAATCATTTTCAGCAAATATATCGGTAAAAGCTTTTTCTGCGGATAATATTAATAAAAGCTTTTATTTTTGCATTAGTACTTTCAAATGGTTGTTTGAATTGTTCCAGAATGCCCTGAGCAAAGTACCATGAATTTTCAGAGAGTGCAAATGTGAGTAAGGAGAATTATGGTCCAAAAAAGGTAGACATTGTATTAAACCTATTGCTTCAGAATCCAATGAATCAACTTTACGCAGTTTTCATAGTTAAAATGTATCTAGCAGAAAGCCATCGGATTTTCAGTTCTTACCTTTAGGGATTATGTGGTAACTCGAAACAGACAAAAAGGACTTATGCATTCTTATATGTGCCTATAAACTTATATTCTCAAAAATTTGAAATGTAAAAAGATCAAATTTATAAACATGAAAATTTTTTTATCTGCTGTTAAGGCATCATCTCGATGATTTTACACAAGGAAGGTTATTGAAAAGTTCGAAAGAGGCCTCACAACCATCAAAGTTCCAGTGAAATTTGGAATCGCACAAAGCTTTGCGATTCCAATCTTTGCCCGAGCAGCAAGCTCGGGCAAAGATTGGAATGCGTTTACGACTGGATGTGTTTTAATTATACTTTACGAGGTCTCTATCCCTCTGCACCTGTACAATATGGACAATATTTATGAGAAACACAACAATCGCAGCTGACGCTACATGAACAGCCATCTTAGAGGGCGCCTTTTTTACTAATAGCAGCAAGAATGTACATCACACTGTAGCTCGATCTTTAAGCTGCTTATGGCTATGTGCTTCAAGATCAATTATTTGTGTGGCGTTATGCCAAGAAGACGTTAGAAACCTTTTTCTTATATGCAAGATCGACCGAAATTGAACTGTGCGCCAATGTATTTTTATCTTGCACTCCACTGTTGATCGATTAAGTCTACAACTGTATCCAGATATCAATTCATCTAGCTTGCAAGGGTAATGCACAGTAGCAGGAAAGTATATAAAAGGTATCATTTTAGTGATATGGGGCAGCAAAATATTAATGGGCGCACTAAACTACAGGTACTGGCAGTGAATGCCATGTGGGTAACCACTGTTATAACGAAGTTAGTAAACTTTATATCATTCCACAGCACCTGTGCAAAACATTTTTATGAATGATAAGGCCACATGTCTTTGAGCCAGATCAGCGGCGAATCTCTAGAACATTAGGGACGTTTGTTGAATTCATTGGCCCGTAAGCAGCTCAAATCACAACTCTAATGAGCACGTACGAAATTGTTGCTCGCAGTTTTTTTCAGAAAAAAAAAGAAAAACACTTTATCCACTCTCTACAGGAAGAATGGAACAATGTGCCCCATGAAATCCTCTATCATTTGACCATGGACATGTGACAGTAATTGATTGTTGCATCCTAATTCGAGGTAACCATGTTCCGTATGGCCAAATCGAATTTTCTTAGCACTGGTAAATATTTTTCGAGCAACCTTCAGTTGCCAAACTTTTGAGTGCACTTTCCGTAGAAGTCTTGTTAACATTGCCTTGATTTGTTATTTAGAATAGATTTGTAGTGGTTTGTATGGTGCACAAGATGCATGTTTAATCATGATGCAGATGAACGCCAAACATTTCCATAAACTCTATTTATTTACAGTACAAATAAAAAATATGCTTTACATTCACAAGCGCTGGAACAGTGAGCCAACGCCTCGTCGACTCCGTAGCGGAGGGAGAAGCG
>KK115271.1:538465-567502 GCA_000611955.2 Stegodyphus mimosarum | reverse complement strand
TTTAATGATAGACCATAATGATTAAGACGTTGAAATAACGCTCGTAGATGATGAATATGCTCCTCATGAGTTTTGGATGCAATCAATATGTCATCTATGAAGGCATAAACACCATCTAAACCTCTGGTAACTTCATCAATGAACCGTTGAAATGTGCTGGAAGCATTGCACAGGCCAAATTGCATGCGAGTACTTTCGAAGAGTCCGAAAGGGGTACAAATGGCTGTTTTATGGATATCTTCAGGTGCAATGGGAATTTGATGGAAAGCTTTTACTAAATCTATGTGAGAAAATATTTTAGTACCATGGAGTTCACTGGTAAAATCAACTATACTTGGAATAGGATACCTGTCTTTTACAGTTTGGGCGTTTAAAGCGCGATAATCGCCAACAGGACGCCAATCACCACTTTCCTTTTTAGGAACCATATGAAGCGGTGAGGAATAATTGCTCTTCGATGGGCGCATATGGCCTAAATCAAGCATATATTGAATTTCTGTTTTTGCTATTTTTAACCTGTCGGGGGCAAGACGACGTGGTTTAGCAAAGACTGGTGGACCAGAAGTATTAATATGATGAAATACATGATGTTTTATAGGTTCATTTGCACACGGGGGTTTTGTAATATTAGGAAATTCTTGTAACACTTTCAAAAACTCATTATCACCATATACAGTTTTGACAGAAAAAATATCAGTAACATTTAAAATACCATGGCAATTCAATGTTGTGCATGCATCAATTAAGCGACGATTTCTAATATCAGGTTTTAAATTAAAATAATGCAAGAAATCAGCACCAACTATAGCACTAGAAACATTACAAATATAAAAAGGAAAAACAAAATTTCTTCTTAAACCAAAATCAAGTGATAATAATTTTTGACCATATACCTGAATGGGTGTGCCGTTTGCGGCATTAAAAGTTTGAATTGGAGTTTGTCTTTTTTCAATTTTATTTGCAGGAATTAAACTTGCATCAGAGCCAGTGTCTATAAGAAAATTTACCTTTGATTTTCGGTCTCGTATAAACAGGCGACGAGACGTTGATGGCAGGATATACGTCGCCGCTACTCCTGCCCGTTGGCATTTCCCTGAAATGAACATGGCGATGCACATTTTTTTGCTTTTGATTTGAACTGCCGATGATACCAGCAAATGTCCGACGTAGCTGTGGCTGAAGGACTTCGATGACGGGAACGTTGATTATATCTGTTACGAGAATGACTTCTCGAACGTCTTAAGGAATTAACCTCTTTACGTAGTTCTTGCAACACCTCTAGAAGTCGAGATTCTGTAGAACTAGTAACATCAACATTGGAAGAATTCGAAACTGCGCTTACCTCAGATGGAGTAACTTCCAAAATTCGATCGGCCACCTCAGCGGCTTTTTGTGGTGTTAGTGGAGTAATGGATGCTAGAATTGCTTGAACGTTTGCAGGTAATTGCTGTAAAAATAACTCTAACATAAGTGAGTCGGCAATAGTATGCGATTCGGCACGTCGCTGCATCACACGAAGCAATTCACTAGGCTTACGGTCGCCTAACTGTTCTCCAGCTAATAAGCGTCGAATTTCTTGAGTTTTGGTTTCCCCGCATCTGGAAATTATCTGCTCCTTCAACTGGGCATAAGGATCGGTCTTGTCGGGATTGATGATGATATCGCGAACCATGGATGCTGCATCAGGAGGGAGATGAGAAACACAATAGTTATATTTTGTTTTCGATTCAGTGATAGGCTTAGGAGACGCCAAATCGAAAGTAGCTTCACACATGAGAAACCACAAAGCAGGATCAGCATTAATGAAGACTGGAATTTTTACCGCCGAAGTCTCCGCCATTGAGAATCATGCGATGATCGGCTTAACACAAAACGAAAGTCAAAATTCCACAGAATAGGAAATGAAGATAGGCTGGCGTGAAGTTCGGGTCACCATGTAGTGGTTTGTATGGTGCACAAGATGCATGTTTAATCATGATGCAGATGAACGCCAAACATTTCCATAAACTCTATTTATTTACAGTACAAATAAAAAATATGCTTTACATTCACAAGCGCTGGAACAGTGAGCCAACGCCTCGTCGACTCCGTAGCGGAGGGGAGAAGCGACTGTAGCGCCACTTCAGCTGAACTAAAATACGTTCACTACAGATTATTAATCTCGTGTTAGTAGTAGGAATAAATAGTTTGCAGTATTTGTTTTCATTCATATACATAATTCTCTATGTACTCAAAACTGTTGCTTATCCTTAAGTTTTGGATAAGTGTGTACTATGTGTACTTATATGCCAGTGTTCTGAGAAAGATCAGCTTTATTGTTAAGTCAAAACTTAATAGCATACTGCTTTATTATTCTGTATTCTAAGCATTTGAGTGTATGTACGCATGTACCTGTAGAAAACCGTAAATTTGTTTTCATAGCATGTACCACATACAAGGTATCATAAGTATCTCAACTAGTGAGTGATTTTCTACAATAGTATTTCACCCCTTAAGTGTTTCTCATAAAAAGTTGGATTATTTAACCAAAATTGTTGCATATTCCGCTATTCCATTATTTTTATATTTTCTTATACATTGAAAGTATTCAGGAAAAGAAAAGGTTTATTGTTGTAATATGCTATTCCAAAAAAGTAAACTCGTTTGAGCTTATGTCTTTCTTCTAGGTTCATTAATTCAAATATGATATAAAACTTCAGAGAACTCTATTTTCATTGTTTGATAGACCGTTTTGGCAACATCAAGAATGCATAAGACTTTTTTTATCTTTATTTATGCAGTTTCGTGACAAATGAATTAAAATACCATACGTGGAAACAGACCAAAATCCTTTTGTTAGTCTGAGGATATTTTCTGAAAAAAATATAGGTGACGCCACATAAATACACTGAGGTGTAATGAAAGTAGTCCTCATGATTTTCTTAGTTAGAGATAGAACTTCTTCAAGAACTAGATACAAAGCTACCTCCTGATACAAAGTATCAGAGCTGATTACGTTGAAGTAAGAAAATATTTTATTTCATTGATGTTACTATTACGATTGTTTTTAGTATTAATTAAAATTAATTTTTTTTCACAAACAAAGATAAGTGAAATATAATAATTTTTATTAGTTTAATTGCTTTTCTTGTAAATATTTTGCTTCTAAATTTATTGAGAAACAAAACTGCTTTCTGTATAACTTATTTTTAAAATATAAGTAACATTGTCTGTTGGGAAAAAATCTAATCCTTATAATAAAAAATATTTCTCGACGAAAATTGAAAATAATAGAGAGAAATCACAAAAAGACGCCAAGTTACGTTAAAAAGAATTAAACGAGACATCTTAACATATCCAAATAATCTCTTCAATTATATATTTAACATAATTGTAATGGATAGGTTTGGATAGTAAAGGTTGCAGAAAACCTACTTTGTTAAATGCAAAATTAATGTTGTTAAATGCAAAATCGAGCACGAAATTTCCCACCCTGAAAATGGCTTATAAGAATTGTACGGTGCAGAACATTACAGATACTTATTTGAAGTGCATATGGCTAATCAGTAGCGGAACCAGATGACATGGAATGTTTTTGAGAACAACTTTCGTAATTGTGATTATGTTATAAATTCTCTCTCGATCCCTGGAAGAAAATCTCGCTAATCATTCACAGTTCCATAGCATTTTCTTGGTTCCTTGCTAGCAGACATTCTCTTTCAAGCATCCCTATAAAAATAAGTTGCGGATATTCATATGAGGAATTCGAGAGGCCACATTGAGCCTCCTTGAAAATCATGTGGATTTTGTTGAGGTATTCATCTTTTTCCTTCAGAAGATCCAGAGTTCCATGTGATAGCCAGAATTCTTTCAAGGAGGCTCAGTGAAACCACCATAGACCCATTATATTAATCTGCGAAATATGTTGCTGCGAGGATATTAACAAATGTAGTACAACTTGTAAGTACCTCCATCATTTTTTATAGAACATTTTTAAATTAAAAAATGCCCAAACATAAAATGTTTAAGTCATCTGAAACATTTTATAATTTAAAGTACATATTTATGACCACCGTTTGCAAAAATAGAGGCGTATAAGAACATTTATGTGTACGGCATATAATATATGTTGCCTCTTCAAGGAAGTTATCAGAAATACTTGTTAGCTAAACATACGCGCATCAATATACAAATTTCTTTTCTTGGTATCCAAAAAACATTATTAAGAAAATAAATCATTAATTCGAAGATTCGAGGTTAAACTTAAAGTTTATGTTACAAATGTAATATAGAATACTTTCGAATGAATATCTGTCTGTCTCAGATCATCGTCGTGACGGATAAGTAAAAGCCGGATATTAGAGACTCTTCTCATTACCACCTGTAGATTCGGACAGTTGATAACGAAGATTCACATTTACTGTAGTATAATGTTGCATTCCAAATGTTGCATATCATATTATAATCATTAGCATGCTTACAATAAATTTATTATGGTTAGAAAAAAGTCCAAAACCAGAGTTTTTAGCTGTAAGATAAATATTGAATGTATTTTATTTTATTTCTTTACTTTTCCTCTTAGATGTTCATTAAAATCTTGGGAAATGCATGAATTAAATTACTGTTGACTTAAATCATACCGTCTCCCGTGTGTGCCTTAATTTTTAAACTTTATTTTAAAATAAAATATTATACTGCGTATTTTACTTGTTGCAACAGCAGAAAAGTAACTGCTAAAACTGCAGTGCACAATTCTTCATAAAGAGACAGTTCTTTGTTATTTGAAATATTTGTTACAGATTTAATATGACATTACATAGTCAAAAAAGTTACTATCTGAATTTATCACTAAACGTATGAATGTATCATACAATTTTAACTGCCCGTTGAAACTACAAATTGCTTTTTTTATAAATAATTCGACAACCTTTGATTACCGAAATTTCTCTATAATTTTAATGCAATTTTTTTTCTCTGTAGTTTTATCGGACACATATGTCGAAATAAACTGAATTTTAACATTTGATTTTAAATACGGAGCTAAAACAATCATATTTTGCTGTAAAATATTGCTCATTAAAAATTATCATTGTGTTTTAGCACAAAGAGCGTTAGCCCAGAAGCGCTATTAATTTCATTAATTTCGTTTTGACATTTTGCGTCGACTCACTTTCTGTGCTGATTCACTTTTCAAAGTGTTGCCACCAAATATTACAGCTCTGTATTATATTTAAAGAAATTATTAAATAATGAAGAATCTGCATAAATGTATGTATGTTTCTCGCACTGTGATAAAACAACGGTACCCAGAACCATGTAATTTCGAATAATGCAATCCTTCCACCGAATATAGGTTCTAATTTGAAATTTGGAATTTATTTTATTATCGATTTCATATTTTGTAAAACTTTAACGAATTTTTAATTAACAAACTCAACAATTTAAAAGCGAGCAATGGCAACACTGTACAAGAAAAAAAATTTAGACTGTGTATCGGAAATTCTAAAGATATGCTCTTTTAAATATTTTGTGGTATTGCTGTTGAATTGAATTTTATGGTTTAAGTGCGAAGAATTTGATATTTCATAAATAAAAGGTAACACACAGAAAGCTGAAAAAATGTCCCTTTCAGGGTAATGTAAAATCTGAAAGCTTTCAGATTTTTTTTCTAAATTTTATTATTATTTTTTTTAATATATTTATTTTTGCTATTACTTTAATTTTTTTGCGAATACATTCTGTCTCCTCGGACTTTTAATTTCAAGTATAATGAATAGAAACTGACTGTTAAAAGAATGAGTATGTGAAGTTTCTACTGTATGTATATATATATTTTTTTTTACTTTATAGAATTTGACTTTCTTTGGTAGCATAAACTACTATCGAAGTTCTAACAGACACGAAGCAAAATATTGCTGATCCGAAGTAACATCAGCCTGGAAAAGGTTTTAAAACAATCTTTTTATTAAAATAGAACTTGAACATAAATGTTTGCCTCGTGATTGAGAAAATCAGCCACAACTTGTTACGATGTAACTTAACATAACAGTTTACTTTCAAAAATTAAAAAAAAAAAATCTGAAAGTTTTCCGATTTTATATTACACCCAAAGGGGTGTTTTTTAACGGTTTTTATGTTACCTTTATTTATTAAATATCATGGTCTTCGCACTTAAACCATAAAATTCAATTCAACAGCAATATCGTAAAAACGAGCATATCTTTAGAATTTCCGATATACAGTCTCGCGAGCTGGAGATAAAAATGCTTTTTTTTTCCGTACAGTGTTGCCAGTACTCGCTTTGAAATCGTTGAATTTGTTAATTAAAAATTTGTTAAAGTGTTACAAAATAGGAAATCGCTAACAAAACAAATTCCAAATTCCAAGTTTGGGCTTCCAGATGCCCATATTCGGAGGAGGATTACGTTATTCAAAATTTGACCGCTCTAGGTACCGTTGTCTTATCACAGTACGAGAAACACACATACATTTATGCAGATTCTTCACTATTTAATTTCTTTAAATATAACACGGGGCGATAATATTTGGTGGCAATAGTTTGAAAAGTGATACGGACGTTTACAGTGAATCGACGCAAAATGCCAAAACGAAATTAATAGACCTTCTGAGCCAATACTCCTTTGGACTAAACTTTAAATTTAGTAACCAAAGACAGCACAATTGATTTAACGCGAAGTTGGCTTTTTGCTCACCCGCGTCACAATTTAAACGCAATCAGCAGTAACACTAATCCGAAGAATTACAGTCTTACCAGAGCTGGCGAACCTTGCCACGGGACCTCTAATGGCAGAAATTACAATTCAAAAACCTGCATAAATTTGCATTCTGGCTAGCAAACGGAAAGGAGAAGCGATAGTAAAGGCTAATATTACAAATAACTGTAAATAACTGGTAAATTAAGATAATAATAACCCTACAGCATATTTAATTATTTTTCAGTGTTTTAATTTATCATAATAAATGCGTAGTAATTGCGTAGCATTGATGCGTGGTAACTAAGTTTCATTATTATGCAATTAATTAAGTTTTATTATTATGCATTATTTATCCAATAAAACTCTTTTTACTGTTCATCTAAGAAAGAAAGCTGATGAAAATGGTGCCGTTAAAAAGGTATTTTAATTTGTTTATCAAGATCAATATAAGTAATTATAATATACATTGATTCCTTCAAGATAAAAATAATAATGCATAATAAAACATAGTGTTGAGAAAAAGTAAGGATTCTTATTAATTCATTCATACATTCAATTCTTTCACCGAGAAACTGTTCGTTTTCCGTAGAGCACCGGTAGTCAAATAACGCTGATCTGAATCTTCCTCACTACGGTTTTAAAGAGAGAATGCTGTAATTTGTTTCCTTTCACCAGTATTGCATCATATTTTTCACTATCGCGAAATCACTCAAAAAGAGTACCAATGGCATGAATTTTTTAGAGGCAGATGTTTATTTTCCTCATTCCATTTGTTCTCTTCGTCTTGATTTTTGAAAGAATATCCTTGAAAATTTTACCTACAGGTATACTTCAACATCAAGTCACCAATTATTAAATACACGTGCCGCGTAAAGTGGTCGTATGGAAACTATGGTGTTCAGTGTTCCTCATAAGCATCTAAAGACGTTAAGTAGATGTAATAATGTTGTGCTGCTTGCTGGCTACTTCAGAACTGAATTGCACATTACTTATTCGAATTTTCCTGGAGTTAGCACTGAATGTTTTCTCATACGGAGAAAACTTAAATAGAAGGAAGATATTCGTAGTTTCTATTTTTTGAAACAACGAAAATACTATTACTTACGAATGTTCTGTTTTTCTAGCATTATGAATTTTTGGAGCAAAACGTGAAATAAATCTTAACCTAAGGATGAAATGAAATTCAAGATGAAACTAGTGTTTCCAAAACGTGTACGTTAATGTTCTAAGATTGCAGTTATTACTGAAATGTATGTGATGTGATCCATATGGAAGAAAAACTTCTTGCAAAGTTCTTGCTACTAAAAAAATTTGTCAGCATCAATACTGTCAACATCATACTTTTTTCCAGGTTAGTCACATTTCAAACTACATTTTCTATTTTGAATAACTTAGATACCATTGTTTTTAAATGTAGTCTGTGTTTACTTATATAATTGAAATATGTTTGAAATATATATTAAACCTTACTTTCAACACATCGTTTTGGCCCGAATATAAGAAGGACGACACTGGATTTTTAAATGGGTTTTGAAAAATGAGATGATGAGATGAGAAAAGGATTGATATACAAGATAGCCTCACATGTACGAGCCTGAACTACCGAAAGTGTTTTTATCAAGAAAATTGATTAAATAAGATAATGTAAACCTAAGTGCTATATACGTTTTCTTTTAACACAAACCTGAGAGTAGGGATGTATCCTGAATTTTTATGAAGGCTATGCTGCTTGGAAGTTCAAATTACATGTATTAGAAAATTGCATTAGTGTATTAGTATATTGTTAAATATCATGTAATATGTAAAATAATGAAATTCCACTATTCACCAAATTTAATGTCAGAATTAAATTTTTCTTGATATATATATATATATATTATATACAAGAATTAAGTGAAGGGTGTTAAATTTAACAAAGTAGAAGAATTTGCTTCCCACAAACAACTACGCATTAATGTTAAATTTTATTTAACTTTGAGTATCTTACGATCGCCGCATATACCATCTAATACATTACGAGTAGATAGCCAGAAATAAAGCTCCTAAATAGAAGCTAAATATTAAGATTAACCATTAATGTCACTTTTTAAAAGGTCAGAATGCAGAAGTCTTCTTTTATTATTTGCAAAAGGAGTCCTCAGAACACGAAATATCTCTTCAAGCGAGAGTAGTCTTTGGCAGGACACTGTTTAATGCTGCATGAAAAATCAGCCAGCCCCTCGTAAAGAATTCTTTCAGAATCGAGTTGAGTGAACATTTTTTAAATTTAGCAAAGTCGTCTGTTATTTTGCATTCTTTCGTAGTGAAGATACAAGATAACGTGTATTCGGATGATTATTATAAATTTCATAAATTATTATTAGGATGAAGCGTTTTCAAATTTTTCAAGCATACTTTGTTTGAAGCGGGATTCTTTTATTTTTGCTATTAGGATTATTATTAGTGTATTTTTATGTTTTTATTTTTGTTATTAGGATTATTATAAATTTCATAAATTATTATTAGGATGAAGCGTTTTCAAATTTTTCAAGCATACTTTATTTGAAGCGGAATCCTTTTATTTTTGTTATTAGGATTATTATTAGTGTATTTTTATGTTTTTGTTATTAGGATTATTATAAATTTCATAAATTATTATTAGGATGAAGCGTTTTCAAATTTTTCAAGCATACTTTGTTTGAAGCGGAATTCTTTTATTTTTGTTTCTCTTGAGTGTTGGCCTTTTTCTGACTTGTAACTGTCATTTGTGATTGAAATAAACTGCAGAATTAGCCCACTAATTAAGGCCTTTAAAGGCAGCTCTTGTTTCATGAAGGTATGTGTATAATTTATGAACACGTTTGATGCTTTATTAACTTTTTAATCGCAACTTAATAAAGTTTTATAGATATTTTCATTTGCTTAGTTCACTGAAGATATATGTTCTTTATCACTATGTGAAAATCTCTAAACTTCTCCTAATATTATAACTAGAACTTATTTTCAGAAATTAGAATCCTCGAACTAATAGAAAGCCGTCAAGAACTTGAAAAGAAGTTAATGAATAAAATAATGGATTAAAGCAATGAATAATGAATAATTAAACAAAGCATGAAGAAATAAAAATGTTAATAAATTAAGTTATTGGTGATAAAGCAAATAATAAATTAATATATCATAAAAATTAAATTAAAACGAGTAAATTAAATTAAAGGCAAAAGAATTGAGTGAAAGAATTAAACAGTGAAAAGTAATTAAGTCATAATAATAAGGCATGACACAGGGTATTAGAGCTAGGTTTTTCTCTCTCTCTCTCTTTTATTTTTTTTTCAAATAACCTGCTTCTTATGCATTAGGAATAGCCGAAGCTATCAGTCATTTCGCCGTCTAATTACCGAGAACACTGCATAGGGTACACCACTGGGGTTAGTTTAAAATTTTGCTGGCGAGAAGCCGAAAGGGCACTTAAATAACCTAGCCTTACGTGGGATTCAAACTTTCACCCTACAATTCAGATTAGCAATCATTCTCCGCTAATACTATACATTCTAAACAGACAATAAAGCAAAAGTAAATATTTTGATTAGCATTTGTTACACAGAGATAACACTGAATTTTTATTTTGGCTTCTTATCACCTTTAAAGCATTTTAACCAAATGACTGCAGTCAATAACAATGCCTCTCTCTGGTGGGTTTGTATTTTGACAAGGAGAATTCTCCTGAATTGTTAAATGTTTTCTACGTGTTTTGCTCTTCCCAGCGAAACTGAACCGTTCATTACGTGTATTAGTATTTTACTAATAACTGCTAAACAAAATATGCCATTGCTATTTTCTTTTAATGCTGCAATTTAGTTATTCAAACAAGCCTCTTTTATTTAAAGCCTCAGTGAATCTGGTTAGAGTTGCGATTTTGCTCACAAAATTTAGAAGCACCGAAACCGGATATCCGCTTCAAGCACTGATCAGAGAAAATTTTCTCATGTCTTAAGACAGATACCATAATAACACACTGAAATTCTTAAATTCATAATTTACAAATAACCATGGCAAAAGAAACTTGTCTTTCATATCATAGATTATTAATTAGCTAGTTTTATTGCATTATGTTGTTTACATGTTTAGCGTTTTTATCTTATTTATTTTTAATCTTATCATTTTTTATCTTATATCATTTTAAAATAATGTTTATGTTTCAGAGGACGATCGAAATTTAAACATTGGTTAAGCCCTTTAAAAGCGCCTTTATTCCATTTTAAGTCATACTTTTTTAAGACACTTCATTATCATACGAAACTTTTAATTAATTAAGAAATAAGATTTAGTTTGGTTTACATGATTACGGCAAAGCCTCGAGAGCTGTCTGCCTGGGAAGAGATGCCTTCGTGAAGCACTTTTTAAGGGGAACTGGCTCGTATACACGTTACACATGGGGGGAAACCATGAAAACGCCCCTGCAGACAGCCTTAGTCGGACCTCAAGCGGAACTGTTAGCGTTCGGCGATTTTACCACTCGGCCACTCACGGGCCGTTTAGATATAAGAATAAGTATTTTTGAAGGAAACCAGCTTTAAAGAAATAACTTTACGAAAGACTAAATAACTTTAATGCACACTGCGCAAAAAAAAAGGGGGGAGGAGACGAAATTGAACTTGCGTTTTTCATGTCTCGAAAGCGCCACTTAGCCATTGTTCTAATACAAATATTTTGACATAAAATCGAACTTTTTCTGAAATGACATGCCAATTTTTCCCCATATTTCGATTCTACGACTCAAATTATGCCAAACTGTTAAGTTCTGTAGAAATCGCACGAGTAGTTTCTTAAAAATTAGCTCTCACAAATTTAGCTCCTCAATGTTAATTGAATTTGATATATATTTATTAATATCGCCTTTTTGCTAAACTTATTTGATTCTTCCTTTCATATTTCGAAATTTAGGTTCATTCCAAATGAAATTGGCCTATTTTTATGATTTTTTTTTTAAATTTGTATTTTTAAATAATTTTTTTAAAAATTTTTTCCGTCATCTTAAGGTAGATGTATTTCTAAGCATACCTGCAAAAAATTAAATTTTTCATTTAAAATTTCCTAGGATATACGTGAATTAACATTTTGGCGAGTTCTGAAATTTGGCGTATTTATTATAATCGGTAATAGCAAAAATGTGATTTACGCACTTTGTTAAAATTATTTGAAAGTATGAACGATGACTTTTTCCCCGCTGAAGGAAAAGAAAGGAAAATAGGTTGCTATAAATTAAGAAGTTCGCCAAGTGAATTATTCTTGGTGCAAAATGAAAAAAATTCGCCAAGATAAATTTTTAAATTTCTCACCAAAAAATTACGAAACTTAATATCTGGGCATAATTAGAGTCGCAGAATCGAAATAGGGAAAAAAACTCGTATGTTATTTTAGAAAAAGTCCAATTTTGTGTCAAAATACCAATGTTAGAACAGGGCTATATATAAATCTAATATATATCCAAAGTCGCGCTTTCGAGACATGGAAAACGCAATTTGAATTTCGTCAATCGGCCCAGTAGAACGGGCGATATAAAACTGTCCCCCAACCCCCCTTTTTTTTGGCCCATTTTTTTTTTTTTTTTTCCCCAACGCAGTCTTCGAAGCAGAAAACTCGCGTTTGGGTAATAATAATACTAAACCGTAATAACGCTTCCACCGCGTGCAGATAGGGAAAAATTTAGATCTGCTGTTTGCCGTTGTCGGATGATCGGAGGGAAAATGTTTTTCCCTTTGACCTTGCAAAATAAATTATTTGATTAACGACCCTGGTATTTAGACAGCATGCGGGAGCAGAAAGTCGAAGCAATAACACGCAATTCATTTTGTTTTAAATTTCTGATTCTAAATAAAAAGTTGTATATTTAAAGTGATTACTGAAAATTTTGCTATTAGAGTGAGTCAAAAAATAGTAATTCCTTTTTGACAGTTTTGAATTTATAAGCATGCCACAAGATGACGCCCCTGACTGAGAGATAAATAATAAATAATGATTAGTATGGTTTAAACATAATATATTTGTGGATTTCTAAAGTAAATTTCAGAGGAAAATATATATATATGTAATAATAATAAAAAAAGTCTGAAGTAAATGACGAGCAGGAATTTTAACGTCGTAGAAGTGTTGATCCATAATGGATAGGAAATTGGAGGCGAAGGCAGATTCAATCTTCATTTTTTATTTCCGCTTGTTGTGGCCACAATCAACTTGGCACATGAAATGTGCCTATTCCAAAATAGCTCACATTTTAGATTAATTTTCAGTAAGAAAGAAGAAAGCAGCAGACAGCAGTCCAACTAGACCGAAGCGTAAAGAGCAAGTGCGTTACGTTCAGGGTGAAATCCCAATTCAGACTGAGTTAGTTTTGGTTTACAATGCATTTTGATTGGATAGTTAATACTTCTGTAAAATTATTATTGGTTACTTGACTTTTAGTTCCATTTACATCATCAGAATTATGTAAGTGCCATATGACATGGATCAATCTAGAAATGACGCAGTGCGTAGAGAGGTTATTATTTTTAGAATTGAGAAGGGAAATTTACGTTGTTAATTTAATCTTAGACATATTCTTTATTTTTCTTACATATTCCCCCTCGTCAAGGAAAGAAAGGCGTAGCGACAAAGAAGCCTTTTTAAAGGAAAAGCGTTAAAGCAAATGAAGAGAAATAATTTGAAAAAATACCAATTTTGAAATTTTGACCAAAAAATACAAATCCTGAAATTTTGACCAAACTAATTACTTATATAATTGCAAAATATTAACTTATATAATTGTTTAAATAATATTTTAGAGTCCTTTAAAAATTCAGTCCAAACGTTTTTGTAATTTGCAGTCCATATAATTAAATTTCTTCAGAGAAGTCTTTGTAAAGCTTTGAACACAATATATCACAGTTGAAAAACCTTTGCACACATATTACTGATTTTGAATAATCAAAATAAATTTCAAAATTTTCAGAACACATCTAATTTTCATTCTTATAACTTATATTTTAACATCATAAATTTGATAATAGTATTGCTAAAATTATGGTTTTACCAATATTGTCTTTCATTTGCAATTTCTGAATTTAACAAACTGAAAGGCCTCGCAATACTTCTAAACAAACATATCCATCATTAGGGCTAGCCTCTTGAGCTAACCAGTGTGTTTTGCACTGGTGGCTCAGGGTGCCTAGGCAGTTACTTGAAAAAGCCTCCGTTCCTTACATAAGGTAACTGGCCTTTGAGAACTGCACTACTACATTCCATAATAAAAAAAAGTATAATAATAATATAAAAAAAATTACACTCAATCATGAAATGAGAGCCTTCAACATTATCTTATATGAAGAGGGTAAAAGGAACAACTGTACAGAGGTAATAATAGGCCTCTGTTTCGGAACCAGTACTCCCTCAACATACTTTATACTTTACAGCAACCCATAAATTTTTAACATGCATAAACCATAATTTCATATTACTTATCTGTACTAATTTCACTTATTTTTGTATCCACTTCATTTTTAGAATAATTATAAAATTCTTATTCAAAATTTTCAACACAAATTTCAAAATATATTTATGTTAACAATCTTCCAGAAAAATAATTAAATCTTCTTTACTAACCTCACTAAAGTATTAGATTTCGAATTTTTAATATCATTTTCATAAAACAATACTATACTTTTAAGAAGCAGCAATATGTATTCAGATTTTCAATATAATAATAATGATTAGTAATTTCAATATGATATTTTTAGTTGCACTAAATAAAATCTTTAGAAAAAATCCAGACCACAGACTTAGAAATGAGACGATGAATAAACCTTGCAAGAAAAATCCTTCCCATTTTCACTGAACTTTTTCCGCATTTGAAAAAACACCATATTTGAAAAGTGAGACACTTGAAAAGCACAGCGTTAGAAGTATAGAGATGTCGTCACGCTATGGCCTTGAAACAGAAAAAATGCAGATCACAGCACCCGAACATCAGCGATCGTTGGAACTTTCCAACACAAGGCATTAAATCAAATTCCTAATTTTTATTTCGCAGTTCCGTCACTGGAAACGGTTGAGTGTTCATTATAGTATACTTTCGCACATCACTTGAAAAGAGCCTGTACACATCCATTGGGGTTAGCAGCGGAGATCTATCCTGTCGACTCATTGTAATAATAATAAAAAAAGTTTGAAGTAAATGACGAGCAGGAAGTTTAACGTCGTAGAAGTGTTGATCCATAATGGATAGGAAATTGGAGGCGAAGGCAGATTCAATCTTCATTTTTTATTTCCGCTTGTTGTGGCCACAATCAACTTGGCACATGAAATGTGCCTATTCCAAAATAGCTCACATTTTAGATTAATTTTCAGTAAGAAAGAAGAAAGTAGCAGACAGCAGTCCAACTAGACAGAAGCGTAAAGAGCAAGTGCGTTACGTTCAGGGTGAAATCCCAATTCAGACTGAGTTAGTTTTGGTTTACAATGCATTTTGATTGGATAGTTAATACTTCTGTAAAATTATTATTGGTTACTTGACTTTTAGTTCCATTTACATCATCAGAGAAATTTACGTTGTCAATTTAATCTTAGACATATTCCTTATTTTTCTTACATATATATATATATCGTCTTGCTCAGCCGATATGAAATTTCCTTCTTGCAGCAAAGTTAATTCACAGAGAATATAATAATTATATATTAACATGTTTAACTAAATTCAATCTTGATATGATTTTTATTTTGTAAATAAATAGCAGTAGTAAGTGTAATAAAATAGACAGGAAATAATAAAAATAATGATACCTGTAGTTGAAAAATTAATAGTAATAAATAATTTGCTTCACTGTTCAGTTCAATAAGAACAAATTTTTAATGAATATTATGCATTTCGTTTTATAAATATAATTCTTCTTCAAATAAAAAAATCTGTTTAAAGAATAATAAATAAATTTTTTAAATATCAGACACAAGATACTTGAGTTTGAAAGGAAAAAAAATCAAAACTGAAGCAAACCCAAAAAAGAAATTGTGGCAAAGTAATATTTTAAATAATAAACCCACTGAAAATCAGTTTTGTTGACGATATATCAAACGACGTATCGAAAACAAAAAGCAATTTTACACTTGCCAATCATTTTTTTTTATTTTGTTTTACTTTCAATCAATCTTCATGAAACTCTTTTAAAACGAACTTCATAATTATTTCCTAATTCTGTCATTCCGTCATACAGATTGCAGAAAACCTCTGACTCAAAAGAATTCAGCGCTATTATTCGATGAAATTATTTTTTATGGGCAAGATTTTCAGTACTGAAAGGAAACAAGTATACGTGACAATTATGAGGGCTTTGCGAACATTTGTTATTTTCATTTCACGTGATTTTCATTGTATGTTGCCAAAGTAGATCCAGTCAGCAGTGGACTGAATAAAAAATTGTTTTAAACTTGATTTCTTCATCTTTTATGTTTATCGAATACAAATTATTTATCGAAAGCAAATGAAATGCTTGATAAAAATCCATGCTATGAATTCAAATGCTATTTCGTATTGATCCTTATGCACAGAATGAGAAAAAATAATCGTTTCCAATGAGTTTTGATTAGGGACGGTTGAGAGGCAAATGCAGAATACCCGTCCATCACCCAATTACCTTAATCAAAATTAATTTGCTGTGTTTCTAGAAGGACAACTGGGACTGAGAAATGTCAGTATCTCATTATAGCATATCCTTGCAGTGTGTAAGATAGACTGCGTAGTGAAAGTCTTGTTAATTCCTTAGACACAAAATGCTAGATTATGTGTTTAAATATTTTTTATTACTTTGGTTCATTGCAAACATAATGACAATGCTTTCTTTATGAAAAATTTTATGTCACAGTGTATATTACTCTCTTAATTCACATTTGTATCGGTGCAGCTGAAAAGGAATTACCATAATTTTCAGCGGACTTGAATCATTAACATCAACTCCGTGGCGGTCTTCAGTTCTGTTCTACAAGTATGTTTCATAAATTTTTAAACTAAACAAACTTAAGCCTTTTTAAAAATCTTTGGATAAAATGAGCATTTCTTGTTTAATATTTATCTACTTTACGTTAACACTGATACCTACGTTATCTATGATATCAACGTAGGTATGATCCACTACCTACGTTAAGTAATCCTTTCCAATCTACATTTGTTTTGACTAAAGCAAAAAAGCTGGAAAATGATGAAAAAAAGTAGCAGTTGCTTAAATATTTCTTTTTAAAATTATGTTGAGAGAATAAACTTAATATAATAACTATAGCAATACAATAACTGTAGTATAGTATAGCTTAAGATACGAGAGTTTTGTTTTTCCTAAATTTCATTTATTATCTTAATAAATACAAATATATTTTAAAAACATTATTCTTAAACTTGTTTATCTTAATTGCAGATTTCAAAATTTGTTTTAGTTAAAAGCTTTTAATATTAAATAAAGTCTTGTTTCCTTTTTTCTCCTTAAATTCTTTATATCTTTTATTAATTTTCTGTGAAGGATCTTAGAAACTCAAGAGCCTTCTAAGATTTGTATTCAGATCTGGATTTCAGAAAATTTATATATTTCTTGCTACATTTAACATCATCTTCAGTTTTTTTTAAATTAAAAAATTTTAAAATTTAAAAATAAAATTCATAATCAATTTTTAAAATGAACGGTTAATATCTTCGTAATATTTGAAATAAATATTATTTAACGTGTCATTTATTTAAAACATAATTTACATTGCCATTTCGTCCATGCCCCAAAAAGAGTTTACCTTGAGATATGTTTATAATTCAATGTTAAATAAGAATAAAGAAGCCGTATGAATAAAATCTAGCTTGTAGGAAGATTCATGGTAGAAGAGATCGTAATCAAGTTTTTTATGTGTAATAACTGGAGTGTTATGACATTCCTTGTGACCTTTCGCAGCTTTAATACAGTTTCTCATCACAGTTTCTGCTGATAAATGGTAACTATGAATTCTGAATTTACATGACAAACCAATTATCAACCAGGCATTCTGCATAAGCACATCTAATCTATATTAATATCTGGTATTATATAAGCAACAAAAAGAGTCCAAAATTTTTAGAAGAATTACTAATTAGAATTGCAGTCGTTTGAGACCAGTTTCGAATACAGATAGTTATGTGATTACAAATTCGTATTTTAAGTATTCTTGCTGAAAATTAGTACTGAAGTGTTTATTAAAAGAAAGAAATTTAATTTCTTTCTGGCATACTACAACTGATATTTTTATCTATCTATGAAATGTTAATATTAAATATCAAATATTAATTAATTTTTATTTTTAAAACTTTATGTTTTTCGTTGCACATGTTTAAGAGTTTTAAATTTTTAAAAAATGTTTTTGAGATAAAAGTAATTAAATTTGCAATATACAAGGCAATGAGTTTCAAAGCTCTTAATCTGTGACACAAAAGTTTCATCTAAAAATGCATATGTATAGTTCGACGGCCTCATCCGAGACCATGAGCGCAAACACGCATGCGCCATTCGGACCGAATTATTCTCAAAATAGGGTGGAAAGATGGGGACTTTTTTCTCTCCAGATATCTCTTTCCGGAAATGAGACCACGTTCACGTCGCAGCAAGTAATAACACCCCTTTTGGGCGAGTCTATGTGTTTTGGAAGAATGCCAGCCAGGGTTGCGTTTGAGACGGTCGAACTATAGTAGTAACACGACTCATTCTGTGGCTTACACAAACTTGAAATTGCGCGATTTCTTGGAAGCTTTAGTGATAACTTTGTTTACAAGGACGGTTATAGCTGTAATGAAATATGTTAGTCTAAAATATATCGGTTTAAAGTTGTATTTCTTATCGATAATACACCCGGTCACCCCTTCTGTCACTGTAATTGATTTCGACTTAATGCGTAAAAGTGTTTTCCCCTTCTCTCCAAACACATTCTAACTTATTTCAATAATGGACCACAAAGTTATCAAAACAGTCTACACAAGACGGTCGCCTGTCCATCTGTGAGGCAGAACAATTTGCTGTCTGTTAAGGAGTTTTAGACATAATTCAATGTTTTAGATGCCGTAAGGAAGGAAATTTCTTAAAAGCCTTGAAGAAAATTTACTTATTCTTTTTCAATAACGAATCGAAAACAATGCCAGAAATTGGTCAAGTTACTCCTGTAATAGAAGAAGCTAATAATAGTGAGGTCAGCAAATTGTTGGATTCGTATAACGAAGACTTAATAATCGATGAGCTTACGAAAGTGCGTGAGTAAAACGCTACTGAAGAAGCTGACACCTTAGACTTAGGTCTACCAGAAAAGTATATGGCAAGACTCTAACAAGGAACATATTCTAGTAACAAGGCAAGGAAGGAAAAAAGAAATCTGAAAGCTTTCATATTTTACTTTACGCCCAAAGGGATGTTTTTTACGTTTTGTGTGTTACCTTTATTTATTAAATATCATGTTCTTCGCATAAAATTTAATGCAACAGCAATATCGCAAAATAATTTTTAAATGAGCATATCTTTAGAATTTCCGGTACACAGCCTCAAGCGCTGGGGATAATTTTTTTTACCATACAGTGTTGCCATCGCTCGCTTTGAAATCCTTGAGTTTGTTACTCAAGAATTCGTTAAAGTGTTACAAAATCTGAAATCAACAAAACAAATTCCAAATTTGGGTTTCCAGATGCTCACATTCGGGTGGAGACGTACGCTATTCAAAATTTGATGGCTATAGGTACCGTTGTTTTATCACAATGCGAGAAACATATATACATTTATGCAGATTCTTCATTATTTAATTTCTTTAAATATTACACAGGACGATAATATTTCGTGGCAACAATTTGAAAACTGATATGCCGTTTATAGTGGTTCAACGCAAAATGCCAAAACGAAGTTAATAGTTTTTCCCTTTGGTCTAAAAAAATATTAGCTTGCTGCGAAGAAATTTTATCCAATAAAAAAAGCATCATTGAATCTCCAGACCATAGCTTGATAAATTTCATGAAGCTGCAGCCATTGGAATAATACATTTTATGTAGCACAATTTTTTAATACTATTTTGTATTAACATGTATGAAAACTACATCCTTTATTCCATACTTTTCTTCTAAAAAAGTCTTTTTTTTCTGTTTTGGTCCTATTTAATTAAAATTCGTATGTATTTATATACAACGTTAGATCCCCGATTTATGCGAAGCCGAAACCGACTACGCTTTTTCCTTCGGCCCCATCTATCGCGTAATTTCGGAGTATTATTATACTAAGTTTGAAACTAGAGTAAGAAGAGTGTTTAGTGTACAGAACATATTTTGTTTTGGATGCCTGATCGCTTATTTTATTTTGTATTCTTTACAAAATGTCCCAAAAAGTCATTCCTTCATCATAGCTGTTTTCGTTGATTATGAAAACATAAGCAACAAAATTGCTATACGCCTTATCTAATTGGATCACAAATCCGCTTTTTCCTTATTCAATACTCTATTACTCCTTACTTGATATTTAAAAAAAAGTGTATGACGAAACTAATTCGCAAAACATTAGTTTGCATCTTTTTGTGAATGTTTGTTTCCTTTATAAATTTGAAACAGTGACATGAATGGGTGACACAAACTGCTAGTATATCGTTGCTTATTTCTCTAATCCTGCAAAATTCAAACCATTACAAAACAAGGAAATAATTATTTTTGAAATTTGGAATTAAATATAAGTTACTTCTGTATCGTTCTTTGCATATATCTGAATTTCATAAATCTCGCCCTTTAATGACTAACACTTTGACTGGATTTGGTTGGCTTTAGTTTCATTCCTTGGTTTTCGTTTCACGCTCGAAATATTTTCGGAAGCCAGGGAAGAAATTATTTACTAATTTCCTTATAATAATACCTTTTGAATAGTATATAATCGCTCCTCCAAAGAAATATTCTTTTCAGCCTTTTAATCATGCATTAATAACGGTCAAGTAACGTTGGTTATGGAGTCACCGGGAAATAACTAGAACTTTAGTTAATTACATATTCTAGTTTTGTGATATTACATCGCATAATCTAATGTAAAGTTCAGAACATGTTTATACACGTAAAAGTATTTAAAGTATAAAATAAATCGCACTAAAATTTTGCTTTAAACAGAAATACCAGTTGGTACTCTGTCAAGAAACTTTTGCAAACTTGAAGCTTGATTCTAAATATAATAAATACGATTTTATATTTTAAGTACAACACAATTTTTAGTTTTGCCAATTACGATGCGACGGTTTATTAAGGTATTTTCTTCCTCTTTACCACGTACTTACGTAATATAATTGCAAGCACATGTGGCTGGCAATCGGGAGGTCTGAAGTTCGAATCGGGGCAAAGATATTGGTCATTTTCACGCTTTCTGCTCCAAAAAAAGTTCTAATAACTCTACAGTAGCGGTCGAATTAAAATGTGGTGGACGATAATTTGTCACCACTACGACTAGCGACTGGCTCCTCACCTCCCTAATAGCCATTTAAGTGTGTGTGTGGGGGGGGATATTATAAGGCATTTATCCATATATACTCAGTATCTTTGTGTTGTAATAGGAAATACGTCCAGGTAGCATTTAGGAGGTCTAGAGTTCGAATCCCGTAGACAATATTACACATTTTTCATGTTTCTTGCTTGGTAAACCTGATGGGTAAGTAAAAGTATAAGAGACCTTGCATTATCTTCCACGACGAAAGCTGGTAGCAGATTTCACTCAAGATGCGATTAACTCAATAGAAATGTTGTCTCATTGGAATACGAATCTCACTTTACGGGCGACGTTATTACTTTTCATGATAATTACATCAGTGCAAGCCCTAAGGAAATATTTGAAAGTTACAAGCAAATTTAAAACGGTGTTATTTACAGCAGAATGAGGATCTGTGATTTCCACTGATTAATACTACTTCGCCTTCTTAAAAATAATTATTCTTAGTTATTAAAATTTTTTCTTTGTATTTTTTGTTAGAGAAAATATATACCACCTTTAAAGCACAAATTATTCATTCAGCAGCAACAACAATTGTTTACATTCTTCTTTTTTTGTATAATATTTTAAAAAAACCACACATGTTATTGCCAAAATTTCGAATCAATGGCGGAAGAGATCTCTGCTATATTACATATTAGTATTTTCAAACAAGAGTAAAATTAAATTGAATATTTATTCACTGTGTGACTTGTAGATATAACTAATAAACTCATTCACCTCTCCGAATAAAAAAAGACTTGAATATATACAACAGAATCAAATAAACATAATATCCGCTACTCAACTCAAATTACGTGCAACTTCTAAACGTTAATACGTTATTCGTGTTTTGTCAAGTTCTTTCTCTCTTAATTTACACTTTCATTTGCTCTTGAAATCTGACCTAATTTACATTCTGAGGAAACTTAGGGAATCTAACGCTCTTTGATCACATAAACTAATCTAGATCCTACTAATGAATCTGGTGATTTCTCGCACAGGCTTGAAATAATGCCAGCACAGAAGAAGGGTGAAAATAACCCTTTTTCAATATCAACTATGAACAGAAAGGCACGTACTTCGTGCTTTACAATTATACCGACAACTTGCGGTGGAACTTAAGCGTTGTTACACAAATCAGTTAAACTCTAAAAAGAATAGTGCTGCATTAGCATTTTAAGCTACGGCTAAGCTAGGTTGACTCAACAACCTAACAGGCGTGATAATTATTCAAATGGCCAAATGGCGTATCAGCGTAAAAGCAAGATCAGCGAAAATACGTTCTGAATAAACTCTAAGATTCACCAGCTTAAATACTTACTTCACTTCACTTTAAATTTACATCCAGGCGAGGAAATGCGAGAGAAGTTGTGGAGTTCAGGAAAGATAACAAAAATTTGAATAATATGTTAAATGAACTAAGGGGAACCCTACATCCTCACAACAATAACGTGTTGATCTAACTAAAACTTAAACGGTTGTAAAGCCATTAGGACGCTTTGATGCTGACACGTAAAAAGTGTCCAGTGCCCTCGCCGAGCCATGGACCTCTCGAATACGCATCAAGTATGTTTACGAGACTGATGCAATATGGAAACCACATAAAAAATTTCGATAGGAAAATAAGCTACTTCTCTCTCATTATGTCAGCAACAATGGCACGCAGTTTTTTATGATTTTCGTCTTTCTAATCAAATGATCGTAAAAGCTCAAGTTCCATCCAATATTTCACCTATATTCAATTTTAGTCGATTAAATGTGACAAAACATTGATCATAATTGATCAGAAATCAATAACGCACACAGACATTCTTCTTTATATGTATAGATTTTGTAAAACTTACAAATTTTTAACAGACTCTACGATTTGAAAGCGAGCAGTAGCAACACTTTTCGAAATAAAGCATTTTTATCTTCAACGGGCGAGACTGTTGCCACTCGGAAAAATGAGTGCGAAAATTAGCGCTTTCAGAGTGTTAATTAATATTTGGGCTGATTAAAGTCGTAGGAAGATGGGAATAGTGGAAATGGCAACCCGCGAATTTTTGAAATCGGGAATAATGTATTTAATGTTTGGCAGTGCTATTTTTTTTTCATCGTAAAGCTTAGAATTTTTTTATTAACAAACTCTACGATTTGAAAGCGAACGGTGGCAACAACTTTCGAGAAAAGGAGATTTTCATCTCTAGCTTGCGAGACTATTGCCACTCGGAAAAATGACGGCAAAAATTATCGTTTTTCCGAGTTTTTAATTAATATCTCTGATTTTACTACCTTTTGTTTTTGGAAAAAAGGGCACGTCGACCTTGCCCTTTTTGCCCCTAGGACCCATAAAAGACTTGTAGAAAGTTTGGTGACAATAGATATAGTAGTGACTGAGCTATTAGTGAACAGACAAACAGACTTTCTTCTCTCTATATATAGATAGCATTTCAAACTTTTGAGTTTTCTAATGTTATCTATATTATGACTTCTAGAACTTTTTGCTATGTTTGATGGTACTATATTTCTTTCGTTGTTCATATATTTATTCTATGATAAGCATTCTGCTTGGCTTTTCGGTTTTGGTATTGATTGCCGTAAAATCTCCGTATGATACCCAACTTCTAAAGTGCTTTATTAGTGCGATTCTTAGTATGTTCAGTAGAACGAAAATGTGTTATCACCTACTGTGAGGCTTGTACTTTGGGTCGCCTATGTTAAGAGCTATATTAGTAATGATCAGAATTATTTGGAACTGAAATTCTTGTTTTTGTTGTCCACAAATGGGGTAGTGAAATTAGATTTGAGTCTAAGTTTGCTATATTTCTCTTATTCTAATGACTAAATTAAGAATTTTCAGATCTTTTCAAGGTAGCTGTTGGCATAGCAGAATGCAATGTTATCTATGTAATAGACAGTTACTGTATTCTTGGAGAAATGAGGCTGATAAATATTATTAACAGAGTGGTGGTGATGAAATAAGTGGTAAAAGATACGAAACGAATAGAATGCGAATAGAATCATCAGAAAGAAGAATCAGAATCAAAATCAGATCAGAAAATATCATCTTAAATTCTTTGTTCGTTAGAGCTAACTCCATTATATCTTACTGCCTTAACTGTAATTTCTCTATTTCACAGATAATCGGTAATTTACAATAATAATACATTTTCTTTTACTCTCTGATGTTTGTGATTCCTATACTTATTATAACGCCAATTCTGAATTTCTTCAAGACGAAAGTTTGTTTAATCCATTTAAAAAAAGTACATAGATTTGTACTTTTTTTTGCATAATTAACACAATATTTAATAATAAGAATTATTAAACATGCGTCTTTAGAATTATAAGGCTTAACACCTGTGTTACATATCTTATAAAGCAAAAATCAAAATGTATTTTAAACAATTAGGAATAAAGGTATTTCAAAATGTATTCCAAATAGCTACCTAATGGTTAGTGTTTAAAATTTTGTATTTGTGCTGCGATGCGCTAGCACATCGTCTGTGAGAATCATCTGCGAGACTATCTGCGCAGTCGCAAAACGTTACCATGGTTACCAGTTTTTCTTTACTATTATTATTGTTAAAAATAAATGAAAATGGCTATTCTAAAGATTTGAAGTTGTGTTTAATTGCTTATTCAGACCACATTTTTGAATCAGTTAGAGACATGAGCTTATAGAAGAAGCCTTCAAGCAATGCCAAAAACTAATGGCAAGTCAAAAAAGTATAATTACAATTAACACAAATTTTTCTGTCACCAGTTTCCAGTGTTAATTATCAATGCTGATATTTTTATTTAATGGCAACGAAATTCGGAATTCTCCGTTTCGTTATTTATAACAATATCTGTGATATTTTTAATTCATTTTCTTATAGGATTATAAGAGCAGCGCACTTACTGCAGGCTTCTTAGTATAATCATGCAGTTACCTGTGTGTGTTCTGTAAGTTTTTTTGAATTCTTTTATGTTCAAAGGAAATTCCAATTTTTGTCACCTAGGATTTTTGTCGTAAGGAAAATATTCTCTTATATGATTTTTAATAATACAAGCAAAAATGCCTTCCTTATATGATTTAAGGAAGAATGCTTTGCATAAAATAAAGAAAAGAATTGATTGAGAATTTTTTTCTTTCTTTTTTTTAAATAAAAGAAATGTATTTTATTAGACGTAAAACGTTTTATTAAACGATTAAATAAACATGATAGCTTTATTAAGTAATCAGAAATGACTGCTTTATTTATCACGAGATCTAAAGCCTTTTAATCATACTTCAACTCGTGATTCACTCACGGTTTTGAATTAAAATAAAAGCAGACGGGAAGATATGAATGATAGCAAAAGTTATTTTTTCGTCTTTCGTGCAATGAAAACCCGATACATTTATTCATAAAGTTGAATCTATTGTAGAAATACAATAGTCGTATTCACGCGCTTCTTTGAGTTATGTACTATGTCAGCAAGGAAGCCTAAGAGAATTTAAATTTATGCAGTTATGTTGCGCGTCAGAAATACAAGTAACACAGCTGTACGTAACCTTGAACTTCAGAGAAACAAGACGTAGATTTTATATTTTTGTGGAAAGGTGTTTTCAGCGTTATTTATCTATAATTCATGCTCTTTCAAGAAAATTCTTTCTACGCTGATAAATGTTAAAACAGTGGTTCTCATACTTTTTTGCCCAATGCATCGTTTACACCATTGCTAGAAGTCGCCTACCTCCCCTTCGTTTTAAAAAAACTTGAAAAATACTTGTATGTTTATTCAGATTTAGGAAATTTTTAACTGCACTGCAGGAATCAGATTGAGTCAGGCTGACTGCATCCCCCTGAAACTATGAAATTCTATTACTGAAACTATGAAAACCAGGGGGAATTCTTCCATGGTTGAGAAACCCTGTGTTAGAGTGTTCAAAATAAATTTTACTGCCTTCTATGACATCCAATAGTCTTTTAAAATATTGTTTCCAAAAATAAAAGTAGCCTTTAAGCTTTCTTGAAAAAAAAAAGTAGTTGTTACTTCTTTTGAATTAAAAATTTATTTTTAATACTGTTGATAATAAACTATCATATACAACATAATCAAACTTCGATAGTGAGTCCTCCTCGAACTCCTTTTTAGCCCAAAGGGGCAATTTTCCCAGAAGGGCTATTAATTTCATTTTGGCATTTTGCGTCGGTTCACTGTAAATGTCGGTTCACTTTTCAGATTGTTGCCACCAAAAATTAGAGGCCTGCATTACATTTAAAGAGATTAAATGATAATGAATTTGCATGAATATATGTATGTTTCTCGCACTGTGAAAAAACAACGGTACCTAGAGACATCAAATTTTGAATAATGTAGTCATCCATTCGAATGTGGGCGTCTGAAAGCCCAAATTTGTAATGCGGAATTTGTTTTATTATCTATTTCATGTTTGGTCGAACATTAAAGAATTTTCGATTAACAAACGCGAGACTGTGTATCCGAAATTTTAAAGATATGCTCTTTTAAATATTTTGTGATATTGCTATTTATTGAGTTTTATGGTTTAAGTGCGAAGAACATAATATTTAATAAGTAAATGTAACACACAAAGCGTTAAAAACTATCTTTTGGGCTTAATTTAAAATCTGAAACCTTTCAGATTTTTTTTTTAAACAGACAGATAGAAAGAAGTACAGGGGACACCAAAACATCGCCATGGGCAAAACTGGTATTGCCGCAGTGCACTAACCACCTATGAAATTGCACCCTCACGGGGCAGGCTAGTGCCATGCTCGGGGATTTGTTTACATTGCAGCATTCATAATAATTACATATTAATAGTGCATAATTTTCGTTACAGACAATATTGACATAAGATATACTTTACACGAGTACTTTGCAATCACATGGATAACTACAATAAATACAATGGATAAATACAATAAGTCATTTAGAGATGTATAAACATATTTCATTTGTGTTTCGGCTTGGAGCTTTGTTGGGGGGGGGAATGATTATGCTACGTGGTTCGTTGCTTGTTTAGTATTTTGTTACACGGTTCACAGTTTATAAGTTCATTCTTAGCACGGTTTATATTTCAGCACACAGTTAATGAATTCATTTCATGGGACATAGTGTTGAGTGCGTAGTACTGGTGTATCTGTCACACATTGCACAGTATGAAGTAGTTCATAGTTCGTAGTTTGAGTAAGTGTAAGAAAGATTACGGTTATCTTAATAAATGGAGGTAGTTAAGTGTGTTTTCTAAAGTCACTCCTGTTTAAGAGGGTGAAGAGTGGATATTCTTATTGTTGCATTTTCTGAACTTGGATAATTATTTCGCGTTGTATGCCATGGATGGCAGAGGTCCAGTCCTTGGCGGTGTAGGTAATGAATAATATTTTTTATGTTTTGGAAGACTTTACGGTGCTTAATGATGAATCTTCTAAATTCTATTCCAGTATCGGTGGGATGGCGAATGTGATGGGCTGACGTTAGAGGACACTGAAACGTGTAATGTTCAGGGTCTTCGCTTTCGCCACATATGCATCTATCCGACGTAGCCATATTCCGATTATAAAAATACTTGGGGAAGGGACCGTGACCCGAGATATACAGGGTGAGAATGTAGGTTGATATTCTGGCATTTTCGTCAGCCTTGAATAGCAATTCGAATGTACGTCGTCCTTGCGGTCTTTGTTCCCACTGACGTTGCCACTTTTCATTCGCCATTTGTTTTAGTTTGTACTTTAATGCTGTGTTTTGCTAGAAAATTGGCCCTTTCATTACCTTCACAGGCGTTGTGCCCTCTGGTCCGGCGGACACTAGTCATTTTTACGCTTTCACTACTAGAAAGACCAGGAAACGGTGGTCAGTTTATTATGGAGGCACCTAACAGGCGGCCACCGTTACCTCCTATGAAGGGACAATTTACATCCATGCCTTCTCCGGGATTCGAACCTTGCTATTGCAGCAGGCTCTGCTAACCAATATACCATCTGGACGGCACATTATTCGAGATTAAAAAAATATTTATCTTAAAGATTTTTTTATTTCAAATTGAAAGTTAATCTTAAAAAGAAGAAATATTTTATTTACTTTACTTATTACTCTTTTCATTTTTAATATGTTTCAGAATAGTTATAATTCAACTTTGGTTGCATATATAATAAGAAATTTAAACTGTTTCTCAAATGTGTACAATATATCATAGTTCTTTTCTATCGTTTCTCCTTATATAAAATGTAAGTTTCTTAATATAATGCATTTTATGCAATGGCATTTTATTTTAAATACTTTTCTTTGAAAGATACTTCGGGAAGGGAACTAACTAATGAATTCAGGGTATGACATTATCGCGTATTGTCGAAATATGTCTTTTAAAAACTGAATTATTTTTCGCTGCAATGAAAAATAATCTATATATTTAAAGAAGAAAGTCTCTGTGTGTGTTTGTTTGTTAGCTAATAACTCAGTTTCTACTATGACTATCGTCACCAAACTTTCTACAGTTCTTTTCTGGGTTGTGGGAAAGGTCGACGTCGACTTTTTCCCAAAAAAAGCAGCTAAAATCAGAGATATTAATTACAAACTCTGAAAACGCTAATTTTGGCCTTCATTTTTCCGAGTGACAACAGCCTCGCACGCTAGAGATAGAAATTTTCTTATTTCGAGAAGTGTTACCACTTCTCGCTTTCAAATCGTAAAGTTTGTTATAAAAAAATTTCTAAGTTTTACGACAAAATAAAAATAGCATTGCCAAATATTAAATACATTATTCCTGATTCCATTTCGACTTCGTACGACTTTAATCAGCCGGGATATTAATTAAAAACTCTGAAAACACTAATTTTCGCGGTCATTTTTCCGAGTGGCAAAAGTCTCGTGCGTTAGAGGTAAAAATGCTTTATTTC
>KK115271.1:483947-527179 GCA_000611955.2 Stegodyphus mimosarum | reverse complement strand
AGAAAATTTTAATTTGTATCTTAACTCATAAAAATAGTTATTACTTAAACAATAGTATTTGAATTGAAGTGGTTACTGTCTAAGATTGCAGTATTTGTGGAAAATATAAAAATGTTTAGCTATTTGTTTTCTAAACTAAATAAGGTAGTTCCCGGGGACTAGTATAATTTTATGTTAGTAAATTTGTTTGATATCAGTGTTTTAAGGAAAGTAATAAACTAAGTTAGTATTATTGATTTTATGTGTTTACTTGAATTTCTGATTACACAACATGGTTTCACCAGTAGCAAGGCTCTTCGGGTTGTTGAAACGAAATTTAAAAGGGTACAAACACAACGCAATTCATATTTGTTTAAACTACTAGTATTTTACAGCTTAGTATTGAGAAAATCTGCAATTTTCATTTTGCGATGATGATATGGTACACGAAGCAATGTTTTATTCTAATGGGAATTAAAAAGAAATTGTTTCCTGAGTGTTATCATTGTTTTCAGCTTGAAAAGATGTTAAAGTTTCTGATTTTTTGCTTGTGATATGATCTGAGAAGGAAGTGATATTTGAGAAGATAGTGTGCTGAAATTTAAGAAGAAACTCTTTCCTGCGTGTCTTCGTCCATTCCAGTTCGAAAAATATCTAGAGATTTTGATTTTGATTGTGATGTGCTGAGCGAATCAATATTGCAGTCTACTGATGTTCAGTAAGTGAATATTACTGTAGCGAAATATCAAAACCAAAATCAGAACTACGCCGAGACTAACCGTCAACGGTTGTTCTGCACAGGCTCTTAATATACGTATATAAACTTTAATAATAATTAGACACAGTGAGTGTACTATTATAGCATCCGTTTATACTTTCAGTAGTTATG
Source organism: Stegodyphus mimosarum (assembly GCA_000611955.2). Taxonomy (NCBI): domain Eukaryota; kingdom Metazoa; phylum Arthropoda; class Arachnida; order Araneae; family Eresidae; genus Stegodyphus; species Stegodyphus mimosarum. The sequence continues at coordinate 526,311 of KK115271.1, read as the reverse complement.
GAAAAAAGAAATAAATTTTATCTACTTGGATTCTGCGCATGCTTCTTGACGAATAACAATTATATTAAACACTTGACATCAGAAGCTTCACAGTTTTCTTGAATTAAAGCAGGAATTCTTTACTAGGATATTATCGAAGCACAGAAAAAATATAATACATCATTCAATTAATACCAATATTAAATTCATAGAACGTGCTTATATCACTAAGCAAACACGGATCAGAACGTGAAAAAATGGATTCATAAAACGAAGTCTCGTGTTCATTCAACAACGTTATTCATAAAACAAAGTCTCGTGGATATCTCCCGAAGTTTACTGACGGCATTGCGTAACAATTACCTTAGTGTCTTAGCTAATTCTGATTCCTTGATTCGTAAGTGACTTATATGGTTTCGACCAGCTTACTGCACCCGACTCTAAACTATACAATATTATAAAATTAGGAACCCATTGGGTAGTAATGAGGTATTCTTCTGCTATATTTCAAGGCTATTTCAGAGCGAATCAATATTGCAATATACTGATAATCAGTAAGAGAATATTACCTTAGTGTTTTAGCTAATTCTGATTCGTTGATTCGTAAGTGACTTGTATAATTTCGACCAATTACTGCACCTATACAATATTATAAAATTGGGAGCCCCTCGAGTAGTAATGAGGTATTCTTCTGCTATATTTCAAGGCTATTTCAGAGCGAATCAATATTGCAATCTACTGATATTCAGTAAGAGAATATTACCTTAGTGTCTTAGCTAATTCTGATTCGTTGATTCGTAAGTGACTTGTATGATTTCGACCAATTACTGCACCCGGCTCTAAACTATATTATAAAATTGGGAGCCCCTCGGGTAGTAATGAGGTATTCTTCTGCTATATTTCAAGGCTATTTCAGAGAGAATCAATATTGCAATCTACTGATATTCAATAAGAGAATATTACCTTAGTGTCTTAGCTAATTCTGATTCGTTGATTCGTAGGTTAGGTTAGGTTATTCAGTTATGGCAAAGCACACGAGGGCTATCTGCCTAAGGGGAGGGATGCCTTCGTGAAGGACTTTCTAAGGGAAACTGGCTCGTATACACGTTACACATGGGGAAAACCACGAAAACGCCCATGCAGCCAGCCCGTTCGCGGAATTCGAATCTCGGACCGAACTACCAGTGTTCAGCGTCTTTACCGCTCGGCCTCTGGTGGGCTCGTTGATTCGTAAGTGACTTGTATGGTTTCGACCAGCTTACTGCACCCGACTCTAAACTATACAATATTATAAAATTGGGAACCCGTCGGGTAATAATAAGGTATTCTTTTGCTATATTTCAAGGCTATTCCAGAGTAAAAAACGATTACAAGTAGGACGGTCCATAGCAACGAAAAACAGACGGTGTCTCATCGAGTACCACAATTCAGCTGCGGATGTCTCTGCACTCGAAATGGACATTTGGAGTCTTGCTCAAAGTTGAGTCTTTAGGATATGCCCCCAGTTATAGCTATTACATATGTTTAGATTTGTATCATCGTCTCTTCTTAGGTATCTCAACGAAGCAATTCTTGGAACTTTTAAAGTCTAGCTGTCTATGCAAATCTAATTCTAATCTGCCGATGTTTATAAATGGTATTTTGTATACCAAGATTAAGTGTAAACTTACTGTTGCGTTTTACGGGTTCGTAGATTTGACAGTATCCGATGAAAACACGATGCAGAACAATAAAAAGCACAATTTATTTACAAGAATCACTATTTACAGCACAGTTCCAAAATTACCATTAAAAGCGTCGAAAATCTACAATAAATACGCTGAAACAATCAGCAACACAGCTTCAGGCTGTAACTGTAAAGGTAGCTTCACGGCAACACTAAACTTATAATAAAAAACCATGGAACAATCACCAATACACTGTCAAGCTATACTGTAAAGATAGCTTCACGGCAAAGCACTATCTCGACTGCTTTCCGTTCACAAAACTCTCGCGCAGCTTAGCACGCACAGTAAGCAGCTATTCTCACAATAATCACAACGCTCACACTACTTCACAATCTCACAATTTGCTCTCAGAAACGCAAGGGTTTATATAGCTTTTCTTTAAGTTCGACACGTTTCGAGAAATATCTCGACAGGAAGTTATTCTAGAAGCTTCCCGATTGGACCATGGGATATCGCCAATTTGGTCGCCAAATGGGCGATAAAGTCGCCAATCTGGCAACCCTGCCATACACTATTTTATGGCAACCCTAGTGCTATGCCGGAAAGCTTACATACAGGCGCAACCGCCGAATTTTTCGTAACACTGCCCCCTCCCAAGGACTGCACGTCCCGGGCAGTACAATCCTTGATCAGAAGCATAATTCGATACATACAAAAGGTAATAAAACAAACAAATAACATAACTAAAGAAACAAATATTTACATTATATACAAATTATATACACAAGTTAAACACATAACAATTTTAAACTATACTATTAAAGTTCAGAATGGATTTTAGTCTTAGGCTTTTCACTAAGTTATACCCGGGTCAAATACTTTTCCACGGCAGTTCTCAGATATATTTCTGTTTTTCATATCACAGTCTGAAGATTCAGTCATTTCAGACTTTTCTTGCACAGGAAGATCTGAAACAGTTCGTTCACCACTCTGTAGTTTATTCGCACCGTTTGTACAGTTCACCTCGATACTCACAGCAGAAGGTACATGCTTATTTACCTCTATTTCCTGAAAGCGAGTTCCGATGTTTACACCAGGACCATGAATAGAATCCGATCCTTTACAAGCAGAAGTATCCAGGTTTAGAATCAAGTCCTTGTCTGCACAATCTGCACTATAAGACACGCACATGGATTGCGAAATGGGTAAACTTTCTTGCAATGCTGGAGCACTCCGCGTAAGTTGTACATCAGCTTCTTCCATCTCAGCATCACATGAACATGTGATGTGAACATGTGAACACATCTCATCAGATCGTTCAATGCTTGCTAACTGCGACTTCGTAACTTCATTATCAGTTTCTATGATCTTGACAGCCGCATTTTCACTTTCTTCTGTCTCTACTTCAGGCACGTGAGAATCAAAACCTTCGTTCTCGTCTTTTATTTCTTTATGTTTTCGTTCTCTTTCTTTAATCATGTCAGATGTTTCATCCATGATTTCTGGATCTTTCTCAAACACTCCACCAGCTACTTCCTCCGTTTCTTCATCCTCTGACTCTTCAGATGCCACTTTGATTTCCGCATCTCCTTTTATGGCTCCAGTTTCTTCTGCAAGCGCCTCTTTCATCTGTTGGAGTTGCTCTCGTACCTTTTCTCGGCCGACTTTCCTCTTTTCGCGCTCGGCCTTCATGTCAGCCAATTCTTATCTCATCATATCCGGCTATTATCTCGTCTTGTCCGGCTTTCAGAGCTTGTTTCATCTCTTCTTGTCCAGCTTTCAGAGCTGCTAACATGTCCATCAAAGCTTTCATTTCCTCCGCCTTCATTTTCTCCTGTAGACGGATTGATTTTATTATGATCTGATGCCTTCCTAAGGGATTTTATGACGTGTCCGATATTGGCATTTATTATGTATCTGTGGAAATATCAACAATTAGAATTTATATGTTTATTTACTTCTCTTCCTTTGTTCCAAGCGTAAGTTTCAAAACTGTTTTTATCAAGCTAAAACTAGGTTATAAATACTGCGAACAATTTTAAAAAATCTGATGTGTACACCATATGACTTCCTTGTACGAAATATTAAATTATACGCATTTTGCATTTCATTTAATATTATTGGATTGAATTACATGTACTTCATCGATAGAGCACAAACCACAATAGGATAAATGCACTCTTTGAAATTCACTATATTTGTTTACCACAGCGACACTCTGGCGCTAGCTTCACTTAACAGCGTTACATCTCATTAATTTAATAACTCATCAGAATGCACAAAAATTATGTATATCATCTGGAGAATTACCTAATCGTTCCCACATGTTCTGTTCAAATACTATAATAAATCTAAAACGAAGCGTAAAAGAAATTAAACGGAAAAAAAAAAAGAAAGAAAGGAAAAGAAACAGTTCACAGACGATTCAGTATTTCTCGTTCAATCAATTCAGTTCTCACTTCGCGAAAAGGTAAAAATACATAAAAACTCAAAATATCTATATTAAAAATTACGAAGTAAATCTTAAACGCTTATTTCCTCGAATAAATTCCAGAATGGATTAAGCATATGACTTAATTCCCAGTAATGAAAGAAGGTGTTATCTTTGTTATTGCGAAGCTTAGTTTGTCTAGATTGGCAACAAATCCAATATTCTCCTAAGTTTCAAATGTAAACAAGTATATCCGCCCTGAGAAAAATTATGAGGCTTAGCGTCACCTAAACAACTTTTAAATTGTTTATAATTCTACAAATATTGCATGCAGATTTACTAAAGGCATAAAAACCTTAACTGGAAGATAAGAACAACATAATTCAATCATTTTTAAAGCAAAAATTGCACAATTTACCAACATATAAGAATAAAAAAATTAAGCTCACTGAACCGAGTAACAGAGTGTATGTATATAGATGTATTTATATACTGTTGGTGCGGCCGATTGCAACCAAGATAGGGGGTACACATTTACATGTTATAGCAGTCCTATACACAAAATTTCAACGTTCTGGAGCTGCTGGTTTTTGACTTATGTAAGATACGTACATACATTCGTACAGACGCCACGAAAAAATCTCTTCAGAATCCATTTTAAATCAGTTTTATAATTTTTTTGGGGGGGAAAGATTTCAAATCAGTTTTATAAATTTTTTTTGGGGGGGAAATAGTGCTTTATTCTGTTCTTACGTACGAATGTTATTCAAAAACATCCTTAAATTGCATTCCATAGCGGTCAAAATAGATATTTTCGTTGAAATATGATACCCTAAATTTTTCGCCATTACAATTCTTCCTTTTTATTTCGTACAAGGAAGTAAAAACAGCGGTTAAGTTTCAGACTTAGCGATTCACTCAGCAAATATGACATAATAGAATCATACCTCGCATCCGCCAATTCAATATTTGTAGTTATGTGTAGCAGAGAGTGGAAAGGAATATGCGGCAAATTTTCTAAATTGTACAAGCGAAGTCACAAAGATCTTTATCATAGCCGAAATGCAGCAACTTAATTTTGCCCGGTATTCTTTTACCACGCATCAGAATGATTGTTTTATTTTGATGTAAGTAACTACGGAAACGGAAACGATATAAGTGTTCTGAACAGTAAATTTTCAAACTCTAAGCTCATACCCGAAATTTCTTATCATAAATGTGGTCATAGGCAATTTCATCTCTCAAGTTCTGAGAATATTTGACTATTAGACTATTATAGCAACTCTCTTGCTCATTTGAATTCTATATACCCCAATAGCGGCCTCAAAATGTAAAACTATTTTTGGTTACAGGCATATTTTTGCGAAATGCCCGGCTGCGGTGAGATAGCTTCCTCATAAAGCGGAGTTAGGGTTGCCAGAAAGTGGCAGGAAAGGCAGCGTTGCCAAATTTAGCGCAAACTCGCCCATTTGGCAATATATGGCAACAAAATTGGCGATAGGCCATAGAACATTCTAGACTCCTTTCTCAGCGGTTTTCTCGGGAATATTCTCGAAGGTAGGTTAAAGCTATATGTACCTTATCTGTACTCGGAGAAAGTAGTTTGTCTTGAGTTCAGAGATTAGCTTGAAAGTTATCGACCGACTCGGGAGTCGTACTTTAGTGCTTTGCCGTGAAGCTGTCTTTACCATTATAGCCTGAAGGCTGTGCTGCTGATTGGAGTGTTTCTGCGTGTTTATCGTAGTTTTTCGACGGCTGTAACCGTGATTTATGGAAATGTCCTGCTACTTGGGTTTTATACTGGATGCTTCCTTCAGCACAGTTATTGGCTTACTGTCAGGATCCGCCAATTTATTTTCTCTAAATTTTTCATCAGTTCACGGATCTGGGTCGGATGATGTTGAAGAAGTTATTTGCCAGATGCTAGGTCTCGCCAACAGCCTTGGCTTTTGAACAATGCATGCAATATGCAGGACATTGGATAGGGAGGTTGGTCAATGTGCAAAACTTCCTGGATAAAGGATCCGCATTTCCGTGGGAGGAACCCGTACGATGTTTTATCTCAAAATCGTATTCCTGGAGTTTGAATCCATCTGACTATTAGTCCTCCAGGGTATCTCAAATTCAATAGCCAAGTTAGGGAAGCATGACTGGTCCGCAACAAGAATTTTCTGCCATAGAGATAATGATGGAAATGTTCTATGGCTGGCGAGCAGTTCTTTACGGATGATGCGTAATTCCTTTCCGGTTTGGAGAAGCATTTACTCCAGTAGGCTATTACTCTCTTTTGACCATCAATCATTTGAGAAAGAATAGTTCCCGCTTTTTCGTTGCTCACATCTGTGTCTAATATGAATTGTTTGTCGGTCCGGAAACATGCGAGCACAGGCGTAGATGTTAACGGCGCCTTCGACTGATTAAATGATTTTCTCGCGGTCCACTTCTCTGGGTGTGGGTTCGAATCCCGCTTCAGATACCAATTGTTGCATTCTATTGGTTCGTGGTTTTTGAGTAAATGGTGGTAACACTTGATAAAGAATCAAAATAAAATTTATTGGCCAATTATTACACAGGGCATTTCCAAAGACACGTTTACAGCTGTCGATAAAGTACGATAAACACGCTAAAACAATCAGGAACACAGTCTTAAGGCTATAACGGTGAAGCCAGCTTCACGGAAAAACACTAAAATACAACTCCCGACTCCCATCGCTCTCAAGCTAATCTCTGAACTCAAGACACACTACTTTCTCCGCGTACAGGTAGAGTATATATAGCTTTAACCTACCTACAAGAATATTCCTAAGAAAACCGCTAAGAAAGCGTTCTAGAATGTTTTCGCTCTGTCTGTCATATCGCCAATTTTTTGACAAATGGGCGAGTTCGCGCCAAATATGCCAAACCTACCCTTTCTAGCAACTCTAATCCCGCTTTGTGGGGAAGCTATCTCACTACCGCTGAGCATTTCCCAATAATATGGAAAATACTACTATGATATTAATGCTATAAAAGGATATAATTCTTATTTCTATCATCATTAGGAGTAGTATATCATGATGTACAGTATATAAATTCATTAATTTATTTCTCGCTTGCCTTTCGATGACTAGGCTAACATATTCAGAGTCCTTTATTTTTTCCGTAATTATAAGGAAACGTATACGCTGTCTTATTATATTACATTTAACAACGCTACATTATGTATTACTGTGTATAGAATGCTTTATTATTACATTATTTAATCTTGATTATGTCTTATTTGCCTAATTCATAAATTCAACTTAATTTGTCAGGACTGAGTGTTCGGTGCATATTCTTGGCAAACATCTTCGTGAAACTCCTTAAGTCCTGATCTGGAACAGGGAGCTGAATGCAGCTATGTTCTGTGGTAGATACTGTAATTCAGTGGTATAATAACTGCACTTGAAAGGGATTTAAAATCCTCTTTTATTAAATCACTATTATTTACAACCACTTCCCAACTCAAGAAGGATACAGAAAATAAAGACCACACTTAAGTCTAAAATGAACAACCAAATAATTTAAACTAAAACTAATTTTAGAAATTAAACAGTCGTCGCTCACAGAGCTATAACGCGAGGTTGGCCTCTAACTAAATGGTGCGTAGCAAGGTTTACTAATACTGACGCACTTGGATTTATTTCAATTAGCAATCTTCAATAAGCAATCACGTAAAGCGATATGGCTTAGAATTTAACTGCTAGCTAGTCAGGAGAACGTCGAATAGAGTGACCATGATCTCAGACTAAAAGCTCTCTCACACTGAGAGGTGTCTACCTTTCGTTTAAATAGAGCTTGGCTCCACTTCAAATTAGCATAAAGCTGAAAACGCTCGCTTCTTCTAACGGGAAGTTGAAAATGAGAAGGGATAGAAAGATTTAAATTAAAATAAAACTTTGTTAGTAACGAAAACCTTACAAATTATGTAAGTTATGCGAAGCGAATATACTCTTTCATACAGTATTTATTATTCTCCGCGGTATCTTGAAACAAATTACCCACAGATACTGGCTTGTTATTTTCCCATTTTGAAAAACAAAAAAAAAAAACTCTTCTTTTGAAAGAGCCAAGCTTTAGTCACGACTTGCATTTAAGCGAAATCTTTCCTTCGCATTAATGTACAAAAGTGATGGAAATCCCATTTCACAAAAGCAAATGGTAAGTATCTGTAACTCTGCTTTTGTCAGTTGTGGATAAGTCTTTTGTTGCGTTCACCAGAATTGTTCTCTAAGTTTTGTTTTCCAAATTTCATTTGAATATGGCCATTGGTTCCTATTACGTCTCTGTCGTCCATCGAATTTGTATCACACAGATATATATCCAATATCCAACTTTGACCTTTGATAACAGTTACCTTTTCAAAGTATCCAAGAAATAATTTACTTAACTGTTGGAGGTATATTCCAAGTTAATATGCAATTATTATTTTACTTTATTACACGATAGGAACAAGAAAAGAATGTTTGAAAAATTATTTTTCGCTAGATATCTTTATACAGTTTTTCAACAAATGAAAGTAAATATTCATTAGTTGTTATTTATGTTCTGCTAAATGCTTGCCCATTTATTTGTTTGGTACACATGGTTTTATTATTTCCTAAGAATGTTTTACTGTAAAAGTGCATTTTCCTCACTATATAGATATACCACTTGATAAGAAGCTTCTGTGAGGTCTTTCGAATTACATGCAACACAGAATTTTGTGATAGTACATCTGGAATCAAATTATGTCTTTTTAGATTTCAAGTTGTTAAGTTTTACTATGCAGTATCCAAAGAGTAATCTTCCTTGGAAATAAGTTATAAATCTCTGGTCTCTGAACTCATCACTTCTCGAAAAAGAATTCAAAAATGATTTCAGTACTCTTAAATCGTAATAAAGATAAATTTTCACTTGACTAAAACAGCTGGAATAATATATAGAGCCCAAGGAATATCAAATGTATAAATTTCTCCAAACAAATAAGGAAACATAGAATTGCAAACCACAAAATATATGAAGAGCTCTCGAGAATTCATAGCACGTGTTATTCAAATAACGTAGGATAGTAATAATGACCAGGAACAACAGAAGCGCTTTTAAGAAGACAATGACTGCCCTTATTTGTTTTCGTCGCTGAAACAGGTAAGAAGAAAACGTAGTAGGTATGCAACGATTTAGTATTTCCATCGGCTACATACAGTATAGATTTAGAATGGGGCGGTTCGTGTTTTTCATTTGTGAGTAATTTAACTGTCTTTTCTTTAAATTTTGCATATTTTTTCTTGCTTTTACTTACGGGTAACAACTGGAGGACACTCGGAAATTCATTTGTGCCTATCTTTATTACAACAAACTTTGCTCCAAACGCTTAAGTAGCATTCAGTAGTTTCCATCGAGTACCTTAAGAATTACTCTCGTACAACTTGAATACTTTGTCACAAGCCCAGGAGCATGTATCCAAATTCAGAACCACTGGTTTAAAAAGAAATTATAATCCGGAGGGAAAACTCCCGCATATCATGGGACGTCAGAGGGAGGTAGTTCTACGTTGACTTAAGTAGAAGTAGTGAACTTGACGTTTACTGTACACTCAGCCATTAAACTTCAAGCTAGCTTACAGATAAGACAGCGGAAGCGTGGAAAGAAAAGGAGCGGTAGTGCGTTTTTTTATGGCAGACGGAATAAGTCGTACTGAAGTTCATCGACGGAGAGTAAAAGTGTATGAAAAACATTGCATATCACTCACAAGCACACAAAGGAGTGTTGTAAACGTAACAGAGGACAGGTAAACGACCAGCGAAGTCGCACAGCTTAGCTACTGTTGCTGCAAAAGTGAATGAGTTCATATAAAAAGACCAACGTGTAACGACAGACAAGATGGCTGATTCTGTCTGCTTGCGTGTTGGAATTCTTCATGCGATTGTGATGTACCATAACCCGAAAAAGTTGATGTTCTTTATAGTTTAACTTTCTCTTTGAACGAGAAAGAATATCCTTTGTTACCTTCATGGAACACAGAGATAAAGTGAACGTACAGCATTATGAAATGATGCTGATTTCATTGTGACGGCCGATCAAATCGAAAAGATTTGGGAAGATTTTCCAGCATCATTCTTTTCTTTTCTGGTAAAGTTTGACTCTCATACAGCAAACGCAATCAGATCTCCTCAAGAAATTCAACTCGGAAATCCGCCATTCGTCCCATATCCTGTACTTTTCATTTTGTGATTTCGTAATTTTGGTGTTCTGCAAGAACAACGATAACGTTAACAAAAGGATTTGGAGATGGATCCAAGAACAACTTTGAGAATGTAATCGCATGTTTAGTGTTCCGCTGATATAAGTGCCTAAATAATAACAGTAAATATTTTTAAGAACTATTAAATCGTTTCTATTACGGAATCTTCAACTTCTTTATGCCTCTTATATTATGCACAAAGCGGGTGTTTAAAAAGGATTTCATGACAATTTATTTCTTAGTTGGTTGCTCGTAGATATGATTTCAAATTAAGATGTGGATTAAACAAGACAGGTTTTCGGGTTATGGTAAATTTTGGTTTGGTGGTTTAGTAGACTTTTTTCACAGAACTTAAATTCTTACATGGACGCTACTGGAACAAAGCGCCAGTGGTAGCAAACCTTTATTTTATCTGTAGAGTAAATGCTAAAGCGAAAACCCTAAATAAATGCAAAATAAGAATAAATTAAAAAGTAAATAAAAAAAAGATCAAAATTCCTCTTCATGCTACCAATTATAATTTTTGGAAACGTACGTAGGCTATTTTTTTTTCAACCTCCGATGGGCTGTAAAGAAAAGACAGGTGAATATATGAAAAAGATTTTATTACCAAAAGTAAAGTACAATACAGGTTATTTCTCCACATAATCGCCTTGACGATTGAGGCATTTGTCATATCTGTGAACAAGCTTTGCAATACCCTCTTCGTAAAATGTTCCCGCCAGTGATTGGAAGTGAGTTGTGACGGTTTCTTTGAGCTCTACATCATTTTGGAAGCGTTGCCCCCCAAGCCACTGCTTCAGTTCAGGGAAAAGATGAAAGTCACTCGGCGCTAGGTCGGGACTATATGGCGGGTGTTCGAAAATGTCCCACTGAAATTGCTGAAGGAGCCGTTGGGTTACACGAGCGCTGTGAGGACGGGCATTGTCGTGGATCAGAACAATTCCAGAAGTCAACATGCCTCTTCGTTTGTTTTGAATAGCTCTCCGTAAGCGTTGCAAAGTTTCACAATACGAATCTGCATTAATTGGTGTTCCAGGCTGCATAAACTCCACAAGCAACACTCCCTTTTGGTCCCAAAAAACAGTTGCCATAACCTTACGGTTGTTGAAGGTTCCTTTGAATTTTGTGGGTCTCTTTGGAGAATTTGTGTGCATCCATTGTTGTGATTGTCGTTTCGTTTCAGGCGTGTCATATCGAACCCATGTCTCATCACCTGTCACAATGGATTTCAAAAAATCTTCTCCATCAGTATTGTAATGGTCAAGAAACTCCAAAGCTGCAGCCATTCGGCGAGCTTTGTGGTCGTCAGTCAACATCTGGGGGACCCAGCGAGCGCAAACTTTTCTGTAGCGCAACTTTTCAGTAACCATAGAGTACAGGGAAGATCTCGAAACTTCCGGAAATTTCATCGATAATTCACTTATGGTGAACCTTCGATTTTTCTTAACCGCTTGGTCAACTCGTTGAACAATGTCGTCTGTAGCGACAGACTTGCGTCCTTGACCCCCCTTCATCATGCACATCAGTTCGGCCATCTTTAAACTTTCGACACCATTCACGAACAACGCCATCACTCATAAAGCTGTCTCCATACACTCGACTCATTCTTCGATGAATTTCCGCTGCACTGTTCCCTTCTGCCTGCAAGAAACGAATAACAGCTCGCAACTCACACTTGGCGGGAGAATCAATAGCGACAGCCATGTTTACGTGACTGCAACTCAACAGAAAATGGCGTGTTGAACTCGCCATTGAGAGAGCGTGTGGAGGGGGAGATGCGCAGTCGCCTACTATGCACACCAACCACCTGCCGTATGCCTGGCCATTACACTGTACGATCGGAGGTTGAAAAAAAAAACCCTCGTATATATACCGTACTTTTTTGTTTCGTTTAACCATCACTGAAAGGAGCGTGCATTTTAGAATGAGATATATTCCGCTAGAGAAGAAGAGGAAGAATGACCTTCTTTGTTTACATTACTTCTTTGTTTGCTACGTGATTTCTGAAGTCATCTACATTTTTTTTTACATTAGCTATACGGGATTTCTGAGATCATCGGAATGTATCTCATTGCAGATTTCGGAATTACTAATACTTCCGAAGCAATACATTTTCTCAAATTACTAACTTAAATGAGGAATACCGTTGTTATTAATAACCAATACAGAGGGAGGAGATGTTAAATTTAAATCTATTTTCCGCTATTTCCTTGTTATTTGTTAACTTTGTTAACTTCTAAAAGCTCTGAGTTGCATTGCATGGGGCACAATGGGATTGTACTTCGCTTAAGATATAAAACCAGGGTTTAATTTCTAAAATCAGAAGTGCTGGAGCCCAGTGGCTTAAAAACGTCACGAAGAAGAGAAAAATAATTAAATAAAATAACTAATGAAAAATAAAATATATAATAATTAAAATAATTGTTGTTGTCGTGTCCATTATCACATGGAACAATGGTTGCCAGAGCTTACTAAGAAGAGAGGTTGGACTTCTGTTTTCGACCCCCAATTTTGAGGAACAGCACCCCGGGGTGATTTAAGGGCATATTTAGAGTGCCCCCATGCCGCATCGATACTAGACATTTACAAACATCCATGTCTTCTCCGGGATTCGAAGCCGGGCCCTTCGGTACCGTAGTAGGCTCTCCTAACCACTATACCGTCTGGGCGACAATTAATATCATTAAATAAGTAAATTAAAATTAAAATGCAATAAAATATAGATACAAATTTAATAAATTAATTTTTCATGATAAACAGTTAAATAAAAAATAAATAAACTATCAAACCGCGTCTTATTTGGGGTTCCCGCTTGACTTAAGCTTCATTCCAAGAACAAAGAGATAGCTCAGCCGGCCTCCGGCTGAATTTAAGTTCCTGAGTATGCGGTATAACGTACTTTCACGGGATAAGGCAAACAAAAACCATTTTTCCAGCACATCGATGGAAAAAAGTGTAACTAATGAGAATAGAGAGGATGCTAGAGTATGGAAAGAAATTTTAATGGAGAAGTGAAGCTTCAAAAACAAAGAGAGAAGAGTCCAAGGCTTTCTGACCGTAACGCCCTGCCGATATCATTCCAGCTATTAAGCAGCATGCGATTGGGCAAAGAAATTTCACCCGAATCCGATCTGATAATAACATGATAATAAAAGTAAGGTTTGCATAAATGATAAATTTTTTCCCGTATTTGGTTAGATAGTTCAGGTCTGCAGGAACTCTGCAGTCAGAAGTCACCAGCGCTGGAAGTGCACTTCCAAGATAATCACTTTTAGTACTTTCGGAAAAACAAAAATTTTACCCGCCCTCGTAAACTCATTCCGCTACCTGGAGAATAAACTATGGACATGTGGATGGAGATTTTCTGTCCTTTAAAAGTCTTAACCTCCATCAAAGAGTTTATTCCCAAGAGACAGACAGGCATGCATTTGGAAGTTATAATCAATTTTTAAGGCATATTTATTTTTAAAATAAAATATGTTCGCTGGAACTGTGTGTCAGTTGCACAAATGAAAACAAGAGCCGGAACCCTTTTATTTCGGGCTTGGGTTCGTTGCGCCTAATCACGATTTACCTCAGAAAGTGAGAAGTACCGCAGCCGGCTGCGGCGCAATTTAAGCACTACATACAAAACATGTATCGCGTAGATAAATTCTTTGAACATTTGCTACATTACTCAAATCAGTAAAATATATTTATAATGCCATATGACATTTCAGTACAGAACTATGTTTTCTTTTTTTCTAAATTAAGATATAGCACGTGATTAAATTGTCAAAACTTGTCTTATTATTTTAATTTTCTTAATCTACAACCTTGGATCTACGACTTATTATTATCGTTCACAAATATTTTATCAAGTAATTCTTTCGAAATATCCGGTATATATTTGTTTATATATTAATTTCGACGAGTGTAGGAATCTCGAATCAGGGCCGGTGTTGAATATTAAGCAGTCATTTTATTTTACGAAGCGGTCATTTGCAACACAATACACAGAATACAGACAGAGAAGAACGGTTAAGGTATGGCAAGCAGACTACAGAGCAGAGGCTTCCTCTAAATAACTGTGGCTGTAAAAAAGTTAACAATGACTTCTTTCTTAAGGCTTAAATGTTTATAAAACATCAGATAGCTCACATAATTGTGTGATTTGAAGAATAAAAATATAATTATATCACACGCTTTAACATTGACAACTTAAAAATAAGCAGGCGTCTTCAGTCTCAAATAAGAATTAAAGTAATAACTAAGATTAGTGCCGATTCTTCACTTTTAAAGTACTTAATCGAAACATTGGCATGCTTTTTAGAAGAAGATATTTATTTGACATTAACTTTAGTTTCTTCTGAATGAAACAGTACAAACTGATTTTGCTTTATACAACAATACGTATTTTCTTTAGTTGAACATGCACTGCACATATGCGTCTCTCGATGTTGTTGCTTATGCTCACTTGTCTGACGTATAGTCAGCTTTAAGTCCACGAAATTCCTCGTGGCAAGGAGCGCAAGATTACGCCTGTCGTTGGCACCTGACAGGTGACAGTGCGATTTGGCTCAGTTCCGCCCCCTCCCATTTTGATGGAGAGCTCCTCGGGGGGACGGGTCCGATGGTCTCCCCTTCCACCAAACCACACGAGAGGACTTTCGGCTCGCCGCATATTTAGAGTGCCGCCATGTCGCACTGACACTATACATTTACAAACATCCATGCGTTCTCCGAGATTCGAACCCAAGCCCTTCAGCACGGCAGTCAGCAACGCTAACCACTATACCGGTTAAGCGGCGCGTCTCTCGATTCTCGAGGTTACTGGAAACCAAAGCTACTGGACACCTGCTTTGCCTTTCTAAAAGAAAATCTGAAAAATCTGAATAATCTGAAAAATCATACAAGCAACTGGCTCTATGCCAGCTGCTTGTATGACGCTAACGCGCGTCAAGAAAGGAATCGCTTCCAACGTCGGCGCAAAACTCGCGTTTTTTTGGGGTGATCGCTGTATGAAATGCCCTGACTTTTCCAGATTTTGACTACAATATTTAAATTCCCTGACTTTTCCCTGAATTTTTTGGTGAATTTTCGAATTCCCTGACTTTTTCCGGTTTTCCAGGTAGCGTGGCAACCCTGGTAACTTGTTTTGCATTAAATAACATTCGATGAAAAATATTTTCTCTCACAATCTGCATCTATACACATACATAGCACAACGAAATTTTTCATTGCTTCGGCGAAAATTTTAGTTATTTGACGTTGAACCAAGATGAGTGTAACGCTCTATCTATTAAATCTATTGAAAATGTTTTGGACTCTGCTTGGTGTAACAGAGTTGTTCCTATCCGGAACAGAACAACTCAACATAACTCTGATTCGCCTTTGGGCTTTAATCCAAAGAACAGTCAGTTAGTCGAACATCGCACTAACGCATTCGCACGGCAGTTAGAATGTTGTCCATTTTTTTCATCCTATTTCCTCTATTACATCCACAAATCTCATAATATCATTTATTTGTATATATATTGTGTATAACTACGTAATAGAAGTTTTTGTGTTTAAAAAAGGAGGATATATTTCGCATAATTTACATTACATTCGCAACAAGAGTTAATGATCACAACTTTAAAGTTTGATAGAAAAAGACAAAAAATAACAATTTTTATATACTATGCTGCAATGTGAATACGGAGACACATCACTTTAATGATCACAAACTGTAATACATGTGCTATGATGGAGATGTACCAGAAAAGTCAAATTTCACAACCACTCTACTAATAAAAAGGCTTTTAATCAAAAATCAAAGAAATCGAAATCAGTGAAAGCTAAAAATGCTCTAATATTTTTAATATTATTTGTTTCATTTAATTAGTTTTTATGTGTTATTTTTTTTTCCTTTCTGACTTAATTAAAAAAAACATTGAAAAATATTTCTTTTATATGTATGATGTAAATATTTGAAAAATCGTTTATTCTGCTTTTCTAATATATCTGTGTTTTAACTCATTATAACTAAAAATTCAAATATACCATAGTGTTCCTTAAAACTTTTAGAGCTTAAGAGTGTTTCTCGATAAGAAAAGTTTGGGAAAAGCTCAAAGCATCGAACATGCTGGAGCCCCGGTTGACTATTATAATGCACATGCAGTTGTTGATAAATATACAATTATTCCACTAAACACAGTAATAATAGATTTTATTCTTAAAAACCCGTTGAATTTTATTTAAAAGCCAAAGAACTTTTCTCCAAATAACTTAACTGTTCTGATAAGCCTACAGAAATTATTCCGATCTTTTACTGACATTTAGTTATTCTTCACTTGCCCATAAAGGCTGTAGCTAAAAACAAACTGACAATAAATATGTACATGCCAAAAATATCGTTTACGCGTTCGTGTTTAAAAAACCGAGGTTTTTAATCTTTTAGATCTTTCTCTTTAAAAGTTAAAAAATAAAATAGCATAATAAATATCTGAAAGCTTTCAGATTTTATATTACGCTCAAAGGAGCGCTTTTTTAACATTTTGTGTGTTATCTTTATTTATTAAATATCACGTTTTTCGCACTTAAACACAAAATTTAATTCAACAGCAGAATCACAAAATATTTAAAAGCGCTTATCTTTAGAATTTCCGATACACTGTCTGGCGCGCTAGAGATTAAATTCTCCCCCCCCGTACAGTGTTGCCATTGCTTGCTTTGAAATCTGAGTTTCTTAATCAAAAACTTATAAATGCTTTACAAAATATGAAACAGATAATAAAAAAAAATTCCAAATTCCAAATTTGGGTTTCCAGATGCTCACATTCGGGTGGAGACGTACGTTATTCAAAATTGGATGGCTCTATGCACCGTTGTTTTACCACAATGCAAGAAACATACACATATTTATGCAGATTCTTCAGTATTTAGCTTCTTTAAATATAATACAGGGCTCTAATATTTGGTAGAAACAATTTAAAAAGTGATTCGCCGTTTGTAGTGAATCAAACGCAAAATGCCAAAACGAAATTAATAGTCCTTCTGAACAAAATGCCCCTTTGGCCTAAAAATAAGAAAAAAAGAATAAAAAAAATTATGTAGATCTTATATTGAGGAAGATCTAAAAAGAAAGATAAAGTTTTAAAATCACGGTCATATTGTAAAATTTTAATAGACATTAAAACAAGATATCCGTCAGCACAGATTTAATAATCAAGTTTATAGTTGAGTATTTTTTGCAATTTATAAGCATCTAAAAACCCAAATTTAAGAGCAAAATAATCTTACTATTCCTTTTTTCCTATAGGTGCAGATATCATTCACAAAGAGTTCGAATGGCAATGCGATTATACCATCGGAGATCTTCTAATTGCAAAGATCGGCTACAAGTACCAAATGGGATTCAACCAGTTCCAGCATTAAGATTACAAGCAATGGGGGTATGCGGCCCTCGAGACACACTGGGAGCCAACAGGCAAAGATCCCAATCTCTCTTTCCAGGAAGTCCAAATTGCCTTACCGTGCCACAGAGGACCCGTTCACGTTCTTTATCGTTTAGCGGACCTTCAAAACCTGCAGAGTGTGTACTCACAGCATTGGAAGAAGAACATATATTCCGATGCTATACTCGAGTTATGTATATATTGCTGGGAGGACTGGCTGCAGTTGCAACAGGGTTAGTACTTTATGGAGTAAGAACGTTTACAATGATCTGATACCAATTGACAAAAGTGCTGTAGATATATCAAAATACAGCAATTATTCAATTACTGGACTGACTCTGTTATATTAGTTGACAGACACAAGATGTCTGAAAGAAGGCTGGATTTAACATTCTGGAAAAATAACCGTATTTAGAATGCATTAAAATTATCTATTTTCTGAGCTGGAAATAATTACATATTTTTGAAATTTGAAGACTATGTGTAGACTTTTGCTTCTTCCGAAAAAATTGAGATACGTGCATGTATTATACTTAAAAACTTTTGAATTTGTAAACACTGATGAGGAAGCAAACACCAGATGGATCTCAGAGAAATAAAAGATAACATCATTGAATGAAATGGTATTCATGTACATAAAGTATGCTTATATAAGTTTAATAAAATTGCTAATATTATTGCATTACATTCTTTTTAAATGTGATTTATAATTGAAATAAGGTGTGGATTATTTTGTAATTCATAAATATTCATAAGAGCTTTACATTGATGAAAGCAGAAACTTCACAGATTTATCAATAAACTAGCCGCTGCGCGGCCAGCCTTCGTCTGGCTTTTAAGTGTACCGGAAAAATGCCTAAAGAGAACACCAAACATTAAATTTGAAAACTGCACAGAATTTTACTCTGCAGAACAATTTTATCGAAAAAGAAACAAATAACAACGGGAAAAAAAATTCAGTTAAAAATGCATTACATATAAAAAGCATACAATGAAATAAGCAATATCCCTTAATACAAATATTAATTATCCTAATAAATAAATTAACCAACTTCCTTTTGCGAAATCTTAAGATTACATTAAATTTAAAAACTGCACAGAATTATCGCCTTCATTTTTCCGGGTGGCAATAGTGCTGATATCAGCAACAATGGCTGCGTGCCATTGTTGTTCATATAATGAGAGAAAATCATCAATTTGATACTATTTCATAAAAAAGAAAAAAAAAAAAACTCATTCGAATTTTGAAAAATCGATGTGCACTGGCTCTTGTCTAGATGCTCCTGTGTACCAAATTTCATAGACCTGGGTCTATTAGCTTGCGCGGAGTACGAACGAAAGACACCTACACACACAGAAAGACTCCTCCTTTTAAATATAGATCTATAAATTAATTAAACAATTTACCTTTGCAAAAAGAAACAATCTTTCAATTTCTTAAACTGTTCAATAGAGTGAAATCTCGCTTTGCTATAGCCCATTATGTCTTAAAATGACGCGATTTCGTCAGAAAACATAAAATAAAAAAGAAATCTAATTCGAATTTCGTAAAACTCGCTTCGAGGTGCACTGGCTCATGCAAAAAATCATGCAAAACTTTTCAATATCTTACGAACAGTGAAATAAGCAAAAAATAACGATAGAAACTCAAAAACAAAACATTTCGCGCAGAATTTTACTCTGCAGATCAACTTTATCAAAAAAGAAATCAATAAAAATGTATTATATATATAAAAAATGACAATGAAATATGCAGTATCCCTTAATACAAATATTACTTATCCTAATAAATAAATTAACCAACTTCCCTTTGCAAAATCTTAAGAACTCAAATGGTATAAACAGATTAAGAACTTAAACAGATTCAAAAATATCATGTAAAAGTTTTTTATAATTAAAATTATATATAATTAAAACATAATATAAAATATTACAATGAAATAAGCAATATCCCTTGACAAATACAAATGCTAATTATCCTAATGAAGTAATTAAACAATTTACCGTTGCAAAAAGAAACAACTTTTTAATTTCTTAAACTTTTCAGTCTCTTAAAAACAGTAACATAAGAAATACGATGAAAAATTGTTGCCAAACCGAAATTTTTAAAAGAATGAAACTATTCAAAATGATGCAATTTCATCAAAAATCTATCAACAACAATAAGAAAGGAAAATTGTTGCCAAAACTACATTTTAAAATATCTGAGATGTGAGAAGTGTATTCGGAAGCTTCATTTAAAAAATTTTTAAAAAATACAAAATATTATTATTTTTCCAAAATTCTTTTTTTAAAAGGAGTCGAAAGGATTAAAGTTCAACGTGTCCAAAAATCAAAGGAAAATAAACAGCCCATTTTTTAAAATAAGTTTTTTTAAAAAAAATTCCGCTGAAAAGGTGTTAAGCTCACCTTCCTAAATAAATTCGTATTTAATCGATTTATTGAAATACGAAATTTATTTTAAGTTCGTAAAATAGCTAAGTGTCTACGCTTCACGACGATGTAAAAATGAAATGTATAGAGTGAAATTTCGCTTTCCTGTAGTCCATTATGTCTCAAAATGACGCGGTTTGGTCACAAAACTGCTGACAAAATTATTAAAAAAACATCTTCCATTGGTGAACTGAATTTTCTAGAGGCATTTCACCATAAAAAAAACCTTTCTGTTGTAGTTAATGACCCTAATTCCAATCCATCTTTGCCTTCAGCCTTTAAAGAAATTATGTTTTAGTTCTTGTTTCATCAACAGATGGCGCCAGTAGCTTGTCTCCTGTTCAGACATTCTTATCTTATCTCGTTCGTTTGCGCTTTTGCAACTGAGGGTGATGTTTCGGTAAAACAATCGAAACTAGTCCTGTGAAAATTTGAAAATATAAAGCTGGTTTTTGTTGTTTTACTTCTAAATTAATACCTTTGGAATTGTTGAGTTCTGTTGCTCAAATGTCAAATCTGTTCAAATGTTACCAGTACAAGGCAGATTTTATTCTTTTATTTCTTTACGCACTTACAGTTTGTTGCTCCAATAAGCACTTGATCACAGCTATTTAAGAGCAGTTGCAACTGACAGAGGTTACCTTATGATATTGGCGAAGCGACTGAATTTCGAAATTTTTTGAATTATTATAATAAATCATTAGTTTTTTCTTTTTTAACATGAATTAGTTTTAAAATTGCACTATTTTATATAAATTATCTTTCATGCAGTTTTCCTCCTACTAATAAAATTCGCTGTTCGATCCATAAACACTCTATTCCACATATGAACTCTTGGGGTTATGTACTGTATTCCTTGTTAGTGCTGCTTACCAAACGATGGCCAAACGGTAAGAACCTTCAAATTTCACGCTTAAAAGCAGAAGCCCGATGTTCGTAAAAAATAAATATTCATAAATACTCCACTGCCCATCGTTGCTGCTAAAAACAAAAACATATTTTCCATTTCTTTATAGCCAAAATTATATTAAAAATGTCTTTCGTTGGTGAATCAGATTTCCTGGAGGCATTTCCCATCCATAATAATCCTTAGGTTCTGGTTAATGATTCGAATTCAAATCCTTTTTTGCCACCAACTTCTCAAAAATTTCTTTTTTAGTTGCTTTCAGTTAACAGATAGCACTAGTGATTTCCTTTCTATAATTTTAACCAAAGCACTGCTGAATTTTTCTCTGTTGCTCTTGCATTAAGCACATACTTCTTGTTCATTGTTTTCATCCTGTAGCTGAACAGAACAGTTGTGTTTAATGAAAACAGTCTAAAAATTTTACTCATATTATGCCAGTTCCTCGTTTATTAATAGTTTCTTTAATGCTTAGTTAGGTGTGAGCAGCTGACAGCAAATTATTCTTTTGATATCCAGTTATACATTTAATAAAACCATTATGGGATGCAATAAACATTTTTTGAGGTTAATGGCAAAGACTTGAAAACTAAACACACAAATTTTTCTCTATTGGCATTACAGTACAATGCTTATTTCTTATAACAATTCATTCAAAAAAGTGCAATACTTATTTTATATAACAATTCAATCAAAAAAAAAAGATTCAGCTCTTATATGGGAGGGGAAATGCAGGTACCGACACTTTTCTCTTATTACACTGCAAGGAATGTTAAGGAATTGTGTATTTCCTCATGCAAGTTCTTGTCCATAACTAGTAGCATGTCCAGCTAGTAATGGAAGATTTGTGGTTCAAATCCTGGCAAGAGCACAGCTGATTATTCAAATTACCCAACTTAGTAAAGAAAATCTGGTTTAAGAAGAAATCATGGCAAGCAGCCGCATTGAGATGCATATCTTTACAGGAGGTTCTGCATCTGGTTGGATAAGGTATTGGATTCTCAAGTCAGACTGTTTAGGGATGTTGTTGGCCCAGAGTTTTTGTTACTGGATGATAATGTTCGGCCTCATCGAGCATATGTGGTGTCAGAATATTTGCAAACAAAAGATATCACTCAAATGTATTGCCATCTAACTCACTTTATTGAGCATGTGCAGGATGCCTTAGGGTGCCGAATTTCTGCATGCAAAATTTCTCCTTGGACCCTCCAGGTGTATTTTTAGAAGAGTGGCATGCAATTCTACAAGATTTGATGAACACTTTGGTAAAGTCTATGAAATCAAGATGTGAGGTATGCATCTCTGTCTGAGGCAATCATACACCATATTAAAGAAAACCTTTTCTGCTTTTTTTCTTTAATTTTTCCATCATTTTCCAATTTTCATAAATTTAGTTTTAATTTCAATATTTTGTGAATAATCAACTGCCAAACATTGTAATTTATGTTAAATGAGGCTTTTGCACAAATTTCTATTAATAACTTTTATTATGTTTTATTTCTTTCATTATCCTTTAATTTTGATGACCAGTGAATTAGTCTTTAGAACTTCATAGAAGGCTTACTCACAGTTCAGACTTCTTAGTGAAGCAGCATTTGCATCAGTATTTCAACTTTTGTTATGTACTAACATTTTCACTTTATAAACATCAGTGGTTCATTTATTACAGCCTGCTCCAGAAACTCCTAGTTTAAGTCCTTTGTGAAGTCTTAAGAATCTTCACAAATTTTGTCTCCTTTCCAAATTCATAAAACCAGTGATGGCTTATGCACAGCTTCCAACCTTGAAATCTGAAAAACGAGAAGCTTCTCACATGAAAACTGGGTGGGCTCTGTGGTGATACCATTTTGAAACAATTCCAAATTGACTTTAGTTCGCTGTATAATGCATGATTTAACTTACTGAACTATTTATAATGTGGTTCTGATGTAAAATATATTACTATTTAATTACATTTTCTAAATTTCATGTTCTCTGGCTAATTTAATTTTCTACTTTTCTAACAGTTTTATACTAAGAAAATCCTGAGTTGGGAAGAAAAGTTTTCATTTATTGAAGTATATTTAAATATGAAAATAAAATTAATAATTAATGCAATATTATTGTGTGAATAAATTTAGCGATGTAGCCAAATTACATAAAATATTACTTTATTAAACATTGATTTGAGCTTCATAAAAAGTTCCACAAATGTCTATAGTAGATTAAGAAAATCCAGATCTAAGAAATTTAGTAGGAAAAATTATTCTAAAAATCAGTAGGGGTGAGTGAATTCAATTTGCACAATCTAAATTTCATTCATTCAATAAATTTATACATTGTTGAGAAACTTTCTTTAGTATGGACAAAGAATTAAAAACTAGGAGATCTACTGATCTTCCAAGAGATGTGATCGAAAACTGGAAGAGTTGGTAGTTTTGCAAACACTATCATCAATTATATTGAAATTTTTTAATATGCCTAGTATACATCAGATGATTTCCAGCACTGTTTTCTCTAAGTTTCCCAATCAGCACTCTATAAGAGAATATGATTCAGATCTAGATTATTTGTAATATCATTAAACTTCCTTGCAATTCAAGTCATTCATTTAAAAAAAAAATTAATACTTTTGAAAAATTAAAATTTATGGAATGAGAAAAGAAAAGGGGAAGATGAAACATATATATATATATATATATTTTTATTTTTAGTCTTGAACAATAAAAAATGACTTCCATATAAAAGAACTTATTATCATTTTAAAAGAAATTAAGATACGATAAGAGTTGATGATATAGTCAAATCAAAAACTATTGACTACATTAATAAAAAATATCACATTTCCTGTCTCAAAGGAATAATTGATGCTAAAAGAACTGACTGATAAATGCTCCTCTCCTCCATCCCAAAATAACATAATTTATTCCCAAAACATCATTCATAAAATTTACTACATGCATTAATATCTCATGAATGTAGGACTCGTTGTGTACCAAATTTATCATTTATTTTATCATACTAGTTCTGATAAAAGGTGCTGAGACAAGTTTTGCATGATAACTCGACACAGTCTTTATTTTGGCAGAGACTTCCTTGAGAGCCACACTGTATGTTGGTCACGGTATCTAATTGCAAACACCAAGGCATTCACTTTCAACTACCCCCCACACACAATTAAGTGTGATATCAGACCATATAACTGAGTTAGTTACAGTCCCATGGAAGTGTTGCAGCAGTTTCTACATCAATACAATTTCTCTGTTAAAAGCATACAATCATACTTTAGGTATCCCATACTTTTCATCAGTGATCATTAGATAGCCCCAAAACTGCGTCTGTGTATTCCACACAGTCCATTAAAAGCACTCTAAACTATTTGACTTTCAACTTTTCAGATTATTGATCTGAATTTTTAACTATATTTTCTTCCACACTGTATTTATCTTAATTTAATATTAGAAAAATGAATTACAAAATGGGATTTTATTTACTACTTAAAGAAATCACATACTATATTACAAATTTAAAAAATAAAATTTATTCTAAGCACAGACATTTCATACAATTCCATAAAAAATCACACAATTTTAAATCAGAACATTTACTGCTTCCTTCTTTCAAACAATGGAATACTACTAGGTGTTAGAGATTGTCCTACTAATGGATTATGCAAATTGCAGTAAGATTCAAAGCATTGTAAATTATGCCAACCTCTTTTATCTTCAGGTACTCCCAGTCTTGTTAATAAAGATGAAGAAAGAGTAGGAATTACTGGCTGCAGTAATATGCCACTTATCCTGAGTACTTCTAATGCAATATGTAAAATAGTAGAAAGTTTTTCTTTGCTATCATTATCTGTATGCTTGGCAAGTTCCCATGGTTTATTAAATTGCATAAAAGCATTTGTGTCTCTCAGACATGCCATAATGCAATCTAATCCTCTGTAGAAATAACCTTCCAGAAAATGTTGCTGGACTTTTTCTAAAAAATAATAATATATATACACATTTATATAGTAGGTGTTATAAATAATAATTGGAAATAAATATCCAAAAAATTTTAAAACTGTACTTCTAAAAACCACTGCATTATAACTAATTATAATATTGAAATACATTTGTAATATACAGTAAATGCCTGATTATTAAGCATTCAACTAATGGAAAGCTCAAATGACTGGACTATTTTACCATTCTAGATACTTCCAATCTCCAAACATCACACAAATGAGAGATGAGTAAAGCCATCATAGAGAGTGTACAGGACACTGTAACTAAACAGTGTGACTTAACACTAGCAATGTGACGTGACAACAAAATCATAAGACCTTTGCCTTAGATTTAGGTACCCAATTAATTTTTAAAAAGACAGTTTAAATTTTTTTTTTCATTTTTGAACAGATTATTTTACTTATGGCATACAGATAACTAATTATCAAGTTTGCAATGGCTACTTATTTAGGTATGCCACAGTATTAGAAAATTTTCTTTAACAATAATATAAACCAGGTAAACTAGTTCATGTTCATATATACATGTAAATATACATATAATGCTACACACAGTGATAACCATTAAAAACTCAGGGCACTAATTTGCTTTATCACAAGACATTCTATTTAAGTAATCGCCTTTAGGTTAATAATTATATTCTAAAGTAAATAAAACATCTGATAATGTAATTAAAATCATATTTTGAACAAAAGAAACTTTCCACCCATTATAAAAAAGCTTCCTCAATAATGTAAAAGTGAAAAATATCCAACAATAACTGAATTACAACAAATCAGGCAATAATAAATTTTAAGAAGCAATATGTAATTGGTGTAAATTTATATAACAAGGTGACTCACATACCAAAAGATGAAAAAAGTATTCACACTTCAATAACACTTTTTTGCACAAAGCACAGATCTTTGTATTAGAAATATTTTGTCTGTATTTTGAAATAATTTTCCTATGATATTTTATTTCCATATTATTTATTAAAATTCATGCCAACTGCATGTTGCTTCTTATAACATGTTTTTAAATAATATTCATGCATAAAATGGTAATCTGAAATACCAGGCAAGATGGATGTTTCCTCAATGAGATGCCGGACATTTGATTCAGTTAATTTTTGAAAAGCTTCATGAGAAAAATGTGGAAACACCTGCTTAGGATTTAAAGCACGAGCACAGGCACGATTTAATAAATTTCCCAGAGTATCAGCCAATTCTGCATTTAACATTCGGTGAATTTTTACCTCGCTGTAATCTGAAACAGAAATATAATTTTTGAGTCTTCAGGTCAGAAATTTTAGTACGCCAATTAATTAATGCTTTTATAACATTTTAAAATAGAATCTGGATGAAAAACGTATCCACATATGAGTTGTAGACTGCAATTTAGAGAAACCTTGCAAAGAAATTTCAAACATGGCGAAGTAGCACAGTTAACAGAAGAATAGTTATAACAGTTATAACAGAAGTTATATTACGTTTATTTCATAATTTATTTTTAATGGCGGGCTAGAGCCATTTTCAGGCTTTTGCCACTACTAAGGCCATTTTATTATGGAGGCACCTAATAGGTGGGGCTTAATAAGTGGCCATTATCTGTAAAAAAAAAAAAAAAATCAGATTTTATATTGTGGCCGAAGGAGCATTTTTAATGTTTTGTGTGTTGCCTTTAATTATTAAATATCATGTTCTTCACACTTAAATCATAAAATTCAATTCAACAGCAATATCACAAAATATTTAAAAGAGCATATCTTTAGAATTTCCGATACACAGTCTCATGTGCTGGAGCTAAAAATGTTCCCGCCTCCCATACAGTGTTGCCATTGCTCACTTTGAAATCATTAAGTTTGTTAATCAAAAATTCTTTAATGTCTGACAAAATATGAAATGGATAATAAAACAAATTCCAAATTAGGGCTTCCATATGCCCATATTCAGTGGAGGATTACGTTATTCAAAATTTAATGGCTCTAGGTACTGTTGTTTTATCCCAATGCGAGAAACGTACATACATTTATGCAGATTCTTCATTACTTAGTTTCTTTGAATATAACACAGGCCTCTAATATTTAGTGGCAACAATTTGAAAAATGAAACTGACATTTAAAGTTTTAGATGCAAAATGGCAAAACTAAATTAATAGCCCTTCTGGGTTAATACTCTTTGGGCTTTAAAAAAAAAAAAAAAAAATAAAAAAACAAAAAAAAAAATATATATAAAAAAAAAAAAAAAAATCAAAGATACAAATACAAGATATGTATACAAGATATATATAAAAATCAGGAAAGCAACATAATTTTATCAGAATGCTAATTAACATGCACACTTTGCTTTTCAAAGAAAATAGATTACTGTATTTTATTATTACTTTTTAAATATGTATAAAAAAAATATCTGTTACCGAGTATCCTAGTTTGCTACACAGAAAGCTAAATACAGTTTCCCATATTGCAATTAATGGTATCTGATTTATGTTAGTTTTACTAATTATTTATTTATTGACAGCTTGAACTACTGTCACATTCAACTATTTCTACAGTACATATCTTTCTCATACTTAAAAAATTAACTTTGTTTCAATCTAAAATTATGAAACAACTTCTCATTTTCTACTACATGTCTGCTATAATTAATAAACTACATCCTCTGATTATTTTAAATCTACTTTTATTATTTTATTTATTTATTTATTCTGCAGCTATTGTGAGAAATAATATTCTGTAGAGTGTGTAATGGAAAACACAGCATGGTTTTCAGACTTTGCATTTTTCACAGACCTTCTTTGTCATATGAACATAATTTCATGGCCTTTCATAATTTCAAGATGCAAGAAAAGAATCTATTTATCGATGATATCTGGATCCATCTCAAAGGATTTAAACTAAAATTTGATCTGGGCAGCTAGCCAAGAATGCATTGTCTTATTTCACTGAGGTTAAATTATACATCTTCAGTAAATGAAGGCAAGTTAAGAGTTATGAAGATGATCTGAGAAAACTGCATTTTGAGTCTGAATCCAGATTTCAGTGCCATTCAAATTTAACTGGATATTTTCACAATGTATTTCAATGTAAATTGTGAAACAGTGAAGCCAGATCTGCAGTTTGAATTAATCAAGTTATGAACCCAATCATCTCAAGCAGTTGTTCTCAGTATTTCAAAACTATAATTTCACAAATCATAATCAAAAGCAAGTTTCTCAAATTTAATACCTCACACCCAGAAAATTAATGATATGCTTGCTCCACTTTATATATGTGAACAAGTGTTTTCTATCATAAACCTTGAGAAGAATTATATTAAAAATAGACTAACAGATAAGCATATAGCATTATTTCAGAATTAGTATATAACAGTTCGAATTAGAATTTTAGGAATCTTAAAACGCAGTTGTAGTTTCATTTATCATATTAGTATTTGTAATGTAATATCTGTATACATTTTTTAAAGTTTCAGAATAAATTGTATTGGCCTGCTAATTTTTTTTCTTTTTTTACTTGGCCTGCTTGCATTGCAAAGAAGTTTGCTCATCACTGCTCTAAAGGCACCTAAAAAAAATTTTTCACTGAGAAGCTGTGTGCCATTTGAGAATGGTAAATGCATCTGCCTGAAGGCCACATATTCACATGCTGATCATCTGAAGGTCACCTTCTGAACTGCTGATTTGTAAAGCAGAAATGAAATTCATCACAAATAACTACACTGAACTATCCCACTTGTTTAGATGCTCATACCTTAAGCTAATTGTCTGAGTGGCTTGTAAATGCAAACACCTACACAACTTATATGTGTGCATCCCTACAGAAATCTGAACAGTGACACATTTCCTTCATTATGTTGTAGCATTTATAGAGTATATGGAGCAAGTCCAAAATAAATCACAAATTAACAACATTTTTCTAAATACATGAGTTTTTAGAATGTTAATATTGCTACAGGAGATTTATATGTATTCTTTTAGAAATTTTATAAATACGTGAAACATTTAAATGCCTTTAAAATGCTCTAAAGAAATTTTACATATATTTCTTTTTGATTACATACATATTGGAAACACAGAATGAGGAAAATTCACAACAAGAATTAAATCATACTTATCACATAACGACTTCAAAGCTTGATTTTCAAATAACAATGAAAAATTTCATAATGATGACATTCATGTTAATTGCAGAAATTATCTGTATATTTTTTTGAATGATTCTGTTTGAATAAGCAAGTGAAATTAATAAACTATATAAAAAAGATAACAGCTTTTACATTAAATAAAGCAACAGATAAGTAATTCTCTGCTGTAATAAAAAGTTTTTGAAGCTTAAATGACTGATGTAAATAAATGTGTGTTAAAAGGCTATGTTTCTCACTTTCTGGAAATAAAAAATTTCAGTTTTCCACGCAAATACAATGCAGGAATTTTATAATCAAGCTATATAAGGAAGCCAGCAAACATTATTATTCATAACAAAGAAAAAAAAATCACCAATTACTGCTTCATACAAGAAATAGAACATAAGTTGCTTATTAAAATATGTATGTGTTTTAAAGGACATATTTCAAAAGTTAACTTTTGGGTTACAAAAAAGACTATTCAGCAGGCCAGTAATATCAGATTTTAAAATGTCAATCTCTATTGCAAATAAAGTAATAAACAAAAAATTTGGTTTGGTTTAGTTTATTATGGCATAGCAGAGGGATATCTGCCTATGGGAAGGGATGTCTTCATGGAGGACTTTCTATGGGAACTGACTCGTATACAAGTAACACATTGGGAAAACCACAAAAACGCCTATGTAGCCAGCTGTTTGCCTGGATTTGAACCCAGATTGGAACTGCCAAAGTTCAGCGATTTTACTGCTCGGCTGTTGGTGGGCCACACAAAAAGTTTGAAAAGGGGGGAGGGGAATACAATGTTAGTTGTCTTTTTTTCATATAAGTAGCAAAGCATACAACCAGATATGGAATTCTTTATGAAAATCGTTTATTTTGAGTAAAATGTAAATTAACTATGACAGTAGATGAAGCATTACTTTTTATCAGTTATTTTACATTAACAGAAAGCAATCAATTTTCTATCACACAGGAGCAAAAACTTTATTTGAAAGTTTCAATAAACCACTTCATAGCTGTGTTTTTTAAAAAAAATAGAAAACTAAAATTAAGTATAGCCGAATAAAGTACAAAAATAAACTCTGTACTAAAGTGACTAAACATTCCAAATTAGTCAAACAGTTTGAAATTCTAGAGCACTGGCATGCCTCGGGATATGTACTCGTAAATGTGTTATGATTTTAGATTCTGTAAACAGTAGATGTGAATTTTATTAGTATTGTTCTAATTAATTACAGAACTATTTTCATTGAATCAGATTAGAAATATATTTAAATACTCATGTTTCTAGATATTTATCTTTTAAAGAGCTCATGCAGTCCATTAACAAGAATGTCTGCAAAAGAAACTTTTGTCTCAATTACAGCTACATTTTTTATTTGGAAAATATATAATACAATTTAATCATCTATGTAATTCTAAAGTGATCACGTTGAAAACATACAGAAAGCAAGAATAGAAAGGATTTTGATGGAGAATTATCTGATAAAAAGTAATCAATAAAACATAGGATTTAGTGGAAGTGGAAGTGTAATGGTTGATAAATTAAATAACAGTTGGAGAACTAAGAGGGGGAAAAAATTTTTTTAATGAAATTTTAAAAAAAAGTATTTAATTTTTAGATTAAATATATTTTTTTAAAATAGGTATTATTGATCATGGAATTGTGCTGAGTGGAATCAAATGCAGCAAAAGAGCACATATTTCAATAATCATCTACAAAATTCTCAAGTGATCAATTTGAAAACTACAAGAAAACTTTACATGAGGGAGCAAAATCTTGGTGGAGGAAGATTATCTGACAACAAGTTAATCATAAATCACAATATTATGAAACAATTTATCATAGTGAAACATTAAATAAGTCTGAGAGCTGAAAAATAAAGTGTACCAACTAATTTATTTTCAGCACAATTGCATCATTACAATAGATTAATAATAGAACTGTGCTCAGTGGAATTAAAAGCAGCAATGGAGCATGCCTTCCAGTAATAAATAATAGGTGGATAATTTAAATATGATGCTGACACTCTGAAATTTGCATGCTAAACACAAAATAAAACACAGCTAAATTATGAGAAAAGGTCAACTAATTGATAAAGTTTAACATATTATAAAAAAAAGTATGAGTTAAAATCTCTTAGGAATGTTTTAGAATGCATATAGTTTTTGAGAAAAACATTGTTTTGTTATTTCATATAATGAAATGTTGATTGAAGAGCATTTTACTTCTTAAAGTATTTAAAATAATAATATTAGAAGCTTCAAAATTTGACTTAGCTTGTCTTGAATAAGCTTAAAAAATTCAGGTCACTTTATTTTCAAACCAATGTTTTAACTCAATATTTAAGCAAAGGGGTAAAAAAAATATTTCTTTACGCATGTACCATAAAAGAAGTTGAACATTTCCATAACAAAGCCACTAGTCACACACAACAACTGCAATCACATTTCCAGAAAACAGCGAAAGAATACCACTTCATCAGTATATTCACCATATTCCAGCAGAATCTCCTACTATGAAATCAATGGACTGCATCCAAACTGTTAAATAGGGTACTTTTTACATAGCAGTCGAAGATAATCAATAAACTACGTTTAAAGGGAAATATTTCCCAAATATTGATATGCTGAGATTCTGCTTCTCGGTTACTTCTAAAAGCTATGTGATGTCTACCAGGAAGGTCAAGAAATTAGGGGTAAGAGTGGTAGATGCAAACACCAGATAAAACTAAACAATTAGATGGTGAATAAAGGATTCTTTTCCCTTCTGCATATGTTGCAGAGAGACAGAATGCTTTCTGAGCAGCAGGGAGGGTGCCAAGAGGAATGGGCGACATGAGTTTTTAAACATGTCCCTTTATGCGAGAAGTGTTAGAAAGCCTTTTGTGCAGCTTTGAAAATTAAAAGCTTAACTTGCAGCATGGCATCATTTATTGTTTAAATGATCCTTGGAATGTAAAGCAAACAAAAAGGGTAGACAAATTTCTACTAGATTTATTATATTTTTAAAAGCTGTTTTGTCTGGGTGTGAAAATGTCCAGAGACCTCTTTGGTGACTGAGATGAGAGAAAATACCCTACTCACCTTTCCATGGGCAATGTAGAAAAAAAATATATGCAGTGCCAAATTTTAATTTCTGCATAGCTATTATAGGTTAAAAAAAATGGTTTGGGTTGATGAAGGAGAATGAACAATTAAGTTCAAGTGAGGCATGGTTGTATCAAAAGATGGCTTTTAATTAATAATTAGGTCTGGAGTTAAAAAGAAAATATGCTGTCAAAAAAGAATCTTACTGGCTTTTTGTTTTCACTTCCACTTTAAGTTAGCTCAAAATTTAGCTTTAGGAAGAAGAAATCTGAAGATGATACCTAGTAGAAGGGTATGAAAATGGATGACAGAGATCAGAGTAATACAGTGAAGATTCTCAAGCATGAGTGACATAAAAGAGATATTACCGAAGCTGTATCAGCCTTTTGGAAGATGATCAGTTGCATTGAATGATTTAGCACAAGATGAAGGAGAAAGATGTGAACAAAAAATCCCCCGAGAAGAAAATGCAATGATTTGTGTGGTGTTCATTAGGAACTTACGGACTCGTATAAAACTTACTTACTCATCATTTGGGGATTTATATAAAAATGAATATTTACATAGCTATGATTCTACACATGCATGGCGTTATCTGTCTATGATAATATGTTTCAAGACTTTCAATTGTATATCAATCAAATGTGGGGTTAATTATTTGTGGCTGTACTTAACTGTCAAAATGTTCATCTGGAAGAAAGACTAAATACTGTGTTTATCAATTTTTGCACATGATTACTGCACCATCTTTATTTTTCTACACAACAGTTAAGAAATGCCCTCCTGTTACTGAAGTGCACATTAATAATTAAGAGATAGTCCCTCTGACTGATAAATGACATTTGTATTATAATTTTTTTTGTTGCATTAAAATCATTTAAAATATATAAATACCCTCTGCACATAATAAAGCGAGGAGGATATCAATAATAAAAAAATATAATAAACTATCATGTAGCAAAAAGAAACACATACTAGTATCAGAATGAGGAACAGATGCTTTAAGAAGAAAATACCGAAATCCATCACAACTGTATTTATTCATTAGCATAATAGGATCAATCACATTTCCCTTAAAAAAAAAAAAAAAAAAAAAAAAAAATTAAATGCAATTATACTGCTGATCTTCAAACATCTTAAATATAAAACTTTATTTACATTATGGAATTAAAACAAAATAACAGTAATAAAGATAACAATAATAATTATTAAAGTCAAATAAATAACATGATCATTCGCTATTAAGATTAATTTTAACCAGTAAATGTGAGAACAGCTTACAAACAAAACAAGCATGAACATAATCGGAAAGATGTGTACTTTGTTTCATTAGCAGTACTCATTAGCAGTAGACTGAATTACAGTAGCCAGATTTTTCTGATTACCATATTCATAAACTTAATTATGTTATATATATATATAAATTTTAAATAAAATTAATTACAATATACATTCTTTTCTTACAGAATGAATCCTTAAAATTTTAAAGCTGAAAATTTCAAAGATTAAATAAGGTTTGCCTTTTAAAAAGAAAATGTTATAAATTCACAAGAAGGAAAAAATATATTTGAAATAAACTAAAAATAAAAAAATAAATTTAAGAAAAATAATGTTGTTTTTTTCAAATGAACAAAATTCTATACCAGCATTTTTGGACCTTTTTTGGCTCACGTACCACTTGGTTGTACATCATGCTAAATTGTATCGCTTCGTAAAAATAATTGCATTTCGTGAAATTTTTATTGTGAGTGTATTATTTTATTTGCATTATAAATTTTATAAGGTGAACATATATTCATATCACATAATGAGCCAAATTACATTGAAACATGCGTAAACATCATGCCGGATTATAAACCCACTGTAACATATATATATATATGTGTGTTTGTTCAAAGTATCATAATAGGGGACTGGAAAGTAATATCACTTTCTTACATCAAACGAATAAATTTTTAACAAGTTTTTATTTTTAATCAATAATATGATATCCTCGTTATCAACAACCTTTTGCAGATTTTCAATCCTGGACTGATAAAAATCAATTGGTTTTTGAGTAAAATATCTCGAGATGGCATTTTGCACATCATCCAAATTTTCAAATTTTTTACCACTGAGAAAATGTTGTAGGGATCGGAATAAATGGAAATCCAAGGGAGCGATATCAGGCGAGTATGGTGGGTGAGGCACTATCTCCCACCCTAATTCATTATTTTTTTCCAGTGTTCATCTTTCATTGTCGTGTTGCAGAATGATGCTTTTCTGTTGACTATTGCCAGATATTTTTCGATTAAAGATTGGTTCACTTGATTCAATTGCTCACAATAAAGGTTTACATTAGCAGTTTGTCCAGGTTTCAGCAATTCAAAATGAACAATTCCGCAAATATTCCACCAACACACAGAAGTGACTTTTGGGGATGTAAAGCCGGCTTTGCATGATTCATTTGGACAGAGCTACCTTTTGTGTGTTGGATTATCATATAGGACCTATTTTTCGTCTCCAGTACTCAAACAATCAAAAAAAGGTTTTCTGTATGATGCCGTTGAAGCAATACCTTGCGTGTGATGGATCGGTTGGCTTTGCTCTCTTTGGACAGTATATGGGGGACTCAAACACCACCTGCTCTGCTTATTTTTCCAATCTGCTTTAAATGTTCTTGGATGATCGACCAAGGTTGGTTAAGGGTGTCTGTTTACTCCTTGATGGTTTGACATAGATTTGATTTCACTTCCGCACTTAGCATGTCATTGTCTATTGTTGTTGGTCTTCCTGATTAATAGGAGTCTGAGAGATCAAAATTACCGGATTTTAACTTCAAAAACCATCTTTGGCATTTACAATTGTCTAATGCACATGGATAACCATCGCAAATGTTTTTGGTTGCAACTGTTGCATTACTACCCTTGCAAAACTCAAAAAGCACACAATGCCAGATATGCTCTTCTGGTATTTGGCTGGCCATTTACCCCAAATTGGAAAAAAAAAAAACTGAAAGGTTTAGGGGCGTTTTTTAACGTTTTGTGTGTTACCTTTATTTATTAAATATCATGCTCGTTGCACTTAAATCATAAAATTCAGTTCAGCAGCAATATCGCAAAATAATTTTAAAATGAGTATACCTTTAGAATTTCCGACACCCAGTTCCGCACGCTTTAGATAAAAAGGATTTTTCCTCCCCGTAGAGTGTTGCTATTGCTCGCTTTTAGATCGTTTGAGTTTGTTCATCAAAAACTCATTAAAGTTTTACAAATTATGAAATAGATAGGCTCTAGGTGCCGTTGTTTTATCACATTTGAAGAAATAAATATACATACATTTATGGAGATTCTTCATTATTTAATTTCTTTAAATATCAGTACCGCACGATTTGGTGGCAACAGTTTGAAAAGTGATTCAGACTTTTAATATTTCCAATGCAAAATTGCAAAACAAAAACAATAGTCCTTCAGGGATAAAGCCCCTTTGGACTAAAAAAAAAAGTTTAATACTGAATTATTTAGAAGCGAGCAAGTCACAATAACCTTAAAATGACTTCAGCGTGCCTTCGAGATACACAAGGAGCTGACAAATGATAATCAAATAGCGACATGCGCAGAAATGACATTACTTTCTGGTCCCACCGTTATTTATCTACCGTTTCATCATATTTCAAGTATTAATAAATGGTTTTAATAAAAACACAAAATTATAAAAAAAAATATTTTCTTATCATAATCAAATATTTTTAGAAGATAAATTTAATGAGATCCTTGTGCTTGTTTCGAAGAACATATTATTTATTTATTTTTTTAAAATTTGATTCAAAAGATGCGACGTATACCCTTACGTCTACAGCTGCGTTCAATCTGTTTTGATACTTATTTTTAAAAAGAATATGTGAAGAAACAGCTCTTTCTACTAATTCCATACTAGTAAATGGTAATAAAACTTAAGAGTTTTCTCAGAAAGTTGTTCATATTCTTTATCAAAATGCTTAACCAAAAATTAATTAGATTGCGTCATTTGAATTTTACTTGTAAAGTTGTGTCACATGATAATTCTATTAAATTTTCTTCATAGAAGGGGTTTGAAATCCAATTATGAATTGTGTCTTCAGGTTTTGGAAAATACTCCATGAAAGACAATTTTAATTCAGTTAAATGTGCTATTATATTTTCTAGTATATCTTGAGACAGACTACCCTTGTTTTCAAACAAAAAAAATATGTATATCAGTTTTGGATACTTCCGATTGATTGTTTTCAATGCACAGTTTCCAAAAATCTAATTTCTTAATCATACTTGCAATTTTATCATTAACATTAAAGATTGTTATCGAGCTGCTCTGAAGTGTGAAATTTAAGTTATTTATTTGCAAAAAAATATCAGATAAATATGCAAACGCCTGAAGCCAATTAATATCATACAATTTCGAAGAAAGATCAAAAGGATTGTCTGTGTCAAAAAAACTTTATCTAAGTTCGAATAAGCTGGTTAGCACCTTAATACAAGATAGCCATCTCACTTCTGTATGACACAGTAGAGAAGTATGAAGATTCATCAGGTCTTTGCACATAACTTTAAAAATTGAGTTTATGAAGCTTTTCTTTATAAAATTAATAATCTTTACTGTGCTGTTGAGAACGAGTTTGAACTTATTCTCAACATTCTTCTGGAAGGCTCTTTGTTACTAGTTTTGCATATGGATACAGCAGTGACTCCAAATTACACTAAGAGCTGTGTTTAAGACGTGTCCACAAAGACCAATATATAAACCTGACATTGACTTGGCACCATCAGTGCACAATGCACATCAGTTTGACTGACTAATACCTTTCAATATAAAATAATTGTCAATAGTTTTAAATACTTTTTCACCTACTGCGCATGTGGAGAGAAAATCACAAAGATTCTCATCAAATTCATTGTCTTTAATGTACCTTGCAGTAATAAGCAGTACAGCATTGTTTGTTATGTCTGTGGTCTCATCTACTTGAATTGAGAAAAGTTTACTGTTTTTATACTCTCTGTCGCTGTTTGCTCGATATCCTCAGACATATCATGAATTCTTCTTGATACTGTATTGTTTGAAAGAGGAATACAATTAATTTTTTTGGATATGTTTCTGGTCAATCATAAGGCCAATGCCATTCTTTATATGCGGTAAAATTAATTTTTCTCTTATTTGGTGACTATAGCCACATTTAGTGATATGGTAACTAATATAATAACTAACATCTACTGCATGTTTTTTATCCTTATAAGCAGGTAGAATGCAAGATGATAAAATAAACACTTTCTTTTGCTCTTTTAAACATCTAAAATATCCCAATCTTCGTTTTTGCAATCTGTATGTTTTGTATGTAGATATCGTGAAAGAAACGAAGGCTTCATGCATCCATTTGAAAGCACTACCCCACACATTACACACTTGGGCTTAGGGCAGTCTTCGTCTCCAATAAATAAAAATCCATATTTTATATATTCATCACAATATTTTCTCTTAACACCTCTTTGAAGAACTGAAGAATGCACGATTTTAACATTTTGAACTGAATTTTCAGACCTATCATTTGTAGAACTCGGCAATCATTGTTCATGTTTTATTTGAGATTTTGTCAAGTACCAGTTCTTAACTAGGGTTTGGTAAAGCTCGATGATTTGAAGCTTGGTTAAGCTTGAGCTCGAACTTGATTGTTTTTTTTTTTGGGCTTTCGAGCATTTGAAGTTTACATTTTTACATTATCAAAAGACTTATAAAGGACTTATAATTAAAATAATATTTTTTAGAAATTTAAAAGAAACTTTTTCTTTGCTTATACATTTATTTATGCATTTATATTAACGAAAAAATATTTTAAAAACACCAGTGCATGTAGTGATTTATCCGATAGCTTCGACCTAATTTTGGTGCAAAAATTGTTGGCCATAGAAAATGTCCTCTCAAAATCAATCCACATTGGTTTTATACTGTAAATAGCTTCAAGTAACTGCTTTAAATTTACAGTTAATTCACT
Source organism: Stegodyphus mimosarum (assembly GCA_000611955.2). Classification (NCBI taxonomy): domain Eukaryota; kingdom Metazoa; phylum Arthropoda; class Arachnida; order Araneae; family Eresidae; genus Stegodyphus; species Stegodyphus mimosarum. The sequence continues at coordinate 488,052 of KK115271.1, read as the reverse complement.
ATTACTTTTTGACAAAGTAAATTCTTGACTTAATTTTTTAAAGCGGTCACCTTCCGGTAGTTTGCTGGTTGGAGCTTCTAATAATACTCTAAGTTGTTCTTCAAAAGAAGCACCAACTTTAGTAGTTGTTTCTGCTTCACTGCTTGATTTTTCATTTCATGAATTTGGTGATGAATCTGGTGACGGAAATAAATGCTTCATCAAAGCAGCTGTCAGTTCTATAGAAGCTTTTGATGGCATTTTATTTAAGTTGTTTAGTGAATTCATGAAATCTATGATGTTTTTGTTGATCCTGCTATTGATGTAAAAATCGATATTTTCAGAAAGAGATCTACTTATTTCAGATTCTTGTTCAGTTAACTTCTCTCACATAAAGTTGATAGAAATATATGCTATTCATAAAATGGCTTGTTTTTCACCCATAGCGTTAAGTGCCACTTCAATTGGTTTTAATGCCAAGACTATTGATTTCTTTAATTCCAGGTTTAAATTTGTTTAAAGACGTTCAGATCCAAGTTCAATGAGTACATCCTTTGTAACGTCATACAATTTTAAAAATGTTTCAAGTATTTTCAGCATCAAATTCACTCTGGTTTTACAATCCAGAGAGAGTTCTTACTCTATTTGTAATTTTTCTCTACATTTAGACTTGAACAAATCTGAGCACACAACAGAATTTTTGAAAAAAATTACAACTTGTCTCACAATATTTATGCTTTCCTTGAATGATTCATTCTGTAATTCAGTTTCATTAATGTTCAAACCATTATCAGCATCATCAAAATCATCAGTCTCTCCTGGACTTTCACCTATACTTTCTTCTGACCCTGATTTTTCTTTATAAAAAGTTTTTGTAACAGCCAAATGCAAGGCATGCGCAAGACATGTATGATAAAAAGCACGTGATTCTTTTCCGAACTTGATCATAACACTTGCTCCATCCCCAGTAGTGGATACAATATCGTGCTTAAATGATAGACCAAAAGATTCGAGGTGCTCTTCTATGAGTTTTTTTTTTTTTTTTTTTTTTTTTTGCATTGAAACTTATAAAAATTCTTACCAGTCCAAGATTGGTGCTTTTTTGGCAGGCAGTACGCAGATTATATTCAGGAATATCTGGTTACCAATGCTGGTCCATTCATCCATGGTAATGGAGAATTTCTTTGATTCGGTAATATCCTTTTTAATATCATTTTTGATTTTTTGTTTCACAATCTCGATATGGTTATAAACAAGAGCCATTACAGATTTTTCGTTGGCTGGAAGCTTCATACCCCTTAAGACCAATGATTGTCGAATAAACTCTGACTGAGTGATTTGACGAATTGATAAACCATCTACTGCAGCCATTTTTGCAACAATCTCTTCAATTGATGTTTTGATTATGAAATTTTCCAAAGTTTTTAATTTTTTAGCTGTCGTTTCTGCCTCTGCTTTGTCAACGTCAGCATTATGAAGGCTGCTTAGATGACGAAACATTTTTGACTTTCGGCATAATTACTATTCTATATCAATTAATTAATTTTTCTTAATTTTTACTTATATTAGGAATATGCATGTATTCATGGCTGTAACTCCAATAATATTATCCATTTTTACCAAAATATTGCTAAAATTTCAAATACATTTGTGTTGAGATATTAGCAAGTGCATTCTTATTGGTTAAAAGGAAGTATAGCTTTCTGTCACATCCGATGCATTAGCTTTCTGTCAGGTTTGAAGTATTACAAAGCTTAATCCCATTCTATTTGTTTATGATTTGTTAAAACATGATCTGCTTGTATCTCTGTTTGTATTTCTGCTTGTGTTCTCTGCATGTATTTCTCTGCATATTACTCTGTAATAAATGTTTGTTTTGAGAAACATGGCATTTTCAATGTTCAACAATTTGTAATTTTGTTTTTTTAGTGATACTAAGAAAATCCTTATTTAATATTACATACACGTTACTACTTAAAATTAAAAGTATATTTTTCTATCGGTAAAGATTAAAAATCCTTGCATTTCTATGTACTATACTGTATGTACTGTAGGCAGCAACAAATTCATCTCTTTACCAAAACAAGTTTCAACACTGTTCAGGTAAAAATACTAGTTTAGGTAAAAGCATTATACTAGTTAGTTAAGCATTATTTTACTGCATATATTTACAATCCTTTTATTGTTTAACTTTACTTATCCGTAATACAATTCCAAAAGTTTTAGTTTTTATGTACTTAAAAAGGAGCAGTTTTATGACACCAATAAAATGTCTTCTAGGATTCTTAAGAAATATGTTGACAAATAAATTAAAAATAAAACACAGAACGAAACACATTTTGTATGTACAGAGCTCAAAAGCCCGTCGGGTTTTGATTCGAGTATCGAGTACTTGAAAATGACCAAAAATTCTAGTTACTGATAGCTAACGGCTAAATTTAACAGTGAACTCAAAAAAAAAAAAAAATAAAAAAAAAAAAAAAAAAAAAAAAAATTATTGCCAGATTTTGATCATTGACCATACATATTAACAACTTTATAATATTATTAATAAAAATAATTTTGATGAATTATAGGAAAAAACATTTCTATGATATTTTTTGATTTAATTTTTTAAAAAACTTTTATGTCTGCCATTATTGATTATTTTTTGCATACCACAGGCAGTGAAATGCTGTTCTATATAGTTCAATTAATAGCTTTAAATTATGATAACACATTTTTCAGCTTTATTGTCTGAACAGATCTAAGAAGTTGTTTGCTACACTAGCTAAGCATAGGCAGGATTAAATTAGCTCAATGTGAATTTGAATACGATTTCATGCTCATAAAAAAGTATGTAAATACCTGATTAAGCAGGTGATTTACCGCTTCATGTAGCTAGGGATCTGGTGCTAAACCCAGAATGGCTATGCAAAAATGCACTTCTTACATTATAATTCTTAAAATTTCAAAATTTAATTCATAGGGATATTTACACTTTGTATCTGGTATATTTTTCTACCAATATGCTGCCTTAATAGTATACAGACACTTGAAGCATGCATATGCACTTATTTGAGGTTATTCAGATAAAAATTATCGAAGTGAATACCAATATTTGGCCTAGTAATTTGGAAATCCTTCTAACTTTTTCAACAATTAAAATCAATCAAAATAATAATAATTATTTTCCTTTTTTGATAAGAAACAAGAAATTTTCTCCCTTAAAAGTACTGAAATATGTTATCAATCATAACAAACATACAAAAAAGATAAATACAATACCTACATACATTTTACACAGTACATGCTATAAAAAGTTCATTTTAAGAATAAAATTCACACTGCATTCGATAATTCTAATATTTGAAAAACATTTGGCCTCACTCCAGCAGACTGTTTGTAGTTACAGTAAATAGAAGTACCTCAGAAGTTTTTATTATTAAGCTACGTAATTCTGAAAACTTACTACACAGATATTTATAAATTTGAATCACGTTCAAATAGAGACTGTTAAGAAACTATTGGTTTTAATTAAATCAAAAGTATTAATTTATCTCTTTCAGTTCAGATTTATTTTTTATTGTTTGATATATTTGTCTTTAATGTTATAAAGCTATATTTATCAGATATACATAATCATCTTTTACTGTCAGATGTAGATAATATCTGTCAAAAATAATATTTAAATAATTTTAAAATAATGAGGCAAAGAATATGCAAATTTCTAAAACCAGTTGTTAATTATTTTGATTGAAAAAGCATTACTTTATCAAATTCTCCACTATTATTAATAGCATATCTTAGATACTTTATGCCTTCAACTAGATTTTATGAATAATGATGATGATTCCTATTAAAATACATTTCATTATATTTTGCTTAAACCTGTTAATATAAATTCCTACTTTCAACTTGATATCACACAAAAGTAAAGATTTCAAAATATATCATCATTTTTATTATTATAGCAATAAGGATGAAAAAGCAAAGTACTTATTAGAACATAATAATCCATATGTAAATAATAAAAAGATAAATGCAAAAAAAACGTTAAAGGAAATCATAAACAAGTTTATATTTCTTATTTGATACATAATCATAATATATTACTCCTTGGAAATGGCTTTTCAACCACTAAAAA
>KK115271.1:444728-475815 GCA_000611955.2 Stegodyphus mimosarum | reverse complement strand
ATGAGAATTTAGATGCAACTAGAAGACTCCAGAGACTTACTTCAAAATATCTTTTCCTATCACATGACAATCAGCAGGCCATATTATATCCTTTTCATTACAATGTGCAACTGTTAAATAATTTACAAGGGCATCTAACCACACATATATCTATTTAAAAAAATATATATATACACATTTTTAAGCAGTCAGGTTATTACAATAGAAAAACGTTAAAGGTAATATGTAGCAATATTAACACATCTATCACATCTATTGATAAGCACTTTTAGATATGCTAAGTTCAGTCATTTACCATTACAAGTGGTATACATTCAGTAATTTTCTTGTTTTGATTTTCAAGCAAAAAATTAGTAAGAAAAGAAGATATGGGCATAAATATAATAATCATTGCATAAGAAAAGCTACTAGAACAAAAATTTATCAAATATCACAAAGTTACAGCTCATAACAAAACCTGTAAATGTGAAATAAGGTTACATGTTTCAGCTTATACTGTTAGAGAATTCCAAACCATTTCAATCTTTCCCACCAGTATTTGAACAATATAATATTTTTTTTAATACTATGATTGTGTAGAAGTAAATACACCATAAACATTTATAATGCAGTATATTTTTTAATATATGATTGTCTTAATATCTAGTTGCATATACTGTTTTAAATTATTTGTCAATCCTAAAAAGGCCAGCACTAAAAGTCTCTAAAGATTCTAAATTTGGCTGCCTGTTGCTTCCTTATATTCTAAAAATTTTGTAGCCCCTAAATTATGCAGCTTTCCTTAAGTGCTTCCCTTAAGTTCTAAAAATTTTACCATCCCTAAATTTTGCTGCTATGTGCTTCTCTAAATTCTGCTACCTGATGCAGCCACACCAGTTGCACTACCTTTGTTGTTGGCCCTAATAGATATATAACAACAAGGAACAATGAGATATAAAAAATTTTGCCTTGATAAATAAGTTTATTCATTAAGTTCATCAGCAGTGGGTAAAAACAACTACAACACATATATATTAAATATTATTAGATATTACGTTAAAAGAAACTTTTAAATCACTTTTAACACTGCACACTTTTTAAAGAACATAACATATTTTACAATGTAACTATGAAAGAAATTTAAAAAAAAATAAAAATAAATAAAAGCCAAAATAAAGCTGCACCCACAAGTATTTCCATTTTAGATTTTAGCGAAACAAAAATCTAGTCACTTTATTCTCACTTGACTAACCTTCTAAGTAAAAAGACCAGCTACATACAGACATATTTTCTTCACATTTAAATTTATTACCTTACCATGTAAAATACAGTGATTTCATATACCTTTTAATAAATCTAAAAATGTTCTTTTGATTTCCAGATTACTAAGATATGCAAGAAAGAAAAATGTAAAGTAGAATAGCATGAACATTGCATAATTAAAAATGTTTGGGCTTTACAAGACTAGTTTCAAGAATTATGGCTAGCATAATAATAATTTCCACTGTTATTTTCATGAATTTGAGGAGATTTGCTAGTGTTTCATAAATATAATGGTTTACACAAATATCAAATGAATTCACAAGTTTTGGACATTTTTCTAAACTTTTTTAACTCTCTATTATAAGATTAGCTTATTTTTATATTAAAATAAAATTCCTGCTATTTTCCAAATATATACTACACTGGAACTCTGTATCAAAATCCAAATCAGAACTGTGAAATAGCTCATGTTTCTATGGATATGACCAATTTAAACATGAAGAATATAATAAAATATTATTTCAAAAAGTTACATGAAATTGTTTGCAGTTGCCTGTTAATGTGGTAAACAATTTCAATGCAGAACAAATTTTTACTAAATACTATTTAATGAAGAAAATCTGTATATGTCCAACATATCATATAAAAACACCATCTAATTAAATGGTTTGGTTTAGTTTATTTGATTACAGCACATGAAGGCTATCTGCATAACAGGAGGGATGCCTTTGTGCAGGATACTAATTAAATGGTAATACTGATCTAAAACAACAGCATGAATATGTTTCTAAAGTTCATCTGGATTATAAAGATAAATATCTATTGAAAATACATAATGTAATGTTTACATTGTTATGTACTAGTTTAATGTGTTGTTGCTTCATTTGCTCCTCACCTCCCCTTGAAACGTTATTTTGAATCCTCGACAATGAAACTGTTAGTGCTACAAACAGATAAAAAATTGTTTGCAAATTTTTTTCTTAGCATCACACAAATGCACCCTAAATTTTGTTTATTCCTTATAATAAAATTATTGCCTTAATTATATCTCCAATATTTATTCTCTCTTCTAATTTCTCATAACTTTTCTCCAATACCAATTTCTAATTAAAATCTTGAAACAGGATGATATACCAATACTTAAAAATCTCTAGAATATTGATTCCAATTAGATCTTATTAGTTTTAAACTGCTATTTGAATTATTTTAACATCTTTTTTTTAAATGTGGAATGCATATCAGTTATATTAGTTTGAGGGTATAAATAACAATGCAATTAATATTTTAAAGCAGACAGTAGCAATTAAACAAATCTAAGAAAAAAACATACAATTTGAGACTCATCCTCTGGAACTGGAATACCCCACGACAACCGAGATCGCGGCCGTGAAATAGATAAATCAGCGAGTCCTTCCCCAATCCACCTCTTTAAATCCTCAACAAAAATAACAGGATTGACAGCTAAAAACAAAAGAAAATTTATTTATTAATAATGTAACAAAAGCATGGACAGAATGTCAAAAACACACTCATGATGCACTCAATCATAAGGAAACAACACGAATGAGCGTGTGTCTGTGGCGGTTCCCAGAATTTCTATCTAAAAGTAAGTTTCTGCTTTTTCTGCTGGCACACTGTGTTGTTTAAAGGTTTATTCAACTGGAGACTAGGGGGAACTGCCACAGCTTTCCTAAACTGGGTATGTTCAGCTCTTATTTAAATATTACCTTCCTTTCTGGTATTCCCCTTTGAAGCTAATTTAAGGGCAATTTTTTAACCCATAAATAGAAAACCATCATATTTTCTAGTTTCAAAATCAGATTTCAGTTTGACTGAATTACTCATTAAATTAAGCAAAGGTGACTTGAAAGATGATATGAACTACAGAGGTGAGATTTTTAAAAGCAAAAATTGTCTACTGTATGCAATTTAGAATACACAACTGTTTTATTTTGAAATTTATATATCCATGTCTGATTTTCAAAGTTCTATATTTCATAATCTTAATAAAAAAAATTAATGTGTACCATAAACTCAATACTACCTTATTAACATAAAGTCTATGAAAAGTTTCCTGACTAGAATTATACCATTCATTCACATGATATCAATAGCTACCCAAATTATATGTAGGGCACGTATTTTAGGTTATCCAACCCAAATATTATTATCTGATTATCCAAACCCACATCACCAACTTATTGGCAACTTTGTGAATTGGTTAAGAACTTTCGCTTGGTTATTTTTACAGTTCATAGGTACACTTTTATACATAAATAATTTACTGTTCTCTCCATAAATAATACTAAAAAGAAGAATGTTATACACTTCACAACCCCATTACGATCAGCCAAGATCCAAAAAGTTCCCTTGAAAACGCTGATCAGTGAAATAGGGATTGCATATAAGGCATGTAACTCCACATACACTCAAACACATATGTGGTATGGGTATGCATGGGATGGGCATTGTCATGTGTATACTCAAACATATGCCCCAAAACATGATTCTTCTGAATACTGAAACTGGATGAGGAAGGGGGATAGTAAGAAAGTACCCATATTTTTTATAAAACTATTTAAAAGAATAGTTAATAAATAAAGATGATGCACTTGGATAAAAGATGAATAAAAGACTCTACTTCAGCTTACCACAGCTTCATTTAATATGATATTAGCATTTAACTTTTGTTTGACTCTCACTTTTTTATTTTCATGAGAAATATTTAAAGGTATTATTAATGCATTCGCAAGATTTTGTTTCAAACTCAATGAAATATTTTGAATAATTTCTTTCATAGAAGGATGAGTACTGAACAGTAAAAGGGATTCGGACGATGTTATTGGAAATTTTTAGTTCTGCTTATGAACTGTGAAAGTAAAGTAAGTTAGCAATTTTTAGACACGTAAGGTTATAATGCATATTATGAACATCTCTAACTGCATAGAAGCTGGAGTAATTTTTAAAAATTTCTTTCCGTTTCTAGAAGACTTAAATGTTAATGAAATAATATATTATTAAAACTAAAATGTACTGTTACTGCAAAACAAATAAAAATGTTAAACACATTTAAAAATAGCTGGTACCTTAAAAATACAGAGCAACTGTAAAGAAAGGTTCACAATATTTACACAAAATTTGCTATGCTTGTATACCGCTGACTGCTATGTGAGATTGTATATTTTTAAAATATTCGCAAATTTGGGGAGAAAACAGATATTATATACAATTTTAGCGTCAGTTTCTTCTGTGTCATAGCTGGATAATTTATTAGAAATCTCGTTTCTTTCAAAATGCACTATGCGCAGTTATATTTTATGCATAATCCATAAAATATTATTTTGAATTTATAAATTTTAAATTTATAGCTTTTTATGGAAGAAGTTATAAAGATAAGCTTATTTCTCTTTATATATGTATGCATACGTAAGGTAAATAAAATGGAAATATTTAATTAATTAATTCCTGTGCTTCAGCTGGAGAGAACTGAATTTAAAGCAATTATTATAATAAGTTTTTTAAAAATTGTTTTATTAAAATTGTTCAGGGCATTAATACTGTCTCATGTTCATTAGTATTGAAAGTTTAGACCTGGAAACATCCCAAAGTCTCCTCACATGTATGTGCATTAACATAAAAGTGAAACGAAAAAAAATGTTTATATATATACAGGGAGTATATTTTTAATTCTTATTATATTATAATTTTCAAAATAAATTCTTGAGGGAAAATTTTAAATAAATAAGAACATCAACAAAACATTATATTTAATGCACATAACAACAGAAATAAATTTTAAAACACGAATATAGATAAAATTGGAACACGGAGCTGAGAAAATTGCAAACAGGTGAAAAAAGAAAAGTATGGGATTCGAACTCACGACCCAAAAGGCCACAGCTCGCTACTCTCAGCTTTACCACTACGCTATCATCACACTAACGTAATCAGCAATTTTGCCTTATATACATTATGAAGTAAATGAATTCATAAAACTAAATTTTTTTGGTTCTATTTCAGTAAGCTATCGTCTAAAAAATTCACCAGAGTTTGTTCTTTAGCTTCTAGAACATTTCTTATAAAAAACATTATTTTTTAAAGCGGCATTCCGATTGAAGTTAAACGGACTGCTAAAAATATATTCCATGTGCTTACAAATATATGCTAGCCAAAAAGGTATATTTGTGAATAGAGAAATATAACTTTAACGTACTCTTTAATTCAGTGAAATATTTAAAAGGCTACTAAATTTAATTTATAATTAACATTTTTAGTTTTTACCCGTTTCAAAAGAAAAAAGTAAGAAATCTTTTCATGCCATATCTGATTTGCTATAGCAGTTTGATATAGTCAGACATTCATTATCATGAAAGGTAAACATGTATGCAGAGCTAGAAAATAATTTTCAGGACAAATTTTTCTATTTCATGAACTTGGTATTATATTTTTTGCGCCTGATTTCCTTGACAGTAATCACTGCTCTCGGCGAACTAGTACTGTAGTTGCAGCTTGCAGCTATCTTATTTTTATCTTTTTAACTAAATTCAGCTGATTGCTGTCTTTTTCAGTACGCAGATTTCTCGCAATAATGTTAATTCAGAAATAAGTATTTTTTAGCAAAACATTCTTTCCCTGAACCAGCGTTCATCGCTGCTTCTGCCGCCATTAATTTTTGGTGACAACACCTGATTGCTCCTTTTTTACCACGTGACCCCAACGCTTCCGCAGACCTACGCATGGAAGTTGAACATTGTTGAACTTCATCCGTTCCGTCATCCGTCGACGGATACCAGATGTCAATCAAAGTGAATTCGCTCGCTGATTGGAGAAACGCATACGCACCGCAACGCAGTCGTGGAAACGGGCCTTTAACCTTAAAGCTGTGTACATGAAAGAAAAAAGAACGTGATATTAAAATATTCTAGTGTTATAAACATCAAATGATTGATTTTGTGATCATGCCAACAATGCGATTGAAAAGCAGTGCTAACCCAGCAATTCTGGGCCTTACTTTCCTGTTCTGCGCATTCCTTTATCTGCTATTTGCGATTACTTTAAAATGAAAATAGTAATCAAAGAATAATTGTTTTTAAAAGCAAGAACAATTTGAAGCAGATGAGTAGCTGCTAAAAGAGAGTAATTTAAGGAAGATGAAATTAAAAATTACAATAAATGCATTAAGTAAAATAAAGCCAAAATTTAGGAAAGCATTTAATGTATAAATTTTTCATTAAGGTATAAATTTTATAAGATATACCATCTTGAGATAGCCAATGTAGGATATCGTTCTCAAACTTGGACAGAGGAAAAACATAATTTTCTTCCAGCATCTTTTCTACAGGAGATCCAGTTTCAGATGACACCTAAAAAAAATTGTAACTATATTTATTTAGAACATAATATGTCACAAAATTTCTGGAACATTTATTCAGTCAGTCAATCATATCTACAGCACATTATGGAGGGGGAACAGAAACAACAAAAATGCTTTAAGGCGAACAAGAAAAGTTACAGTGGGGGAGGAGACATGCAGAGATAAAACGTCACTCAACATTTGTGGGCTTTAATGGCATTTTATACGGTTCACTTTTGTGAAATTATTGGAAGCAGCATGAAAGAAGGCTCTTTCTAAAAGTGGACAGCTGACACTGCCTATTCTGTGATTGTTACCCATAAAGTTATATTGTCCTTTATTAATATGAGCAAAGCTGTTTGCTCATTATAAAATTCAAACTGCATTGTGCATTACAGTCCTAGATGAGAAGGATATACTATTAACTATCATAGAAAGGATTACTGTAGAATTTATGTAAGCAAAAGTGACCTGAAAACATTTGACACAGACAAACTAGAAAAAAATGAAGATGGAACAATGAAGATTTTGACTGGTCATATTCAAGAGCCACAAGCATTTAGTGAAGACAAATGCAATATCTAGGATGAGCCAAGAAATGGACTGTGAATAATGAGAACACTGGGAAAGTAGAAATGCTGTTGAAAGAAAACAAGCACTTGTCAATTCATGAAACGCCAGCTTAATTTAATTTCTGTATAGCAAAATATCACAATATTGCTGAGAAGTGCCTGAAAATATTTTGTGCATATGCAAAAATGAATGCCATACTCACTGAAAATTTAAGCTGCATCATATTTGACACATTTTTTCAATGAATAGAATAATCAGCACTGAAGAATCTTGGATCATGCATTATGATTCTGACTCAAAGTAGCAGTCTAGCATATGCAAACATAGCACCTCATTGTATCAAGAGAAATTTCAGATTTCTGGTTCCTCCAGAAAGTTAATATTGATTTTTTTAACTATCTACAGAACAGTACTGTGGTCGAGTCCAAAGAAACAAGCAGTAAACAAAGATTATCATGCTAATTTTGTAAGTTCATTTGGAGGAACTTACTATTAAGGAACGGAATTTATTCATGAAAAATACTTTCTACTTCACAGTAACATTAAGCCACACATGACATTACAAGCTGTGAGACTTTTCAACTACTTGAAAATAATTTAAAGCTCCCTCCCCTCTACTTTAAATAACAAGCTATGAGACTTGCAGAAAATTAGCAGCAGTCTAGACCATCTTACACACAGCCCACATAAAGATGGAAGTTTAGCACCAACCAGAAAGTTCCCACATCTGCCATCTTAGGAAGAATCTGTGAAAATGGTCTGCAACATGTGTTTGAGAAGCTAGAACCTCTCTGGAAATGGTGAATAGGATGTGAAGACCATTATTTTAGAAATACAAACACACATACAAACCAATCTCTTAATGACTCTGAATAAAGATCACTGTCCACAAAGTTCGAGAACAACCCTCATATCTTAATGCAACATTTTCTTAACTGGTTCTCATGCTATTTCAGACAATATCCATTTAATATGCAACTGTCCAACTCCTTTCTAATGAGTGATAGAATATAATGAGATTTTTGCAACAAAATCACAACTAATAAGTCCTGGATCAGACTTCATATTTCGAAATCAAAGCAACAGTCCAGCATATAATAGTGTAGCAACCCACTACCTCTCAAATTTCGGATTTCTACTATCTTAAAGAATTAATTAGTTAATGTTAATTTTGCTATTTATGTTTGTACAAATGCTTTGCAACTGAAAAAGCAAAAGGTTCCAGAGAAACATACTATAAAGAAAAATGATACAATAAATAGAAATTATTATGCTAATGTTTTAAAGAAATAATTCAGAGGAGGATTTTAACTTTTTTTCATCATAATATGCCCGATCACAAGTGGTATAATAGTGTATTGAACACTGAAGAAGTCTTTGGACGTTTTTTTCACACAGCTCAAACTTAACAGCCAGTGAATTTGAGGTTTTTCAAAAAGGATTTAAATTAAAATAACAGGCTGTAAAACAATTACTGGAACAGTTAAAGCACAAAGAATCAGCATAATATTCATAGATTTGCAGGACTAATTTTGAAGGTATATATAAATATAGAACTTCTTCTTCAGCTGCAGAAAAGCAAATGATAGAAAGAGAAGCCAGTGCTCAGGTGATAAGAATTAGAGGAAGCCAAGGTACTGGTTCAATTTTAAACCATATATAAAAATTAGAAAAAGCTAAAAAACTGCATTGCATTATGTTACCATTGTAATTTTAGAACCTTCTTTTAATTCCTTCACTTGAGATGCAGGGACAAATGACTCTTCTACAACACTGTACCATCCTTCATATCTGCCCTTTGTAATATGACCATTAGCCTTTAATTTCCTCTATTTAAAAAAAAAATACCAAGAACTTATCTTTAAATAAAGTAAAATAAAATAAACATACTTCAACAAGTAATGTTATCATGAAACATACCCAAAAGCTCTGAACTATTTCTTTGTGATTTTCATCAGTTGTTCTAACAAAATGAGTAAAAGCAATGTCTCCTTCAGTGAATATTTTCTACAAAGAAGTATTTAAATAGATCAACACATCGGCATAATGTAACTAAAACCAACAAAATTAATAAAAAATTTTTTAAAAAAAGTGTGTTGCATAGCGCAACGTTCACAAACTTATGCAACAGTATATAAATTATCACACATGAAAAAATAAATCTGAATACGAAACAGTTAATACTTCTATAATCATAGCATGAAGCAGAAATATTTATGATCAAATGTGAATATCACGTTTATATTAAAACTGTCCATTGATGCTTGTTAAGTAAAACATTTTTCCATGCACAAATGCAGGAAATACTAAGTAATTAGAGTTTATTCTTAATGATTTTCAATAGATTAGGAGAACTTACATGTCATGAATAACTTCTAAACATAGCTTGATTGAATTAGTTAAATACTGCACTAGATAAAATTTGATCTCTGATTTCAAAAAGTTTTTCAGAGAAATATGCAAAATGCTTAAAAGACAGCATTTAACAGAAATTAATCTGATACAATTAGTAGCTGTAGTAATATAACTAAAGCAAAGAGTTACTACAAATTTGTCTTAATTTTAGCATATAATTGCTTTAAATATAAAAGAACTGAAGAAAATGCTATTTACCTCTAATATTTCATACCTTTTTTGCATTATTTTGTTAACACTTAGATCAACTGTACTACATTAACTATGATATCCTATTAATTTCTAGTTATATATACTAATCGCAATTAAGTGTCAAAGTTCTCTCTAGATACATTTATATAGATGCTTTAAGGAGTAAAAACCAATTAAAAAAAGATATATCTCTCCCAACTCTGTATTTTAAATTTTGTTCAAATTATTGAAAAATTTACATGCAATAAAATTACCTTTACTAGCTTTTTACCTTAAACTTACTTGACATTTCAGTACAATACTCCAAAGGAAGTTTTTTAGCTGCTTCAGATGCTTGCTGTACCTATTAAAATATATTTAAAAAGCAATTTTTTAACAAATTCTTAAAAGTTCCAAAATAAATTAAATTTTTTTACAATGTAACTTACAAAAGGATATTTTAAAAAATTGTATCAAAGAAACAGATTTTCATCAAAATATGCAACAATGATCCATATATATATATATATATTTTAATTTTTACTAGTAATTTAAACACTTGAATCACCAAAGATCCCCAGCCTTGCAACTAATTCGTGTCATATATCAGCAATTCTGTCATTAAAGATTTAGGTCTACAGGTGTATGAAATAGACACACAGTAAAACACACCATACAGAATTTCTACAATAATTGTTTCTTGCCAATACTTCCTATTTCAGAAGGTGAATAAAGTCATATATATATGTATATATATTTCCACATGCATCATTCCTTGAATTAACCAGGTATTTTACTACATTAATCATTTGAAAATCACATTCTCTGAACAATATTTCTGATGCAATTATTAAGAAAAAAATTTGAAGCACAGCACATATTTCTTATTTGCATCACCTTCCTTTTGACCATAAATATGGCAACAAAGTGGAGAAGTTATGTTTAACATTCAACTTACCATCTGTGTTAGAGCTATAATGCTACAAGTTGCAATTTTATTTCTGTAAATTTTTATTAATCTCACTAGTTATCAGTGATCTCAAATTTAATTTTCAGAATGGGTCTGCAAGAAGCATGCACGAAGAAGATAGAGGCAAACATGAGAAAGTGCCAGACTTCATCAAAACAAAAAAATTTCCAAAAAATTAAAGCATTTTTTTGTGTGTGTGTGTGTGTGCACAAGACGAAAGTGATATAGAATATAAATGCTTTAAAGTCCCAGAATATTATATTTTCACTGAATGCTAATTCAATGAAGAAGCAAAGGTAACGTAACTTTTCATTAAAAAACAGTTCACTGTAGTGTATTCATGCTGAAAAAAATAAATGCATTTATTTGCAATATGTCACTCATTTGCAATCGGCAATAATTGTGTGACTTTAATTTTTTCTTAAATTCATCATTTTTAAAGCCATCCCATTGAAAAATAATTGATAATGATTCCACTACACTCGCTATTTTTTTGTAATAATCATTAAAATCTACATAAATGTAAGTAACACAAATTAATTATTTTTTGAGAAACCATATTTAAGCAAAAATCTACTTTGTTTACACTACAACACAACGTAAATACTCCGACAATAAATATACACAATGTAAATGTAAATCCGAGATTCAGAATTGTTGGGACTTCAGAGATTTTGGATTTTATATCATCATTTAGATACAGAAAGATGCCATGTAGATGTGGTAACATGAAGGCTTCACTTATTGTTTAGGTCAAGCATAGGGTAGAAAAACATTAACCCTCCATAATCACGCAAGGGCAGAAAGTATGATCATGGACAAAATAGATACAATATCAATAAATTTATTCTTAGCAAGTAACCCTCCCATTCCCTAACTAGCAGATGTTTGATAGTGATATGTGAGAATCTCAGTTAATCTGAAGAAAAATTGCTTTTACAGCATACCTGCTTCCTTTTGTTGAGTATTTATATTTTCCAATAGTAGATTTTGCAAGGAAAGATTTTATTAATTTATTTATTGTGCTGGCAGTTGGATTTTGAGTTTTGTAACCAATCGAACAAAGAAAATATTTGTTTTATGACCATAATATATACACAAAATTTATACTATTTGTAGAAAGATTAGATGAGCAAATATTTACCCCCATATGACACAGGTCTTCAATATAGCAAGAAATGTACTTTTCAGCTATTGAAACATTGATGCTTCATGATTTGTAATGATATCTATGTTATCAGTATACTAATTAACACCTTTAAATTGCTAAGCTACTACTAATTTTTATTTAAATTTGCATTCTGTAGATAATGAGATTTATATTTGAGGCATTTAGGGTTTCTAGCGACATCTGAAGTTATTTCTTATAATCCATCGATCATACATCCTACAAATGTCTGATGAACTTAAAGGTATGACAATACCTGAAACTTTATCTAATCGGAAACATTATTTTGAAAATTTTTCCTTTAAAAGAAGGAACTATAGGAGGCTATACTTCTGTTATGAAAGAATGTCATGGTCTGAAATCATATTAGCTGAAGCAATTTGGCATGCCCAGTTGAATTTAGATATTTGTAATAATTAAAATGCATGTTTTTTTCCCCCTTGATAGTACAACAAAAGACTAGGAGAAAAAAGTAATTTTCATAGTTTAACTCGCTTTCTTTATAGTGGATTTTGTCATAATTCAATCACTAGTTTCAATCTTTCTAGAGCAGTGTATTTGTGTTAAGAACAAAAATTGCTACTTTTCAAATTATTGCTATATACTTCACTAATGAAAAGATATTTAATGATTGTAAAAAACTACCATACTTTCTTTCATTTTAAACTTACTCATATTGAAATTCACCGAAAATTAGTAGAAGAAAAAATAGAAGCCAAAAGAAATTGCTTATTTTACTGCCTAGAAAAAGACTGTTGAACACCTCAGAAAAGTTTAAAATTTGTATATCACACAAACATATTTTTCTGAAGACAAAGAGAAACAACAAGAATTATTTATTTAGATGTAATCACATTAATTTTAAAATGTCAAAATCTCATTAATTTTTATCAAATGCTTCTTTATGTTTAAAAATAGTTTTCTACATCTTGTAGCATCTCCTGAATATTCTTAAATTCTAACATGCACCTTCTACAGACATGAAGATTTGACATCCTCGGAACATCAATGAACTGAAGCTGGTACCTATTTCTTAGCACCAATTTACTGTTCAGAAACTCTTTTTTTAATAACCCAATAGCGATATTAAACATAAATGAATGAGAGAACAATACCAGCCTTGCTGCCTTAAAAATGCTCTAATTGAGTTAACTATTCACCACGATTTGTATTCGGTAAATCTGGCACCTTTCGAAAGAACAAGACTGATTAATAAAACTCAGTTGCGAGTTTATCTGCACCACTTCATGAACTTGATCAGTTCTTTTTTTGCTTGCAGCTGCTTACATCTGTAGACTGAGAGAGTGGTTGAAGTAGTTTGTCTATTCAATGTACATTTATTAAGTATAAAGATTAAAATTTAAAATACGCCCCTTTAAAAAATTTGCATAGAACCAAACTAATTTTTTCTACTTTATGATTTATTTTTGCATTTGTCATAAGTTTGCTTACATAATAAAACTTAAAATCAGTAGCATCAATTTTGTATAAGTATTTTGTGTAATTATGAATTTATTTGCTAGTCTGCGCTCTGTATTTTCATCTTTTATATTAATTTAACTTTCTACATCTTTTTAAAACTTTTTCCTCCTTTAGTTTACACAAAGTAGAAGAAAAGAAAATTGATTAACATTTTTTAATGTTTGAAGTATTTTACCTTTAAGCCATGCTCATCTGTACCAGTTGAAAATACAACTCTTTTCCCAAGTAAGCTGTGAACTCTAGCAAGAGCATCTGCATACACACATGATTGCATATGGCCAATATGAGGAGCTGCAATAATATAAAAAAAAGCAATTCATGAATTCAATAAATGATAAATGTAATAAATAAAATATGAAGAATGAAGGAAGGAAAATGTACTTTATTAATTTCTTAAAAAAAACTTACCAAAATAAAAAAAATGAAATAAAAATGATTTATTTTCTGTAAATTATAGAGTCATAAATACCCCACTGGTCATTAAAATTGCAACAGTATGAAGAGAGCAGCCCACTGATGTGAAATTTGAAAAGAACAACAACATGCTAGATCATAAAAATGATCAATAAGGCAGTACACATGCATATATTAGATGCCTGTTACACCATCAAGAATCAGTATAAAAGAGAAGAAAGGGCAGGTTTTCTAGGATGGGTTGGAATTGCATTTCCTTCATATTTATCTGACTAAAACTGCTTAATATGCTTCTGGTATAATGACTACGAATGTACATCAGCATGTGTATGAATTTGATAATAGGAGAATAACAACATACTGTGACAGCAGATTACCAAATTGCCAAATTACTCCTCATGTTGGTCGAAATCTGACCACTCTCATATGGATGATAGGTTCAGAAAGATGGATGAAATAATATGAAGTTTTAAAACAACCTCTGCCATCAGTACCTAACAATGTCATAGTCATTTCATGCAGTTGATTGTATGAGCCCTAGGACAAGAAATACACTGTCTCACGGCATAAAGTATCTGCACTTACAATGATACATTGTCTTCAGAGTCAGACTCTTTGCACACTGCACTGCCTACTTTTAATGATACATCAGTAGCATCTGTGGCTCCAGTTGCTGCCTTTAATGATGCACACAGGTGCATAAACAGGCATGACATCATTTTCTTAGATGAATACTAGTCTCTGCATACAATTTTATGATGAAAGTGTACCCGCAAGGTGCTACTGTGAGAAATGTTCATAGGGATACTGCCTTATGGTGCCTGATATGAGTGAATGTGATCCTTGCTAATGTCTGAAACACAAGCATAGCAGTCTAACTAATCGGCATTCTATTACAGTTTAATTTTTTTAGAAATTCAGAAACTGCCAGAACACAGTTTTCTACCTTTTATGGCTTACTGACTCTTCCATGGATTTTTTTACTCAGGATTCCCTACAGCACTTATAGTAAGGAACCAAAAGAAACATGGATAATTCCTGCCACAGCATCTGTAGGGATGTACATTACTACTTGCAAATGAGGGATACTGCAGTAAGTAGAGACCTGTGAGTCATGTTTCTAGAATTTTATACCAACAGTTCATGACTGACATTTTATACAGAATTAAAAAAGGGGAAAAAAATTAAGGAATTAATGCACAACTCATTACAATGGGTGAATGGTTGACTAAGATAATTTTGAAGGAATTTTGAAAAATGCATAGTTACAATGTTCATTTAATCAAACAAATGTTTATTTAAGAAAATGCTTAGGCACTGAATTTTGTAAGCATGTTTTTACTGCTTTCTGGTGCAATAACACCTTGTTATATCTCTTCAGAACCCATTAGTAGGTTATAATGCCCATTTTGGAAAACACTATACAGTTACCTTCCACTGGGCAATGCACAACTATCAATCCCATTCAAAATCCAACTTTTCTGGGCAAACAGATATGGATTGAAGCAAGGCGAGCACCTGTCCATTCCAGAAGATATATTAAATAGGGTTAGACCTTGCTAACTATTAAGTCCACCCCATTTCTGATGAAACACAACCCAGGAAGAGTCCGAGGGTCTCCCACCACATTCCCCTACCACCAAGTACTCTAGAGAACTTTCAGTTCATCATGTATTTTGTGCACTTCCTTGTCACACAGACATCATACACTACCATGTCATCCATGTCTTCTCTGGGTCTATCAGTATAGCAGTCAGCATCATTAAGTACTGCACTACTATGATTCTGCTTCAGCTGGCACATTCACAAGAACTTTTTTTTCAGTTGTGCACATCTGGTTAACGATGTCACATATACTGGCTCAACAAAGACCACTAATGACTACCACATATGAGTTATGGCAATTAATTACAGCTAAAAAAATCCAAGATTTCTTACACATTGTTTCATAATATATTTATTGTTACTCATCGTGGCCACATTCAATGCTAAACTTAAAACCTCCCCCTTCCCATACAACATATTTAAATTTCAGCAATTCCATCTTTGTATAACAGGGAATCCGTGCAATAAATTTAGTTGCTATTTTTTATCCTTGTTGGTGATACAATTTTAATGGCCGACAATACAGTATAGGTATTGATATTAAAATAGCTTCAGATATGCTACATTTTATGAATTAAAATGCTTTTCTAGATCTAAACTTGATTCCCAGTAATTAAAAAAGAATCGAATTTTGGGCATCTACATTAAAAATGTTTCAGCACCCATTTGTTATTTTTTAAACATTTGTATCATTAGTCTAATTAATCTTTCCTCAGTTATAACAGATTTCACACACGATTGTTTGTAATGTAATTGCATTAAATTTCCAAACAGTAATTAATCAATAACTGATAATAATAAATAATCAATGAAATCAGATATTATAACCAAATTCCATTATTTTAGTTCATAAAATAAACATTCTAAAAAAAAAGACAACATAAAAAAATACATCTTTTAAAAAAAGTACAGATAAAATTCAAATTGTACAGGAGAACCAAGTACACAACCACTTTATACATATATTTAACAAACTGCAAATTAACTATGTTAGATATTAAGGATTAATTTTTGGCGTTGAATATATCTTCAAATATCGAAAATACTGTGGTGATGGTTTACACCACGATACTCCAGATTTGTCAGAAGTTTCATTAAAAGGAAGACCAAAGTACAAACCATAGAATTAACTTTATTTAAAATTAAAAGGTAAAATACAAAATTAAATACATGATGATAAGATGATGTCAAATGTCAACCAGGAAAATGCAGGAACAATGAAATACAAGTGCAAGTGAGTCTCTCGGTGAAAAGTGCAAGTAAGTCTCTTGGTGAAAAGTTCGTCTTTATACTTGCGATATAACGAGTGCACACAATTACAGCACATCAAACATGGATACTGCATGCCAAACATTAAAATACAAATACTCTGCCACTGTACTCCCCTCTCCCACATACGTACCAAAGGCACAAGGGATCAGAGCTACGAGATACCTAAAATTAAACTTGACTTATCTGCCAGAATGAGTAGTCTGCACTGAGCCTATAGTGCCATTTGGTTTTACTGTAGAAGTCTGCTCAGGAACAGGAACCGATGCAACAATACCTGAAACTAAAAATGTTGGTTTCAGGCGATCAATGCTGATCACAGATTCTTTTCCTTTAATATGAAGGGTAACATTTTTATTAGTTCTTTTTATTACTTTACATAGTCCAACACATTGCTGATTCAGTGGTGGTTTTACTGCATCATGTCCCATAAATACGTCAGTGCACGACTATAAAGCTGGGTGCACGAAATACTTACTGTTAACATAGGCTGATGTAAGTATTGGTGACATCTCTCTCATTGCCTCACACAGTTTCTGTAAAAAGGAAATTGGATCAGAAGAATTAGAGACTTGGATGAGCGGCAAAAATTCTGTAGGTAGCAAACAGTCATTTCATAAACCATTTAAAAGTAAACTCCTCCCAGACCTTCTTTGTATGTAACTCGAAGACATGTTGCTCAAAAGAGTACAATTGGAAGGCTCATTGTCCATTAAACATTATTATGGCACATTAATGCTTATTTTAGTGAATGATGGAATCTCTCAAGTAATCCATCAGCTGCAAGGGTGGTATGGAGAAGTCCGAATTCGGTAAACAGCAAGAAATTTATTAAACAGTACTGAACACACGTGACTCAAATTATCAGCCTTGATGGGTACTTATGGCAGTGGGAACTCCAAACCTAGCAATCCAATGGTTAAAAAATGCTTCAGTAACAGTTCTCACTAAAATACCCTTCATTGGAGCTGCTTCCTGCTAGCAAATGCATTTGCAATACTGCCAAGCTCATTTGACTTGAATCTCACTGACTGAATTATAGTTATCAACAGTGAAGAGTGATGTTTTTACTTAACTGATGCTAACCAGTAAAGAACATGTCTGGAGATCCTAGGAGAATGGTAAAATACTGATCTATTGTCTGTCATATAGCCTACCAATACAGAGTTATGATTTCGGGTGACCATCGACAATAATGATATTCTATGACTTGTATTTCTTTTCCATTAAGGTATTTGGGCTTACAATTCAACAGAAAATGCCAGGTTACACATTACAATCATTTTTGCTGATTGTCTTTGCTTATCAAATACTTTCCAAGTCAACTAGATCACCAAATCTCTTTTCACTAGGTTTCGGGTCTGATAAGGAAAATGAAAGTAAAAAACTTAATCATGCTGATTCTAATAATGACACCAATAAACTAGGGAGCATTTTCTAAATCACAAATAAAGTAGAAAAAGATCAGCTCACAATAGGATAAATGCAGTATAAACTTACAGAAATTTCCTTTTTAACAAATGTATGAAGCTACAAATTTATTCTCATTCTAAGAATGGACATAGATATTGAAAAAGTTAAATAATTACTCCATTTCTAGTTGTATCTGCATAATCAGGATCCCGTTAACCATTTCTAACTGTATCTAAAATGAGTACCTTATAATCTCTAGATCTTAATTTTTTTTAACAGCATATATATACAAATACATTACACAGTATACAGTCCGAGATCCGGACATCCAATATCCGGAATGATCTAAAATCCGGACTTCAAAAACTGCCAACAAATTTTTTTTTTTTAATGCTTTAAGCATGTGCATTTGATTTTTTTCCCCGTAGATAAAACATGTGAGAGTCCCAATTCTTAATTTCCCTTCAGTACTAAATAAATATCCCGTTATTTAAGAAACAATTATTTAGCAAAAATTTGTTTGATCAATAATTTGGCTCCGTAACTGCATATCTGCTTGCCATACAACTTAAACCGAAATATTGTACATCGAAACATCGTTGATTTTGCTCCTACTAATATTTTATATCCCTGACGTCGACCTGGAGATCATTATTAGTCCAAAGGGGCTTTGTCCCTGAAGGACTAATGTTTTCATTTTGCGATTTTGCATTGAATCACTCTGAATGTCCGTTTCACTTTTCAAATTCTTGCCACCAAATATTATCGCCCTGTATTATATTTGAAAAAAATTAAATAATGAAGAATCTGCATAAATGTAATGATGTTTCTCGCATTGTGATAAAACAACAGTATCTAGAGCCATCCAATTTTGAATGACGTAATTCTACTACGAATATGGGCATCTGGAAACCCAAATTTGAAATTTGTTTTATTATTGATTTCATATTTTGTAAAACTTTAATGAATTTTTGATTAACAAACTCAAGGATTTCAAAGTGAGCAATGGCAACATTGTATAGAAAAAAACACTTTTATCTCCAGCGCGTGAGACTGTGTATCGGAAATTCTAAAGATAAGCTCATTTTAAAATTATTTTGTGATATTACTCTTGAAGTCTCAGGTGCGAAGCACATGTATACAGGCACCCAGGCTGAAGAGCCATCATCCTGTGTGTAACACGTGAGGAGAGGGGGCATAACTTTCCTACCATAACGTGATTGTAGGTGAACAGAGAATTTTTTAAATAAATTCTCATGGAGAAGCTGGGGAAGAGACTTCATACCCACAGTCGAAGAGTGATGAACGCCGAAATCATATTGCAGTAACAAGAGTGAAGTGCAGGCAGGAGAGGGCGGAGTCGAAGGATCGAGCAGGTCCAATCTGAGATAAAGCTAGATGTACAACTGAAAGTAACTCTGGTATTGGCTAGTAGGCGTGGCTAACATAGGAATGAGTTAGGTTTGTATTATATGAACTTAAGTTTTAATAAATACGAGTAGTTTAATAGTTTTTTCTTTTAAGATAACATATAAACGGATCATGATTTAAAATAAAGATGGCCAAAAATTGGGTTATTACATAGGTAAACTGTGGGAAGGGTGGGTATAATAGATATTATAAAAAGTTGATGTTTGGATCGTGCAGCGTAAGTTAGGTTATGTCTCGATAGATGGCGCCACATATGTGGCCGTGTATAAAAATTCGGGAATATTGAAGTGATTGAAGTACTGAGTTGAAAATTACAAATGTCTTAATACCGCTTTCGGCCTTTTTCTGTTGCTCCATTCGTTGAAATCATAATTAAGCTGTGGTATGGTACTATTTTGGACTTTTGGAATATTTTTGAAGAAGTTTTTAGCAATTTTCGCAAAACAGATATTGATGTGTTCAACATTTAATTCTTCATGGATAGCATTGTTTCTTATGTACCAGGGGCAGTTTGCCATTTGTCTGAGGGTAATATTTTGAACTTGCTGAATTTTTTTAACTGTTGTGTCACATAATGAACCCCAAACCGGACAGGCATAGGTGATGATGGGACGCAACATGGATTTATATACAATATTACTCTTGAACTGAATTTTATGGTTTAAGTGAGAAGAACATGATATTTAATAAATAAAGGTAACACAAAATGTTAAAAAAAATGCCCTTTGGACGTAATTTAAAACCTGAAAGCACTGAGTTTTTTATTATTATTATTATTATACTTTGCTTCCATTACTGCATGTTTATCAACACATGGCAACTTGAGTAATGACTCATGCAGCTATGTCTAAACAATTTTTTCTATATTAGTACAAAGAGTATGGTAACCTTACATTCTTACACTTGGCAATGATTATAGATTTAAGTTAAATGCGCAAAATGTTGACAAGGAAAAATTTAACGAAAATTTCTTTCCATATGCTAAGAATAGATTTTGTTAATAATACTCATAAGACAAAAGATTACATTTAGTGCTTATTATACATTAAGAATGATTTATTTTTCACATAAACCCAGAACCGACAACAGAGCTCATATGACCGCACTGGGCGGCAGAATTTAGGGAATACAAGATTTTTGGAATTTAGAGAAGCACTGAGCAACAAAATTTAAGGATGAAAATATTTTTTGATTTTAGGGAGAGCACTGGGATCCACAATTTAGAGGCAGCAAAAATTTAGAACTTAGGGAGGCATTTGGTAGCAGAATTTAGGACCTGCAGGAGACTGCATCAGGCAATAAGATATAGTGCTGGCCCTCAATAAGCCTTAAGTATATGTGGGAATTTATTCAGGATTCAGATATGCCTAAGACGTGTGCAAGAATTAGACTAAGTATAATAAAGAACTAAACTAATAGAATCAGACTTAATTGTCTCAGTACGTGACAGAAGCAAGACAAACTTTAGTAGAACAACTTGTCTTTCATTGTCGATCTCATGATACACAGCCAATAATGTACAGCGGATGCCATTAAGCTAGGCTAAAATTATACATTACTGATTCCAAGGAATTTCAGCCAATATACCAGATTGCGCTGTACCTTAACTTTCTGATTTGATCCAGCTTAATTATTTTTTGCAGGTTGGTTTTATTACAGGAATTTGATGAAAATTAAAGTTTGAACTTTCAATCAAGTCAAAAAGAATTCCTAACTCTCGAGCTGCAACAGGACCTACAAAGCAAAAGCCTATTTTAATGTCCATGAAACAAAAAGTGGAACTGCTGCAAAAAATGGATAAAGACATAGCTGTCTCAAAATTATAAGAGGAGTATGGCATTGGAAAGTCAACTGTATATGCCGACACTCTGCTCGCAATGAATAACAGAAAAATTATTCGTTATGCTAAAAGTGAAGATCATGACAAAGTGACGACTGAATTGGTCAGACAGCGTCGCAGCAAGAGCATGCCATTGACGGATCATATTATAATGGCACAAGCTAAAATATTTCACTAAGAAAGGAACTTAAAAACTGAGTGCACATATTCGACAGGTTGGTTAACCAAATTTAAAAATCGCCATGGTATAAGGCAATTAAGAATTTCAGGTAAAAAAGCTTCAGCTAATATTGAAGCTGCTGAACTATTTGCAGATGAATTCATTGAACTCATTAATAGTTAAAAGTAATCTCCAGAACAAATTTACAATGCTGATGAAACTGGTCTTTTCTGGCAATATGTAACACAAAATACCTCGACAACCTTTACAAAAAAGGCTCTAACTCGTGTCAAAGATTCCAAAGTAAGACTAACAACTTATGTGCGCAGCAGGAACACACAAGTGTAAACTTTTCATAATCTGAAAAAGTACACGACCTTCGGGCATTTAAAGGAGTAAAATGTTTCCTGTTATATATCGTGCAAATAAATGGACATGGACTTCACAAGTGTTTATGAACTATTGGTTCGGAAATCATTTCATACCCGAGGCTCAGCAGAATTTGGACGGTTTACCTGATGACGCAAAAATTTTCCTCCTTGTAGGCAACTGTTCAGCTCATACTTCATTTAAAGTTTTAGTGAAAGATAATGTATCCATATTATTCTTTTTTCTAAATTATACGTCAGTCATTCAGCCTATGGATATCAGAACAGTGCGCACGCTAAAATGCAAATGTAAAGCAGAATTTTTAAAGTCCATGTTAAATTTCTTGAATAATGGCAAGATTATTCAAGAATTGTTCAGCATCACCAGATCGTGGGAGGATGTGTTTCATGGTACTTTAAAAAATGCTTGGCATAATTTATGGCCAGCTAACATATTTCATAGTGAGGTTGATGAATATGATAGTGCAAATGTGAAGGTTTTCGGATATTGCAAACCAAAGGTTAAATTTTCCAATTAATGGATTTTTTAAAGAAATGTGGAGAAGCTGTAATAAATGAAGATGATGATATAACAGAAGTTTTTCATGGTGATGACAATGCCCCAATTATAAATCAATTAACGGCCAACGAAATATGTAGTATGGTTCTAGATCCAGAAAATACCACTACCGATAGTGAGCAAAGTGACAGAGAGGTTATCGAAAACGAAAAAATTTCGATTGACAAGTTAGTCGGAATTCTGGACAGAGCAATTATAGGACTTGAACAATGGAACTTTGTAATTGAATAAGAAATTATGTCTGTCTGCAAAATTAAAGAGAAAATATTACCATAAAAAAAGCAACTTAAACTACTTACATTGAAAGAAATGTTTAATAAAGTAAACAAATAAATATCAAGCTTTTTTTTTTGTAAATTTTGTTACCCTTTAGATCATAAATACTTCATTATTTCATAAATCATGATTTCATATTTTTAATTTTATAATTTCTATATGCCATCTTACAAGCTTTAAACTGATGATCCGGAAAAATCCGAAATCTGGAATCCGCGAAGCCCTGATGAGTCCGGATCTCGGAATTTGTATTGTATTAATTTAAAAGTCAAACAGCAAATATAACACTGATTTTTGTTGTTTGACCTTTTAAATTAATCGTTGTTCACCATGTTATTTTAACCTAAAGTAAGCATATATTTTAGAATTAATAAGAGAAAAGATACACATACCTCCATTTACATAAAAAATTGGAGTTGATATGAAAAAATAATCTGAAGCATAATAACGACCAGGTACTGTGATAAGTCTTCTTATGTTTACCTTTAAATGTAACAGTCGTATCATTCTAAAGGGAAAAACATTTTTATTACGAAAAATAATAAAAAGGGAAAAAAATAAATAAAAGTAAGTGCAGTAATTATAGTGAAAACACAGCAATTTTTATTTATAACCAAATATAATCAATATAGTAATTAAAACTTAAAAAGCATTATAAATTAATATATGCAAAATATTTTTAAAAAACATTAAAATTTTTGAATAAATTAAAAAAAATAGAATTTAACAAATATTTTCTCTTTATCCTTTAACACAGGAAATAATAATATTCTTTATTCTTCATTAGTGTGTTTTAAGAAATCAAAACAAGGAAATCAATAAAGTCTTCCATTTATTAGTAACTGATAATACAAATTAATAAATTTAACTTTTTGTCTGGCACATGGATGAAAACAATTAATTTCAAGTAAATTCGCCATCCTGAACATGAAAAATGACAATAAAAAGGGCATAAAACATAATATTTGCAAATGAAAATGAGATGGATTCTAGAAAAAGTGACAAAATATTCTAATTTTTGTCTTTAGAAACCCCTCTGTTCGGTGTCTGAAAAGAGCATTGCTTGGCAGCATTGTTTTACGCCAAGCACAGTTTGGCTTCAGTGTAACCCTAAAGTTATTCCGTTTTTGCTCATTAGTATCTATGCAGATTGTCTTGATGTAAGAGCATATGGTTGCTCGCTCTTAGCTAAGTTGCATAGGTAGCTATAAGCACATGCATGTGTTAGTATTCAATAATGTTGTTTTGTTAAAATAAATTTGTTATTGTGAATATTACAGTCCATTTACTGAAGTTAAGTTTCATTAAATAAGTTTGAGCTATCTTTGGCAAGAACAGTGATGTTTGGTGTCTGAAAAGAGCATTGCTTGGCAGCGTTGTTTTTTCAGACACCGAACACCCTCCAAGAAAGCATCCCTTCCCTTCAAGGAGATAGTCCGAGTGCTAAGTAATCTAGCCCAAACTAATTTTGTTTATATATAATTCTAGGCATGCCACTAACATACTTATGTAGATACAAAATCTAGTAAGCTAATACTTTTATTTAGTACAAAAGGGTATTAGAAAATACAGAAAGTCATGTTGCTATGGAGGTGCTTACTTTTAATGCCAATATTATGTTTAAATACTTCAAATTTATTAAGGGTTGGAATGCGCTTTAGCCCACTGCTTGGCGGCGATTGTTTTTGAATGAGCAATAAACGCGCCAACATGGGTAACTCCGTATATCCGCCAACGTGGCTGACTGTTTGTACGTTGCCTACGTTGTGCAATTCGCTGAAGTTTTTTTCAAGTTTAAAAGGAACGCTGTGCACATGGCATTTTCTTGAAATTTATGTTCGTTATTTTAGCTTATTTTGTTCATTTGTGCACGTTGCCTACATTGTGCAATTCGCTGAAGTTTTTTTTAAGTTTAAAAGGAACGCTGTGCACATGGCATTTTTTTGTAATTTATTTTCGTTATTTTAGCTTATTTTGTTCATTTGTGTACGTTGCCTACATTGTGCAATTCGCAGATTTTTTTTTAAAGTTAAAACGGAACGGTGTGTACATGGAATCGTTTGTAATTTTAATGCCCTTTTAAAAAAAATTCCTTCTTTCTCCGATGCCATTTTGGTTACGTTTTCGCGGAGCGTGTCGGGAAGGTTATGTAACGGCATTAAATGTGTAGGTATTACAACATAAAATGTAAATAATTAATTTAAACCTGACAAATATTTTAATGATCATAATGTTCGTTTTGCATATTATTTTATTATCTTTTTGTGGCAACAGTTTCCATACTAATTTATGCTTTAGAATTCTATGTTTTGTTTACAGTAGGTTTTCGCGGAGCGTGTCGGGAAGGTTGCAATTGCAAAGACGTTTCGCAGAAACGCGCCGAATTGGCGATTTTCAAAACATCGCCAAGCAGTGGGCTAAAGCGCATTTTCACCTTATTAAGTATTTAAGCTTAATTTAATATGTTAAATAATAAATGTAAATAATGATCTATACCAGCACTTCTTAAAATTTTTTCATTCAAAACCTTTTCATGATGCCATATATTAAATATAAATAAAGATATAATAGTAAATATTTTGCCCATAATTATATATATATAAAGAAGTATTTTAAGAATTTTTTAAGTAAACAAAAATTAACGAAAGAAAATCACATTTTGATGAAACTGTTTTTTTTTTTTTTTTTTTTTTGTTTTTGCAACAACTAACAAATTAAATTTTGGTAAATCATAAATTATCATCCACATTTTTTCGTGTTCAACAACATTTGAATTTAATAACTGTTAAAGCTCAAAAAGTTGTTTCATATATGTATGTGGTGCTGAATGGCAGAACATTTAAAGCCATTTCGAAACTAGTATGAAATTCAGTTTTAGTTCTGACCTGGAATTCATTCATAGATTTTTGTGAAAACTCAAGCTTTGAGTCACTTGATAGCTCTACAGATTCCTTGCGAGCTTCATAAGGCAGGTGACTAATCTTATTAATGCAAATTAATGTAATTTCATTAAAGTCTCAATAATTTAATTTCTTTGAATTCATGTATGTGAATTAAATTTTTACAGCCCCTATATTTTGCTTTTTGACCCCATTAGGAATTGCGATAGTTTAAAAAATGCTGATCTATAATATAAAAAAACTGTAAAATTAATAGTGCAAAACATCTATAGCTGGACTCAAACATGGACATAATATAGAGGATGCTCTAAAATAAGAAAGGTTCTTAAAGTACACACTTGCTTCTTTTCTACGTAGCTTTATTAGAGTATTATTTTTTCTAACTATAAACTAGCAGAAAATCTCATCTACTGTAATATCTTTGCTCAATTTTTCCTCATTGCTCACAAATCCTCAAGAAAAAGGTCCACATGAGAATACAGAAATTGATTTTTTACTTCAGAGACATTCTGCCTCTTAGCTTATGGCAACTATCCAAATGTTTCTGAACTAACTATTGGTAAGTATTATTTCCAAAAAACGTAAGCGCCACTTCATGACACGTCTTCTAGTCCACCAATTTATCATTATTTAACCTATGCAAATTCTTATTTTGAATTTGGAGGTCAGAGAACATTACTTGTCATAAGCTTGGAAAATGACTTCTAAAACTTGCAAAAAGTGCTGGTCCAGTGCCAGAAATACATAGGAATTTTTTATCTGTGATACAAAGTTCCTATGTATTTTTGATTTTCAGCACCTTCATAAAATGCAGTAATTTGCAAATTAAAGAGAAATTAATTTCATGAAAACTTTACTTATTTAGCATATTAAACATGAGATATAACTATGTCTATATAAAAATTAACCAATTTTAAGAAAAAAATCTCAATATTAACAAAATTGAATAAAATTTGCAATAATATACCATGCACTAATCATTACATTTCTGCTCCCTCTTGGCTTTAGCTACTACAGAATTCTTAATTAGATTAGTACCTATAACATCATTTTTGCATAAATGTCAGTGACAAATCTGACAGATATTCTTCTGTATTGTTGATCTTAAATTGTTAAGCTTAAAAAACTCATTTCCCGAGTAACTTATAAAACAATTAAGGTAAAATAACACGCCGAACAAATATTAATTTAGAAGTCAAACAACAAAAATCAGCATTATATTTGCAAATTTTTGGAGGACTAGTTTCGATGGTTTTACTGAACCATCAGCCTCAGGTGCCAAAAAAGTGCATGCTTACACTTTGGCAGCTGAGGCTGATGGTTTGGTATAAATATAATATTGATTTTTGTTGTTTCACTTCTAAATTATAAAACAATGCTAAATAAATGTACAGCATTATGACAGTACTTCAAAAGGCATTGGTTAATTTATTTTCATGTATGTTATTTAAAACATCATAAGGATAAGCATAATATTTTACAAAAATTTGTCTTTTATTCTTCGAATTAAGTTAATCATTAGAATCTTTATTGTTGTTAAAGTGTAGCTGTAAATCTTTGCATGTTTTAATAAATCAAAACAAAAATATAGTCCTCATCCTATTTTTTAATTTGTTTATACTGTGAATAAGATGAAAATCTTCATTCTTTGGCATAAAAAATATAAAGCTTTATGTAAGCTATGATACGCAACATCTAAAATTGTAGATAATTTTATATTAGATTTATACGAAATTTTTATTTCTGCCACAGGAAGAAAAATTCATTAGCTACAGTTTCCATAACGAGAAAAATAAATAAAACATAAGAATTTCACGACAAAAAAACTGTAATGGAAATATAAAATTAATATTTTTAATACTTATTTATTTTAATACTTATCATCTAAATATCATTTATACCTGTAGGATATATTCCGCACAAGAGTTTACCCTGTCCAATATCACACCAATGCTGCTTTCCTTAGAGAGAGATAAGCATTTATAGCTTCTGGTTGAAGAGTTCGAATCAACTGGAATTCAGAAGCATTAGCAAAACGTAATTTAGTTTGTGGATCAGTATATTTTGCTTCTAAACCACTAATATCAGAATATTTTTTGGGAGGTTTTATAGAGGCAGGTGCATCAATATTTGTATATGTTGCAACACGGGGTAAAGCTTTTTCAACAGCAGTAATCTGTCGCAACGATTTCCAAACACGGCTTTTCTTTGGGGTAGTCTTTGCTAGCACAAATTTCGGATTTTTAAATATCGGAATATGTTCACTACAAGTATCAGAATCAGGTACAGTAGAAGATATTTCCTTCTTCGAGTTACTTGAATTATCAGCTTCTGAATTTAAATTATCTCCAGAATTATTAGAAACACGCTTTTTCTTTCCCATATCTAAAAAAAGAATTCATTTGTTAGCATTCTGTTTTCAGACAAACAAGAGAGAGATGTCTCGTTTTGCACTCGCTAAGTCTTTCTGCACTTAGGGCGAAAAATCAAGCTTAGGTGCAAAGGAAAGGGAGGTAGAAAGAATGCAATTTTGTTTGAGAGAAACATAATTTCGTAACGTGTGATACGAAAACGTTCTTAGTGTGCTGTTGTAAATGTAGAGCTGTTAAGTTAAATTTTATAATAAATTAAAAATTATTACCCATCTTCAGAGCAGCTTCAGCATATGAATGGGAGACGAAAGGAAGCCCCTACTTCTATTGACAAGATGAAAAATCTAAAAGTTTTCAGATTTTTTAATTTCTTTAATCGTAAATTATTTAATTATTTTAGTAATTAATTATTAGCCCAAAGCAGCGTTAGCCCAGAAGGGCTATTAGTCTCAAAACGGGATTTTATGTTGAATCACTATTGTGTTATTTAGTAGATTGAATACGTCTTCAGTTGGAGAGTTTCGTAACATTTCTTCCCTTAATATGGTTACTTCATGTATGCTGAAGTTATCAGTAGTAGGTTATTTTGGTATTGTACCTGGTAATTTAGTATGCGGTGTGTATATGTACCTAGATTTTCCATTTAGCATTTTGAGTCCGTTTATGATTTTGTATTGTTTTAGACTTTGTTATGATGCCCTTAGGACTACCACTGCTTTCACATGTTTATTTTTGTGTACGTGGTCACAAGTTCGATAGCTCGCCTTACATGTTTTGTTTGTAAAAGAAGTGCTATGTGACCGCGGTATTTTAATGCTTAAAGACCTTTTGCCATTCCTCAGCATTTAGAAGCATCCACTAGGTATCGGTTGTTTCCGACGGATGCATTATGTTGCAAGCAGCCGCCATCTGAAACATAAATATATACACACAATATATATATATATATGTATATATGTGTGTGTGTGTGTGTGGGTGGGTGTGGGTGTGTGATGTTTTGGCTGTTCGATGAGAGAACTGACTGGAGTATGCACTTTTGTAGTAGTGGATGGAATGAAGTTAGAGGATAGCTGAAATACGGATTCCGCAGTAAATGGCTGGAACTCTGGTAAGCACAACGAGATTGACAGCGCTTAAATTGCGCCGGAGCCCTGAGTCAAAAGGCTTCGGCACTTCTTTTATGTAACTGAACAACTACTTTAGCGGAAATTTAATCCCTAAAATTTTATTTTTGGCAATAAAGTTATATTAAAAATTGCTCAGTAAATTTTAATTTATCAATTTACATTTTACATTTTTTTTAAATTTTAATTTTAGTTATTACCCCAAAGGAGCGTTATCCCAGAAGGGATATTAATTTCTTTTTGGCATTTTGCATTCGTTCATTATAAAAGTCTGAATCATTTTCCAAATTGTTGTCACAAAATATTATCACCCTGTAGTACATTTAAAGAAGTTAAATAATGAAGAATCTACATGACTGTATGCATGTTTCGCACATTGTGAAAAAACAGCGGTACCTAGAGACATCAAATTTTGAATAACTTAGTCCTCCACTCGAATATGGGTATTAGAATACCCAAATTTGGAATTTGTTTTGTTATCTATGTTATATTTTGTAAAACTTTAACAAAATTTTGATTTACAAACTCGACGATTTCAGAACGTTCCATTAACGTTAACATCATCGGGTGCATCTTTAAGCATGGATATTTTAGACACGAGATATCTTTACATTTCTTACTGGTATTATGTTGGGAGTATAGCAACGCAAAGATGTTACAGTGTCTAACGGTATTTTGAGTCAAATGACTTTAAATGTTTATCACTTTTCAAATCCTTTTTTGAATACCCTGTGAAAAAACTCCTCTTTGATCGTATTATAAAATCTGAAAGTTTTTTTAAAACTGCAAAGAATTTTTTATTAAGAAATTCAATTATTTCAAAGCGAGCAATGGGAGTTTTTTTCCCGTATAGTGGTGCGAGAAAAAAACATTTTTTTTCCAGAGCGCGAGACTATTGGAAATTATAAAGCTAGGCGGTTTAGCCCAAAGAAGCATTAGCCGAAATGCTCTTGAGACGTGTATGTGTCTGTAAATGGAAAAAAATGTCCTTTTGAGCGTAATATAAAATTTGAAACCTTTCAGTTTTTTTTTGAAATTTTTTAATTATTAATGATTTTATTTATTTATTTATTCTTGCTGCTTTTTCCTGACGGTCTTCCACAGGGCTCCGACATTTTTTGTTTTAGAAATTAAGTGCTGATTGCTTGATGATTAAAACATAAGTTTATTTCTGGAAGACTGATTTCATAGCGCATATCTTCATATGACTGGTACAGCACTAGAGGTGCTATAGCGCCTCACAATTGTATACATGCAAATAACATTTTTAAAACAATAGATGAAGACAGCCAAGCGACATAGCCAAACACGTGCTTGTGAAGCGACAACAGTGGAGAAAAAGTGCTGTGTGTTGAGAAGCTGGGATATTTATCAGCTCGGCTCCTTTGTTTCAGTTTTACATAGTGATTGAATAAAAGCTCACAGCGTTGCGAAATCTGCGGGCGAAACTAATGATATAAGTGACGCACTACAGATTTTTTGAAAGAATGTTGTTGTAAATATAGTAAATCATTTTCTTTAAGAAGCTGAAATGAAGCTTTAATCAGCTAAAACTGCACATAAAACAGAACATTAAATGCTGTATTGTGAGAACCACATTTAAACGAAGTATAACTCTTGCCTTTCCTTGTAATATAATTTTAGTGCTGCCAATAATAGTGCCAATATTAGTAGGTAAATAAATATATCAGTACTTTAACACATTGTAAAAACAGAAATGTGTTTTACAAACACGTTCGCGTCTTTTAACGCGTTCATGTGTTCACAAACACGTTTTCACAATACATTAAAATTGTTTTTAACGTGCCATGATAAAGAAAAATTCTTGAGAAAGAAACATTCTTCAGGTATAGGTAAAGAAAAATTCTTGTATTTTATGATTTTTTTCACTATTTCTGGCCAGATAAAGTTTTAAATAAAAGCTTGTAGTTTATGTTTATACTAACCAAATGTATAGTATT
>KK115271.1:384932-444614 GCA_000611955.2 Stegodyphus mimosarum | reverse complement strand
GTGCGTGTTTACTGAAATTGAGAAATAAAATTTTAAAGAAATTTGAAATGATTTAATGACTATATAGACAATTTAGATTTTTTAAACTGCATTTTTTCAGCTGGCATTTTTTCAATAAATCCTCTTACATAAAGTCTCAAAACTGATACAGATATAGACTAAATTATTTAATATTTCTGCTGGTTATTTAAAATAATATACATAATAGAAACAAGGAGGGGTTTTGCAAAATACTTATCCAGTAATATGGACTTCATTACTGGATGCTGACTTAGTAAAAGGAATAAATGGTTATGAGTGGTGTACGAAAATTAATGGTACCACTAAACAGAAAACCATCGCAAAAAATATAGTTCATATTAGACCAGGTCCAGTTGCTGAGGCTCGATTTGCTAAGAAACCAAATGATTGTTTTAATTTGTTTATTTCCGATGTAGTAAAGAAAGAAATACTTACTCACACAAACGCAGAGATAAACAGAAAGGAGATAGATTATGCAAATGTTACGGATGGTTCCCTAAATAATTTAAATTACGATGAACTGAATGCCTTGTTTGGAATATTAATACTTTCTGCAGCTTTAAAAGATAACCATTTGTCAACAAAAGTTATGTTTGATGTAACTTTTTCTGGTGGAAGGTATAGAGCAACATTTTCTGAGACGCTTTTCATTTCTTTTGGATTGCTTAAGATTTGATGAAAAAGACACAAGGGAAGTACAAGAGCGTAAAAAAACTCATAAATTAGCTACTATTCGCCAAATATGGGAAATTCTTATTGAAAATTGTAAAAAGTATTACAAACCCAGTTCATACACGACTATAGACGAGCAGTTGATTGGATTTCGGGGAAGGTGTGCTTTTCGCATGTACATTCCGTCAAAACCCAACAAGCACAGGATAAAAGGGATAATGATATGCGACAACAGCGCTAAATACATGATGAATGCGGTTCCATATTTAGAAAGCGGAAGTGTACCTAGAGGAATGGTTGCAGCAGACTATTTTGTAAACAAACTGACCGAAACTATCAAGGACAGTAACACAAACGTAACAATTGACAATTGGTTCTCGAACGTGCCTCTTGCTGAAAAGATGCTAAAAGAAGGCAAACTAGCAATGGTTGGCACGATAAAGAAAAATAAAAGGGAGTTTCCTCCGGAATTTACTGATGTAAAGTATCCAGAGCGAAAGAATGGTTCTAGTTTTTTTTTTATTTCACGATGAAGTCACTGCAGTATCTTACAAAGCAAAGAAAAAACTTGTGACTTTAATATCAATGCATTCTAACTCAGAAGCTACCAGTCAACCGGAAAACCAGAAATAGTTATGACATACAGTTCTACAAAAGATGGAGTTGACTGTTTTGATCAATTGTGTAATCATATGAACTGTGGCAGAAAAACCAAAAGATGGCCAATGGCTTTTTCTATAATATTATAAATATAGAAGGAATGAATGCATACGTAATTTATTTGCATAATTTTTACAGAGATCGAACTGGAAATAGAATGCCATTACCAAGATTGAACTTCATGTTGAAACTTCATCAACAATTATCTGAAAAATGGCAACTTCAACGTCTAAATGTTCCAAATCTGTCAAGAGAATTGAAAGATATAATCACAAAAGCGTTAGGACAGGAACCACAGATTTTAGAACTTCCCCAAAATCAGCAAGGTCGTCGAACCTGTTGCAGCTTTTCTGACTATAAAAAAAGAGAATGACAACCACCTACTGCAAATGTGGATAAGCTATATGTGGAGAGCACCAGAAGAAGTCATGTCCTTCTTGTGTATAGACATAATTGTATTGGTGACTAATTATTAGGTAAATTTATTTTTCAATTTTGTCGATTATATTAAATTTAAAAGGCGAAAAACTTTTGTTATAGTTTTTTTTTGTTTTCATGGTTTTAAGTCTATTATTAATTGATATTTTAATATGTGTTATTTAAAATAAAATGTGCTAAACTGTATTTTATTTATGTTTTTAGCTATTAATATACATTTTTATAGTTTTCAATTATATTTTTAAATACAATAATTTATCAAGTTAATAAAAATTTAGTAATATTGGGTAAAACAGCAAATAAAAGCATATTTAGAAACATCATTAATGTAATATAAATGAATAAAATGAATTTTAAACGAGTACGGGAATTTTACCTATCGCTAGTGATAGCGGCATGTATAAACAAGGTAGTGTTCTAGGTTTAAGCACTGTCAACTTAACTCGAAGTTCTTTTATTAAGCAGATGTATTGTCTGATTTATCAAGAGATGAATGAGAGATAATTACCTGTATAATCGTTTTTGTGATTTTCATTTATTGTAAATTAAATAAGACCGATTTATCTTTAGACTCATTTTTAGGATGACATCTCCCAAAATGTGTTTAGATGTCTCTAACGCTCATATAACTCCTACACTGAAACGAAGCGTTAGTTACTTTGCATAAAATTTCCGCCAGTTTTAATTTATTGAAACTCTTGTATTATTGAAGAGATAAAGGGAATACAAATAAGTTGACTAATAAAATATTTTTCTTTCAAAAAGGATGTTGTTTTCCTTGTGATAAAGACATATCTTCTTTTCATTTGTTAAATAATCAAACATAATCAATATATCTCTGATTTTCCCTTTCATAGTATAATAACAAAATAAGGTAAAAAAAGCAGATCTAAAGCTTTATTATTGCTGTAAGTTCATTTCAAATAGTAATAAATCTTATTCTAATTATCTAATAGTAAAGAATATTATTAATGAATTCATTATTATTATTCTATTAAATTATTTATTACTATTATTTTATTAATGAAAATAGTTTATCAAAAATCATATTCCAACTTTCAGACCTACAAAGCTAGTTCATATTTATTATATTTTAGATAACGTATGGAACATTAGATATAACATATGGAACTTTTAGCTGCCTTGGTGAGCCCAAATTTGACACATTTCATAGGTGAAGCATTGAGTTGGAACGATGTAATATGTTACGACTGGAGTGATTCACCTGTTGTACTCGGAAGGATAGTGAATGCAGAAAATTGGTCAGTGTTTGTCCAAAATCGAATACAAGAGATTAGAAAAGTTTTTTTTTTGCATGGAATTATGTAATTGGTGCACTGAACCCCATCGACTTGCCATCTAGGGGTTATGCAACAAGCTTTTGTCACTCAGAGGATCAGCTTTTATTGAAATTTGATCAGCTTTGATTTTCATTTAGTTGGTAGGAGAGCCCACGATGGTTGAAAGAAGACATTAATGAAAAAGAGATAGAAAAGGAGAAGTTAAAATCTACAAAATACTTGACTAACATTAAAAATGTTATCCATTGTAATAAGATTAATTGCAACTTCTCTAAATTCTTAAAATAGTTCGTTTAATAGGTTGGATTTTAAGATTTATAAATAATTATCTCGACAAAAAAAGCGCAGAAAGACACGCAGGACAACTTATTTAATCTGAATTTAAAACAAAAAAAGGAGTTGAAATCAGTACGGAGATTCAAGAAGAATGTTCCAGAGGAGAAGAGAAAACATTTAAAAGTTTGCATTCGTACTAGAAGATAAAATAGTATGTGTCAAGACGCGAATGGTCAAAAGGAAAGACAACGAGTCTACCCTCAAATCACAAAGTTCGGTTGAAACTCGTTAAACATTATCACAAGAATAATTTGTACGTTGGTCATCCAGTTTTGCAGAGTACACTACATGAAACGTTTTGGATTCTGAACACGAGGAAAACCATATGCAAAATCACATTAAAGTGCGTTATTTGCTTCAAAGAAGCTAGAAGCTGGTCCTGGACCACTGACCAGAAATTCAGGGTTGATATTGAGCTATTTTTCATATCACAGGAGTGGATGAAGTGGACGATTATATCGTAGAGAGAACCAGGAAACATGAGTATACTTCTGTTCCTTTGCGGCGTTTATCGAGCAGTTTATCGTCTGGAATCTGTCACCAGTTATCTACTGAGACATTTTTATGGCTTTTCGTAGATTTGTTGCCAGATGAGGAAAATTCTTCTCTGTTTATTGTGGCAATGGCAAGAAAGGAAAAGAAAGTTGTTTTAATTCTTGCAAAACATGAAACTAAGGGAACATGATTTTTTTTTTCAGAAAGTTCTTGCGCCATTACAGCAAATCTAAGAAAGTTGCAGCGGTTTCCAGAAGTATCACATTCTTGCCCTATAAGGTATTTCTCCTGCCTTCTTAGCATGCCTACGTGGTGTAATGGCGAGCACACTCTGAGAATATTCCAGAGATACGAGGTTCGAGTCACGGCAAGGACATTGCTCATTTATCACTTCCCGAAAGAAAAAAAAAAACTGGTAAATCTACAGTGGCGCCTGAGCTGGAGGGGTGGTGGATGATGATTCTCCACGTCCAGAATTTAGCGATTGGTTCCCCTAATCCCTAGTCGCCCGTTAAAAAGGAGCGTATGTAAGGTATTTCTACCGCCTTCGTGGTGTAATGGTCAGCACACTCGGAGCGTATTCGAGAGGCCCGAGGTTCCAGTCCCAAAGGGGAATTGCTCATTTTTCAAGTCTCCTGCTTCAAAATAATCCTAACGGCTCCACAGAACGCTAAGAAACTCATCTGATTTCATCCCAGTCGAGAATTTTTGGTCAATCACGAAAGTTAGGCAGAAAGCAAAAGATAATATGTCAATATATCCCTTGAAATTTAGCTTCAAAAATTTTGTTTCGTGATGATCAAGTAATACAGATGATGGCAAAATTGGTGAAATAAACGGCAAAACGATTGAAACAGATTTTCAGAGCCAGTTACCCATTAGGATTTTTATTAATATATTGATGTATATCACATAAAAACTGTACTTTTGTTTCATCCGTGTGTTTAAATTAATTTGCAAATTGCTATACACAGGCTAGACTATACTGACTGTACCTAAAAGAGAATAAAGAATTTCCACGCGAATTATTCGCATGGATTTGGATAGTGCGTATGTTATATGTGAACACACAGGACAAATGGCCAACTGGCTACTTACGGGAACATCATAAATATCATGATTTAATTTTTCTCGTTTAATATTTATGAAATGACTCTACAGTGGCTACTAAAAATACTGTAGTTAAGTAACTACAGTATTTTTAGTTAGAAGCAGCATTGAAACTTCAGTTAGAAGTTTCCTTAATGATCATTTTACTTCTAAGAAGCATCAAAATATTATTAAGAAGCATACAAGAAGGAATATGAATGGAAAAATCTTTTGAGTTTTTATCATTTTTGGCTCGAGGGTTTTGTATCTTTAAAAAATAAGAAGTATTACCACTTGAGAGAAACATTTGCTGTAAACTTAACACGCAAGACGTTCAGCGAAGAATGTTTAAAAGGTATTTCTCCCGCCTTCTTCGTATGCCTTCGTGGTGTAGTGGCCAGCACGCTCGGCGCGTATTCGAGAGGTCCGTGGTTCTAGTCTCGGCGAGGGCATTGCACATTTTTCATCTGTCCTGCTTCTAAATAAACTCTAATAACTCTACGAGTAGGGCCCGAACGAAAAAAAAAAGGGGGGGATGGAATATGATTCTCCACCACCAGGATTTGGCAAGTAGGTCCCCTAATCACTAGTCGCCCTTTAAAAAGGGGATTATATAAGGTATTTCTCCCGTCTTCTTCCCGTTGTGTAGTGGTCAGCAGGCTCGACGCGTATTCGAGAGGTCCGTGGTTCGAGTTCCGGAGAGGGCATTGCACATTTTTCATCTCTACTACCTCTAAAAACCTAATGACTCTACATGTTCACCTATGTAATGAGTATTTCAATATTTTTTAATAAAAACAGTGCGCATATCTCCAGATGGCTCTCATTTGCGATGAAATAAAATCTTAGCAATTTTTTATGCAATTTAAACCTACCATTTTGAATATAAGTTT
This sequence comes from Stegodyphus mimosarum, assembly GCA_000611955.2. Taxonomy (NCBI): domain Eukaryota; kingdom Metazoa; phylum Arthropoda; class Arachnida; order Araneae; family Eresidae; genus Stegodyphus; species Stegodyphus mimosarum. Next base: position 438,709 of record KK115271.1, on the reverse strand, counting down.
TTATGTCCTGTATTTTGGAGATGGGGAACTAATTTTTAAACTAAGAGGCTTGTCGTAATTGATTTCCTTAAAATTGTTTCAGGTGTCAAGCTGAAATTTACATGACAAGAACAGTTTTCTTTAAATATTTTTTTAAAATCTGAAATTTTAACGGTAAAAACTTGGAAGTATTAGAATGTCATCTGAAGTTTTCAAAGAACAGTTTTTTATTCTTTCTACGTACTATTGTTTTCTGATGAAGCAAACTATCATGACTATTTTAAATTAAGTATTTTAAAAACAGATGCAAAAAGAGCATTATATACAATATATAGCTATTTCATCTGATGACCGATTTATATTTTTAAAGTTTGGTATCATTATTTAACATACTCTAGCAGTAAGAGGGTTTAAAAGATAGTGAATATTTTCTTTGGCGATAAAATAAAAAATTTCTAATATGCGGCGTAAAATATTTCAATGTCAGATACAGAATGGAGAAGTTTTATTACCCGATCACAATAATAAAGTATTACATGCTTTAGAAAACTTTCGCGGTGGTTTTATATTTAGGTGAACCATATTTTAATTCTGTAGAAAAAGCGTTATAAGTAAATGGGATACTATTTAAAACGTAGTATGGGTTTTGATAAAAATGCTTGAGAAAAGATATTTATTGCTACCATTTAAAGCTGGAGCGGAGGAAAAAATAGTAAAAAGAAAATGAGGATTTAAAATCTCATTCGTATTCCAAGAATAAATTTTCAGTTAGTGAAAATTTATGGATCTTTGGCATTTGAAACGCATTTAATCAATCGAGAGTTGTGAAAAAAGAATGGATTTAATGCTTTTATATCAGTTGGTAATTATTGAATGAGTTATTAAATAAAAGAAAATTCATACTCAAAATGTTTAAATATAAACACATAAGTTTTTTTAGATTTTACTTTACTATTTTATTTTTTAGTCCAAAGGGGCAATTTGCTCTGAAGAACCATTAATTTCGTTTTGGCATTTTGTGTTGGTTTACTATAAATGTCGGTTAACTTTTCAAATTGTTGTCACCAAATATTAGAGCCCTGTATTATATTTAAAGAAATTAAATAATGAAGAATCTGCATAAATGTATGCATATTTCTTGAACTGTGATAAAACAACGGTATCTAAAGCCATCAAATTTTGAATAACGTACGTCTCCACCCGAATATGGGCATCTGGAAGCCCAGATTTGGAATTTGAAATTTGTTTTATTATCTATTTTATATTTTGTAAAGCATTTCTGAGTTTTTGATTAAGAAACGCAACGATTTCAAAGCGAGCAATGGCAATACTGCGCGAAAAAGGGGAAAAAAATGTTATCTCCAGCCCGCGAGACTGTGTTTCGGAAAAGCTCTTTTAAATCTTTAATGATATTGCTGTCGAATTGAATTTTATGGTTTAAGTGCGAAGAACAGGATATTTAATAAATAAAGGTAGCACATAAAACGTTAAAAAACACCCCTTTGGCCGTAATATAAAATCTGAAAGCTTTCAGATTTTTTTTTTCATTTTGTTTAAATTTATTTACTTAGTTAGTTAGTTAGCTAGTTTTTAAATATTTCGTGATTTAAAGGAATTAAGAATGGTCCCGGGCATTTGTCACATTTAAGTGAATGTCAATTTTTTCACAAATAATTTGAGCAGCATTGCTATCGAAAAACATACGCAATCAATGCAGCTTACATTAATCGATTTAGAGTGCTGATTAATTTGCTGAGTTGAGCTTTTTTTTTTTTTTTTTTACTTAAATAGTACTGAATTTTATGTTGTAGAGGATAAGGATATACTTATTGTAACTAACTGTTAGTATATAAATAATTTAAAACTGTATTTAAAGTGAAGAATTTATTGAAAAACATGCATTTAATAAAGCTTGCATTAATGGATTTAAATTGTTGATTGATTTATTGAGATGTCCTATTTTTTTGTATTTAAATAGTACTGAATTTCATGCTTGCAGAAAATATATTGATGGTGACTAACTGTTAACTGTTTTTAAGATGAAAACGAAGAAAGAAATAAGCATAAATGTTCTAGGCGGCAAAGCAGTGGTGTACTCAGAGGCATTTAATCGCAAACACCGCTAAGCACTGGTGGTTCGACCTGGATTCAACATCTGCGGAGGATTGGCTGCATGCGCAACAACTGCAAACTATTCCAAAAAACTTCAGAAGTGTGCTGGGATTCAACTGGGGATTGAGCCTGCATATGCACAAAATAATATTGAAAAGAATCATTGAAAAGAAATGAAAAGAATCGCGTTTTATGGTTGTGCGATTTGGACTTTTCCTGTACATACAAGGAAAATTAAAAAACTTCAAGCGATTCAAAGGCCATTTCTACTTACTTTTTCAAGCAGCTATAGAACAACTTCCAATGCAGCCCTGTATGCGCTTACAAAAATCCCTTCCTTTTTCCTTACAGCAGAAAAAATCTCAACTACAGATAGAGTTCTCTAACTAAAGAAAGACTTCACAATAGAGAACATCCAACTCGAAGCCATGAACTATGAGCAACCAGACATTCAACCACAACGGCAACACAGAAGAAATATTCAATACGGAAATATTTACAGAAAGCTCTGAAAATGAAGGAGTTGAATGTGCCATAGTAATACATCGAACGCACGAACAACCAATAATATTCAAATATCATCTAAAAAGCAGTATCACAGTTTTTCAAACAGAAGCACTAGCCACCAAAAAACCAATAACAGCACCTTCGTGGTGCAAAGGTCAGCAAGCTCAACGCGTATTTGAGAGATCCGTGGTCCAAGTTCCGGCGAGGGCATTTCTCATTTTTCACATCTCTTGCTTCAAAAATGCCTAATGCCTTTACAGTGGCGCCTTAACTAGAAGGTGGTGGATGATGATTCTCCACCACCGGGATTTGGCAATTGGGTTCCCTAATTCCTAGTCGCCCTTTAAAAGGGGGAGTATATAAGGTATTTCTCCAGCCTTCTTGGCATGCGTTCGTGGTATAGTGGTCAGCACGTTCGACGCGTATTCGAGAGATCTGTGGTTCGAGTCCCGGTGAGGACATTGCTCATTTTTCATATCTTTTGCTTCAAAAATACCTAATGTCTTTATACAGTCACTGCTAATATCACTGTACAACACACTTTTTCAGCTCCTGTACTCCTGTACTTTTTACTAATACGAAGATTCCCTCTCTTAATTAACTGTAGTGCTATTAGGTATGTAAAAAATAAGAAGTCTTATCTGCGTTATGCCTAAGAACATATCGTAATTTTTTCTTTGCCGGATCGCGAAACTGTGAACCTTTTCTTCATAAGCCTCTGATAGCCGTTGTGCAAGCGTTGTTCTCCTTTAAGTCAGTTCATTTCTTCTCATGAAATTATGGATCCAAACTCTGCTCGCTTTAAAATGTTCGGCTGTAATATCACGTTTTTTTCACATCATTCCTCTCATTTGTATTACTTCACGCAACACAGCTATGCCATTGTTTCTTTGCTTTGTCATGTAATTCAAAGCTTCATCATCAACTTCTGGAAAATTTCCGGTTTTCTTCTCCATTCTGAATTTGTCTTCTTGAGTGGATCTTTTTGATTACTCTAGTATCGAATCAAAGGAAGCTGAATACCAAACTCTCTATTTGCAGGTTTCGAATCCTAAATAGAGAATCGAATTTAATCGATGATGTTAAAGCCAGAAATATCGCCAGAGTGTGACAAGTCCGACTCAGTTACCTTCTAAACCCCCAGGGGCATCTCACATGAATGAGTCTTGTCGGCAGTCTCCAAGTGCGACATTGGAGGAAGGAAAGATTAAAGGGCGAACAAAAGTCCTAGATTTCGAAAGATCAAAAGCATCACCAGTAGATAAGGCTATAATGATCTAGAATGCAAATAACAGAAGTAAGGAGAAATCACGTGTTTGGAAAGTTTCTTAAGTGAGAGAACGCTTGCCACGTCCAGATACTTTAACAAAGAATTTGAAGAAAGCACCTTTGAATAATAAATGCAAGGGAAAATAAAATGGAGCAAACGCTAATACGAAAATGCGAATGCAAACTGAATATACAGAATAAAAAGAAAAATAATCAGGGAAGTGTGATTTACTAAGAAACAAGCCCACAGAGAGAAAAACTGTGTACAACAGAGGAAGAGGGAAATTATTAGAATATTTTTTAAATTTTAGACTCTTGAACTAAAAGTTTGGGGGGGGAGTTAAGGGACGGGAAGAAATACGATAATATTTATACATGTAAATACATTATTTAGCTTTTACACGCATTTTGTCATGATTTATATATGGTTTTCAATAGTCAAAATGACCTAGCTAGATTTTATGGTTCTAAGTGCGAAGAACATGATATTTGATATTTAATAAATAAAGGTAACACACAAAATGTTAAAAAAGAAACGCCCGTTTGGAAGTAATTTAAAATCTGAAACCTTTCATATTTTTCTTTTATATACTTTTTAACTATTATCATTCTTATTGTTACTAATTGCTCCAAGTCATTTACAGTTCACACCACATACCGGGCAAGTTATAAACAGACGAATAATTTTGAAAAAAAATCTTTGGGCATATGATGAAGAATAGTTATGTTTTAAAAACAACAGTTATAATCAAGAAATTATAAACACATTTAAAATATAAACATTTTCTCAAAAACTGTTACAACTATCTCCTAGCTCTCCCAAAATGCCGATAAAACATTTTCCAAACACTATGACATCATGTTTTATTTCTGTTGTTAATCCATGCACTTTTCTATTTTTTCTTGCATTTTTCTTAAGACATTTTTTTTGTTGGGATAATAATTTTTTCACCCTTCCATGATAAACAAATATATTAAACGTTTTCATGGACAGTTCTGCTTCAGAATCATGTTAATGCTTCCATAATAATCCGGAGTTCACTGTGCATAATTAAAACTTTTATATCTTGAGATTCATTTCCTCAACCTAATCTGACAAAAAAATATTCGCTAAAGTAACAGGCGAAATTTTTACATTTTTCCAGAAACACTTTACATCAAAGTAAGTATGTAGGGAGAGAAAAAGGGGGTGTCAAGATTACACAAATAAATATTAAACATGGAAGGCCTAATTCTCTGTAGAAAATTACTAGCGGAGCCGTTAGGTCTTCCACTATGTAATGTTTCGTTCATTTTTTTATTTGTCTTCGCTTTATTTTGAACATTTCTATGCACGTCAATGAAATTAATCTTTCCTACATTTTCAAATAAAACGTTGAACGATTTTTAGGATTCGAAAGCTTCGGATAACTATCAAAGTGTGAAAATTCAAATTTTCGATAGGCAAACAGCCCTTGTGTATTTTGGCGTAATCCAAATAATTCAACCGAGTTTTCGAATCTCGAGTCCTTTGCAAGATTCGTGAGATTCGAGGATTCTCATCTCTCATCCCGTTTTTTTTTTTTTTTTTTTCCCTCTCGCTCTCTCTCTTAAAGTCCTTTGAATTTCTCTCAATCTCAGCTTTAATGATAAAAATATTCCTAGAAAACAACTTCAGAGTGAATTCGAATGCATTTGTCTAAGGAGACGAAATGCTTTGCGCTGGTGGGAATGAAAGAATTTGTTATTTTGAAGTTCAATTTTTGTCATTTCAGCAGTGTTGTAAGTATGTCACTTGTATTTATTTAAATCTTTTCGCATATTAAATCAAATGAGATCAAAAGAGGAACATTTAAGGTTTAACCTACTAGCCTCAAAAAAGAATATTCGTCCCCTCTTTTACTACAACGTCAGAACACTAAATGAATGCAGTAGAAACAAAACAATTAAAAATTCATTCTGCAAAGAAACTAAAATTAATGAACATAAACTGACTTCCGCTTCTCGTAGGAACAAGACACGGGTTTTAAAGTATTTACAGTTCCCAAATTAAATTCTACTAGCATCTGACTTGGTAGCTTTCACGAATTAGCTGCGTAATATTCAACAGAAAAGGAAAGCTCTTATAGCTTGTAGAAATACCGTATCCGTCAGATAGAAATAGAGGACTGCTTAACGACCAGCTACGGCGCAAATGAGTCTTCTCTTAATTTAGATTCTTACTTCTATCTAAATATAATTCTTGTCATTTATATATTCTGGTGGGGTAAAGGAAGCAGCAAGATTGCATTACAGATTTTTACACCAGCAAAAAAATGTTAGTTAAATCTTTCTAAGCTACTTTGTATTGGAATATGAGTGATCGAAATTTAATTAAATAGTGAAAATGACAGTTGAGTTTTAATTTATTTCTGTATGCATAATCGGTTTGTAACAATTTTGGAAAATAAAAATAAAAATAAAAATATGCAATTTATTAGGCAGATTCACCTTAGTTGTTTGAAAATTTAGTTAAATTTTCATTGTAGGAATTTATATTTTTAAGGTGTCATTTATGATTTGGAGACTGTGATTGGTAATAGTGATTTCATTTTATATTAAGAAAATATGCTGATACCTTCATTTTTAGTCTTAAAGATTTTCTTGCATGAAGTATACAGTGTATGTCACGTAAGAACTGCAGTTTAAGTTGCATCCGCCCTTTCAGTCTTAATTTCCATGCACATAATTTTATTATTTTTAGTAATACCTAAAACTACTACGAACTTAAATTTTGAAAAATACATAATTTTAACGTCGTAATACTTTTTCATTTGTGTCGTCCAGGCAGTATAGTGGTTAGGGTTGCCTGACTGCGATACCGAAGGGCCCAAATTCGAATTCAGGAGAAGGCATGGATGTAAAAATTGTCCGTCCCTTCATAGGAGGCAAGGTGGGCTACCTTGCCTCCTATGAAGATTCAACAAAGAGAGCATCTTTGTTATGAATCTTTGTTATGAATCTTTGTTCTCCTTCATAACAAAGAGACCATCATATGGCCTTAGGAGTGGCCGATATAGGCAAGCGCCTGCCATTGGGGAAAAAAGGGAAAAAAAAACTTCTTTATTTGTTTCATTGTTTACCCAACATAAACAGCAAGACAGATAAAAGGATATTTGTTGGTATGGAAACTAAATACTTTATATTTCTGATTGCAATATATATCCGTTCAAAAAATTTGAAATCATTCTTACATTACAGGACTAGATCTAGTATTTTCATATTATAATACTAATTCTAACAGCTTATTATGTAATAAATGTTTATGCTAATTACTAGAAGTTTATACGTTAAATCGTGCAATCGAGGGTACAAATCAAGTTACTTTTAGTATTAATAATAAAGTATCTGGCAGCTCTTGTTAACGAAACCTCATTATAACAAGGTGATGAATTTACACAGCTCGAGGCTATCAATTATATGGCTTACATTTAAAAGAACATTTTTTAATGATCTCTTTCTTTACTCGCTTAAAAGGTTTTTCAAGGTATTATAAATATTAATGATGTCATGTTTATTCTTAAGGAACAATACAGCAGAGTGTCTACAAATTATTGAGATACAACATTTTTCAAGAAAACACTATTGTCACGGGTTATTTGCATAATGAACTGCCTCTGGTTAAGAACTGTTTTAGTAATTGGTATAACAAATGATCCTGAGTTCCATAGCAACACAAAATTCATACCGGAGTAAGTAATCAAGATGTTCGTACTTGGATATAAGATTACAGGGAATACCTGTACACATCGTTGGTACCTTTTTATAGTTCGAATAAAATTATGTTTATTCTTAATTCATATACCTATGTTTTCGTATTTTTTTACTTAAATGACATAAAAAGGGTGATAATGGATATTAAACATAATATTTTAGGAAATCTTAAAATTTACGATACGTATTTTATTGTTAGGAATGTATATAATTCATTTTCATGAAATTTTATGTAAAATTGTAGTAACTTTTGTGTAATCTGAAGACGGATATATGAAAATCTGAAAAGGAAGATGAATTCAAAATCTGATCTGAGAGAGCAAAATTAGCATTGCTGACTATCTCAACTACATATATCTGAGTAGCGGCTTTTAACGCCTGTACGAGTATCGAAACATAAAAAAAGGCAGCTGCTGAAATGAAAGATCAGATATTCGTCCATAATTATCATCAAACCGAAATGAAAATCAGTAAACTGCATCAAAAATTGCAGCAAAGTCTCGTTAAACGTTTATGTGTTATGGCTTGATTTAGGTTTATTGTTGCCTACAGTGTGCTCTTGTTAATGAAATCAAATTGAAATTGTTTTCTGTGAAGAATAATAAAAATTTTAGGTACAAATAATAAAGAAATATATTGTTGCGGACGTACGGGTTCGTTATGGATTGAATGCACAAATCGTTAAAAAGTTAACAAAAATTTATTCTTTCCACAAGAAATAAATCAAAATGCTGAAGTATTTCTTCAGAGATATTAGTACAATATCGCGATATCTCAAACGTTAAACAGAATTCACTTCAAAACAGATAAAGTTAATCCAATCTCATAGCGAATTCATTGCAATCACAGCATTGAGTAAACAAACAGTTCGCTTAAAACAGTTACAACTACAACTAAGATGAAGTGTTTCAAGGTTTCAAAGTGCTTTTATAAGCTTTTAAATTATTTACTGGAACCTTCTCGATTTTCCTAGATTTTTCTGGGTGGCAACAGCAATTCTGAGATATTTGTTTATTAAATATTAAATGCATGCGCTCTTTTATTTTTAGTTTTCCGACGTAGCTTTCTCTTCAATAATCGTCTGCTTTGCACGGGAAAATAAAGCAATTTTAATTACAATTCCAAATAAATAGCCAAATAAATACGAAATTCGTAACACTATGTTTTAATTGAATTGGATATAATGATAAAATTGAGGAAGTTGTGTTTATTGTATGGATCTTTTTTATTGTTATTCTCACCCATAATCTGTTATAACACAAATGATGTGATTTATTGAACTTTGAAACAACTTTACCGTACGGAAAAATTTTGACGAAACTATGAATAAACCGAGATATTATTATAAATTTCATAGATATTAAAACAATTTCACTTGATGGAATTATGGTGTTGTCTTTATTTTATATTTTTTTTTTACTTTATCCTTTACTCTTCATACCCTTTTCACCCTTCTAACTCCAAACACCCTTAAACACTATTAACTTATGAAGTAGGCCTAAGAGACTTCGCGATAGCAGCCGATTTTAAAAAAGGCTCCGCGAGCCAAAAATAGGAAAACGGCTGACTTAGGAATATTTTTTTTTTATCTGTTTGTGGTATAGAATTTACAAGCTGAGTTTTACAATTAGTAACGTCTTAGAACAGAATGAACACCATAAGTATGAAGGCTTAGCCATCATATTTCTGAGATTTTATAGATAAGTTACCGTGTTATAATATAAAAACTTTACGTTGCAGAATGAATTGCTGACTTTTAGTCATACTATAAGGTATTTTTCCCGCCTTCTTAGCATGCCTTCGTGGTGTAGTGGTCAGCATCTCGGCCGTAGTTCGCGTCCCGGCGAGGGCATTGCTCATTTTTCACGTCTCCTGCTTTAAAAAAATACCTAATGTCTCTAGAGTGGCGCCCGAACTAGAAAAAGGTGGTGAATGATGATTCTTCACCACCAGGATTTGCCGATTGGATCCCCTAAACCCCTAGTCGCCTTTTAAGAAAAGGGGGAGTGTATAAGGTATTTCTCCCGCCTTGTTGGCATGTCTTCGTCATGTAGTGGTCAGCACACTCCGCGCGTATTCGAAAGGTTCGTGGTTCGAGTCCCAGCGAAGGTACTACCATTTTTCATCTCTCCTGCTTCCAAATAACCTAATGACTTTATAATACTGCATTCTGTTTTCAATCTTTTAAAATTCTAATTGATAGTAAAATGAATTAAAATTGTTTTCTATAAAACAGTATGGTTATTAAATTTGGCTGATATTATAACAAGACCGTTATGATAATATCTAGTCATTTGCAGATATTAAGATAGCCATCAAGCGGACACTGTAAACAAATAACATAAACACTGGGATACAAATAAGAAGTTAGATAAGAACAAAATACAGAATGAAGTGCTAGGAGTCAAATAATAACGTTATCTCAAACTATACTAATTTCGTGAACAAACTAGGCTGGCAAAAGACTAACATTAGTCAAATTAATTCTTAAAGGTGGACAAGACAATTATCACAACAGTCAGCGTCGCTGCCATAGCTCTAACTGTCAAGAACTGTGTTCTATGCAGAACGAATTTGCATCCTTCTAAGAGTTTGTGTAAGTAGATGTAACAGCATAAATAAAAAATAAGACAATGAGTTACTAATACAAATCTTACACAATTCTTTAAGATTTTTACTGTTGTTTTTAATCTATATTAAAAAACAGTAAATATGATGAATATGTATTTTAATAAGAAAACGCTTATTAAGTATGTTTTTCTTTTATCAGGTAGTTCAGTGGTCTTACACTCCCGAGGGCCGCATGCGGCTCCCGAAGCAATTTTATGAGGCCCAAGCACATTGTGACTCTGTGGCTAAGCCGTCGGATTCGGAAACCGAAGGTCCCGAGTTCGAAATTAATGAAAGGCAAGTCAGCCAAAGCTCGCTCGTGTCAGGATGGCCGAGCGGTCTAAGGCGCTGCGTTCAGGTCGCAGTCCACTTCTGTGGGCGTGGGTTCGAATCCCACTTCTGACAAGCGTTTTTCTTGCGAAACTTCATGTACTGTTGTGCGATTATAAATATCCATTTATAGTATTTGCAATTGGTGTTTATTCCTTTTTTTACTGTTACTTGTACTTTTTAGTACAAATAGTAATTAGTTTTTAAGTAGGATTACATTTTTTATAACTCGTTATGCTGCGCTATCGATTCACACAGCTTTTAACTGTGATACCTTGATTGTATGTACTCTATTAATCAGCTTGAAACCGCTTCAGTTTCTTGTATCTTCAAATCTTACGTTTCATTTTTTATCATCAGTTTAGGACCTTGTGCTATTTTTAATTAGTTTGGATTATTTTATCATCTACACTACTGTTTCGTTGCATCATTTCTAAGTTCGAAAGCTGCCACTTTTCGATGGATGTAAGCTCTCTTACCCAAGTACTCTGGTGTCGTACCATTAGGAATGTAAATGTAAATGCGTCTCACGAAGGCATTTTAATTATGAATTAGTTGTTAAAACAATGCTACAAAAAATTTCAAGATTTTAATTATTTGAAGTCCGCCCGAGTTTACATTATTTTCGTTACAATTATAAACTAACGTAAATAAAGCATCAGAAAATCAATAAATTGGGCGAACTAATTTACAGTGTGATATAAGTCTTTTTCAAAGGTTTGAAGATACAGATCTTGTTAACTTTTATTCGTATTCGTCAAAAAATAAATAAATTCAGGTACGAATTTTTGAAATAAATTTTTGAATCTTCTTTGTCCAGCAATACATTTATTTGTGATTAGCGTTTTTTCACAATTCAGAATTAATGAAGGAAACCCAGTTGACCAAGCTCCATCTACAATCTGTTATGAAGGCAATTTCTAATAATTTTTCTTTAAGATTACAAGCTTTATCAAAATCGAAACACTGTTCAGTGTCAAGCTGTAAAAAGAAATAAAATGAGTTTATAATCTTTATTATATGTGACTTAAGTGTCTGTTTGTCGCCGATAGTTTATTGGTTGCTTGCGTAACTGTACTAGTCAATGGGTAGAAGTTGCCGCGGCATTCAAATAGTAAAATAAATTTTATCACAATAGTTATCATTGTTTTAATTAAATTCTCATGGTATTTAAGTATTTTTAATTCGTACAATTGTTGCTATATTAACTATATTTACATATGAATTACCTAGAAACTTGCAAACGTTGAGAAATTAAAGGAGACGAAACCAAGTAACGAGTTGTGCGTAGTACATCTCATCAGATAGGTTTACTCAAACTCTTATGCTAAATATCCTTTCGTGTAAAGAGTTTAAAATTTTGCCCGATTTTATTCCGACATAGTATTTTAAACTGAATTTTCAGCTGAACGCAAATTGAGCGTGTCAGGGGGAACGTGAACATTTGTTTGCATTAGCAATCATCTGTTTTTGAAATGGTTTACAACTGAACGCAAATTGAGCGTGTCAGGGGGAAGGTGAACATTTGTTTGCATTAGCAATCATCTGTTTCTGAAACAATTCAAGGCTGAACGCAAATTGAGCATGTCAGGGGGAAGGTGAACATTTGTTTGCATTGGCAATCATCTGTTTTACATAAAAACTACGTCTTAACGTAATTTCTTTTAAGAATGCCTCCCAGAAAATGCAGCACTGAAGAGAAAAGAAAAGGAGCTAAAGCTGCACAAAAACGGCTTTCTCGACAAAAAGAAATCACTAAGCAAAGAAAGAAATGTACTGCCAGTGGTTTCCTTCATTGCACTCTACTTTAAGCAATTAAGCTAGCAGAAGGGGGAAACTCCGTGGGGCAGTAAGCGAAGGGACGTCCTCGACGCCTGCCCTGGGTAATTCAGTTTGAATTAGGAGACACCTTTGCACAAATCATTTTATTACAATTTATAATATCTAGAACAGTGGTCATTTCGTATGACCGCCGAGTTTTCTAGTTATTTATAAGCAAACATATGTATTTTTATTTATGAGAGGAAGAAAAATTTAATAAATGAAAAAAAGGAGACTAAGTTATCATTATTTATTCACAGGTTTGTCCTTCTTGGAAAATTTAATCTGAAAAGTTAAGAAAGTTTTCACAATTTATTTCATTTTAAAGTAAGTTGTTTTATAATTAATTAAGCATGTAAGAGCTATTTTAAATAAACGTCAGTCTGAAAATTAATATTTAGCTGTCAATATGTTTGAATTACAAAGTCAAAGAAAAATTTACTTTCAAATTTGGATTTCAGGTAGAAAATAAATATAATCTTGGATTTTTCATCTTTGCGATGTTATTATTATTGTTTGTGCACCTTTGGAAAAATGCTTAGTAGGCGAAATTAAAATATTTCTTATTTTGCTAATAAAAAATGTTTAAATCTGTTAAAAAAATGCTGGCTTGTCAGCTGCTTTTAGATAGATCACGATTCCCGCGAACAATTTAAGACCATTGAGCTTGTTAGCTGCATTCTTCCTGTATGACTGATCAATTAAGCTATTTTGTAATTTCATTTATGAGTTTTATCATTCTTCCTAAGCGTTTTTTCAAAGCACAACAGACGCGTAATACGTATATCTATTACCCACCATCCAGAATTACTACCAGTATACTACTACTGGCTATAAGCGACTGGGGAGCGTGAAAAAACGATTTCGAAGCGTGCTGTGCTTTTCATTTCGCTTAAGCTGTTGTAGGAAGCTTCTTACACTGCTGCGAACACGGTTATACGGATTATTCCAGCACATTTTTCGTTCGCAATACTTGGCTCATGACAAAATAATATTCTCTCCTAAAACCATGTAGGAAATACTCGATGAAAATATACGTTGCAAGTATAATTCCTACGTAGTTACATAAGCACACAAAGGAGAAACATTACATAAATATATTTGAACATAAGCTTTTTATAAAATGGCATTAGTAACTTTAACAAATACGTTATGATTAGTTAGTTCTTTTAATGTATTAAATGTTCTTGAATAATCTAATTTTGTTCATTGTTTTGTCTTGTTTGTCAAATTGCGAAATCCTTTATCAATAGGACAGGGAATAAAGAAAGCGAAGAGTTTTGTTGAATTTGAATGATAAACTTCGAAAGATAATCATTCAAATTTTCAGGAAAGAAGTTTTGATAACGACTGAATATCAAAAGATAGCCCTGGAGACATAATTTAAATGTAAGCAAACTGTCACTGCTCAGATTTTTACTTATTCTATTCTTAAGAAGAATTCCGCAGGGGAAAATCTAGAACGCTGACTTCGACAACTTCGTGACAGTATGATAAATAATTTCTGGAATCTGTTTTTACTCTTATTTTAGCGGAATTTCTTTAGTCCTGTCTTTCGCTCGAATGTCATTTTTTCTTTTGTTTTATTGATATTTTCTGTTAAACTAATAAAAAGTTGAATAACGTAGGTTTTTCGGCTAGCTACAGAAAATATAAAGACATTTCAGCTTGCTACATTCATTCCGGTTTTCATTCAAATCCAGTTTTTTCTTTTCGAATTTTTTTCTGCTTTGTTAAGCTAATATAAAAGTTATAAAACGTTGGTTTACCATCCATCAATAAAAAACACCAAGAAAACTAAATTGCTTTATTTATCAACAAACCCTATCCATTCGCATCCGATGAGTTAGAAAGTGGAATTTACTTCGTGCTTTATTTGAGAAAAAAAAAGTGTTTTTATATTATCCGAAATCAAAGTTCTTTTCTAAAATGCTGCAGTTTTGATGAGGATATTATGCTCACAAAACCGCTTTTATGATGAAACAAAATCGGAAGCCTTTTGCTTAAATTAGTGCAATTACATTGTTACGAGTTTTGCATATCTGTAAATAATTTTAGCGAAATTCTATGCAATATTGTGTCATAAAATTGTATGTAAATTGTATTGTAGTGTAGTGTCTTTTGTGTAACATAACATGAAAATCTGAAAAAGTGAAGCTTAGTCGGAAAAATAAGAATACAGAGGCAAGTCGATTTAGCATTGAGTAAATGGCTAAAGACGCAAGATATCGCCAAGTTGGTGATAGTTTTGGAGACTAATTTTTGTAGCTAAATTTAGCGAAGAATCGTTAGAAATCGCCAAACTGGGCGATCATTTAGCGACATTTGGGTTTGGTCTATGTACAACTGTAATTGATCCCTATATAATCGTATCCGGCCCTAATATGCTTTCCAGTAATTCCGAGAAGTGGAAAGTACTAGAAATTTCGTGGCGGCCGGGGGAAAACTATATAACACAGAAGAAAGTATCAGTTTCTTAGTTGTTAGTTCAGAGTTCAATTCGGAATATTAATATATCCACTAGAGCTTCGCCTTTTAGATGCGCTTTTCATTGCGGTTGTGTTTGAAGTTCTTAGTAGTTTGAAGTGTAACTACTGATTGCGTTCTATGACGTTGAGAAGAGCTGTAAGAGCATTTTTGCGAAAAGTTCCAGAACTGTAAAGTATTTCTTTTGGTGAAATAAATTTTATCAAGCTATCATCGGTTCTGTGTGCATTCAATCCATTACGAAACCGTAAGCACATAACACTATTAATCAGTTTACAAATGGCAAATATCAAGACCATTAGATTCGTGCTAAAAATAAAAATTAATTCATTTGCTGAGTATGAAGGAAAAACCAAATTTATTCGCTTAGTCTAAGATTTTTAATATTCAATTTGATCATCACACTGATAACCTATACATATATAAAGAAGAAAGTCTGTTTGTTCGTTAATAACTCAGTCACTACTACAGCTGTAGTCACCAAACTTTCTGCAATTCTATTCTGGCTCCTAGTAAAAGTTGACGACCACTTTAAAAAAAAAAAAATCAGAAATATTAATTAAAAACTTGAAAAAACGATAATTTTCGTCTTTATTTTTCCGAGTGGCAAAGAGCCTCGCAGTTTGTTAATAAAAAAATTCTAAGTTTTACGATGAAATAAAAATAGCATTGCCAAACATTAAATGTATCCAAAAATTTGTGGGAAGCCATTTCGACTATTCCCATCTTCGTACGACTTTAATCAGCCGAAATATTAATTAAAAACTCTGAAAGCGCTAATTTTCGCACTCATTTTTCGGAGTGGCAACAGTCTCGCGCGTTCAAGTTAAAAATACTTTATTTCGAAAAATGTTACTACTGCTCGCGTTCAAACCGTAGAGTTTGTTAATCAAAAATTTCTAAGTTTTATAAAATCTATACATGTAAAGAAAGAATGTCTGTTTGTGTGTTTGCTTGTTTGTTCGCGTTACTGATTTCTGATCAATTATGATCAATTTTATGCAACATTTAATCGACTAAAATTGAATATAGGTGAGATACTGAATGGAACTTGAGCTTTTATGACCGTTTGATTAGAAAGACAAAAATAATTAAAAACTGCGTACCATTGCTGCTGATATAATGAGAGAGAATTAGTTTATTTTTCTATGGAAATTTTTTATGTGGGTTCCATATGGCATCAGACTGAAAAATGTATGAGTATGAATCGTATTTTTTGCATCGTTATTAGAGAAGGATTACAGCGGTATCGTTCTCTCTGTTGTTAGATGCATTACTCTCAATGTAACTTAACTGGCATCGAGTACTTCCACTAGTATGAAATATTTATTACCAATATACTGCTAACATGAATAATGCAATCAAAACCGCACAATGCATTAACATATTTATGATAAATAGCATTTCCTTAAGCATTTCTGTGCCAGGAAATGAATTATGAAGTAGGTTCTTTATTTACGTGATCAAACATCACTTTTTTTTATTTACATGTATATTTAACTTCTGCAGAGTATATACGTTTATTTAGTACATTATAGCAAAGCATATGAACGTTTTTAATAGAACACACTAAAAGAGAAATCGTATTACTGCCGGAAGAAAAAATTCAAAGGAAACAAACCGGTACTATTTGGAAAATTTCCTTTTCTCGCTTTTTGCTTCTATTTGGAGCAAGTGTTCTATTCTACCTCCTGCAATTCCCAAAAGAACTTATAATATGTATTATGGAAATTCATTATATTTGGGGACTGAATATGAGCACAACAACAGTAATAAAAAATGGAAGAGTAAAACTGATGCGTGACTTGCGATGTAAATTGAGTTGCTGAAATATGATTGGATTTTGAACTATGATCAAACATTTTGTTCAGAATATTACATTTTACTTTCATGATGATAATATAGTAAATCACGCTGCGATGGAAAAACACGTTTATTAGTTTAGTATTAGGTATAAAAGTTAAGATATGTACACGAGAGAGGAAAAAATGCTTTAGATTATACTCGTAAAAATAAATCATATTATTTAGAAGGAACAGCTTAAAATGCTGGCTAAAAAAATAAAAAGAAGTAGATGAAAGAAGACTTGAATGCCCTATTATCTCAAACTACACTATTCAACTCATCACTCGTTTGTACTACACAACTCCTACTATTCGTTTGGCAAAGATCATTTCCCTCCTATTATTCCACATCTTATTCAATTTTACAAGGATAGATATTTCGGAGCATGAAAGTTCATACTTTACAAAGAAACTAGTGCGCACTATTTATTACAAATAAGAACTGATCACTGGCCAGCTACACTAAGAATTTTTGAGCGTTTCATGGTTTAAACTATGCATTATATAACTTAACAATGTTTCTATGTTTTGGTTTATATGTGACAAGATTTGTATCAGTTTTACTGACCGCGTTTCGGTAAGATTTTCACGTTGCATTTACCTTTACTATCTTCTGCTTGTGCCCATTGCATTTGATGTTACTTTTTAATGTTAAAAGTTTAGCACAGAAGTTTTTTCTTATTGTCGAGATATACATGCAAAACGACGAACACAAATCTTGTTAAACCCATTGTTTTGCTGTAGACATCACCGTATTTGAATAAAACTTTTATACATCTTCAGAGCTTATCCTTGTAGTTAGAAAACTTGTATTAAAATACAACCAATGTAGGTAATTAAAAATAAGTAACATAAGTAGAAATTCTATGGAATTATTCATTATGCAAATTATTATTTAGAGATTTAAAATAATTCAATTTTGCAAGCTTTACTTTATGAAGTTAGCATTAGAACAACATGATATTAGATGGCTCCATTTTATAGGCTGTAGAGTTCCATGAAGGAACTGACTGATATGACAACACAAATTTTCAATTACAGAAGATATTTTCTTCATCAGGTAATCCACCAACCGTTTTCACACTGCTTGTGATAGATTAAATTGGTCGTATTTGTTCAGTAACTTACATGAGATCTGCCTCTGGAAGACCGCGACCATGGAGCTCTTCGTAGGAAATTGGGCCATATTCGCGAACATATAGAGAAAACTACAATATAACAAAGCAGCGAATCCATTCAGTTGGTGAAAACTGAACCCGAGAAGGAAGTTTGGTTTCTAAAAGTTAGGGTTTTGTGTTCAGTGACCTTATCCATTCGGCCATTGAACTTGTAAGGTTTATCCTAAGTTTATTAACAGTTATTTTAAGTTTTGTATCTTTCCTATCTTATTCTAATTTCAGCTTACAATTTCTTGCCAGAATGTAAGTTCAGAAACGCAGTTAATGCAAATGAGAAAGAGTACTATTTAAGTCGTGGTTTCACTGACTTCAAGAGAGAAAGTCTGATTCCCTGACTAGCGCGCGTCTGCCTTTTGGCTACATCTCTCTTAGCTGTTACTACGCTCGGCCATACCTTAGGCCCTTGCTTGGCTTCGCCGATTTAGTTAATACTTAGGGGCCAACTAGTTAGATCTCTGATTGCTTCGGCTATACCTTTTAAATAGCTTAGTTAAGATAGTTTTAGTTTAAATTATTATTACTTTAAGTTCCAGCCCGAGTGGCGGCTTTGTGTAAAGTTCCAAGTAGGAACTGATTGTAAATATACTGAAAAATAAAGGGAAAACCCTCTTTAAGTCTTACGTGTTCTGTTCACACACTTAAGCGATTATTCGCTTGTTGGTGTTCGTGGGGTTCTAGGTCAGAACTTTAGATTTAAATAGAAATACTCCACAAACTTAATCTGTTAGAATAATTTGTGTAAATATAATAGAGTAGCTATAACAAAATTTACTGAAATTATCTCTCTTGGGATTGATATCGGAAAGACTTTCCAAGCAACTAATTTATGATACGGAGAAACCAGAATAGTGGCCATCAAAAGCAATAAGAGTGATATGAGTTCCATTATCTTTTAGAAAAGGAAGAGAAATCTGACCAGAATTTTCAGTCCTTGAACTTCATGGCAGAAGATCAAGATGAGATGGGTGGGGGATGAAAACTGATGGCTAAAATGAAAAGGAGAGTAAATGAATCTCTTGAAATAAGCGGAAGAATAGACAAGAAAATTGCGTTATTGAAGAATCTGTGGAACTGGAAAAGAAAATTATGGTTCTAAGGATGAAGTGATTGAAGAAGGAAGTTGAGACACAAGAAAAGAATCAAACTGTTTAGAAAATTTGCTTTAAATGTATAACGTTTATTAAGAAACTATCTCATTTGAATTCAGCATTTAAAATTATCAAGTTTCCTTCGAATTTGATAAAGGATTTGCGCGAAAAATGAGTTTTGCAGCTTCTTTCATGTAAATAGAATCTCGAAGAATATGAGCTAAAAAATAAATAATCATCGTAAGAGCTACTGATGCTATAGATAATTTGTTTAACTTTTCATAAAAGATTTTGCATTAATGAAAATAAAAATTTGTGAAGTATTTTATGTTAATCAATTAGTTGTTATGATTTAAGTTTTTACTACAACTTCTCCTTCTATTACTTCTCACCATTAGGTTTGTAAATGTTTAGATTAGAGCTTTTGTTTATTTTCTGTTACTATTCTCGACAGCACTGCTTAAAAGTTGTATCCCATTTTAGGACCTCGCTTGCCAGGATTTAAAAACACTTGATCTGAGACAGTTTACTTTAGTCTGTTCTTTGTGTAGTCTTTACCTACGTTATCAACGTTTGGATTTAACTGTCTATCATGTTAATTTAAATATCCAAAAGCAGCAAAAGTTTCGCCTGTAGCGAAAAGTTATGCATATTCTGTTATATTGTAGACTAAATAAAAAGGTTATTTTCACTTTCTACGATGTTTTGTGAGTTCTTTAAGACATAGCGATAACTCGATACTCCTATAGAAGGATCTGCCGAACATTAACTATAGTTTCCAGTTACAACAGAAACTCTATACCCGAAGCCCAACTTTATCACAAACTAAGTGATAACTCATCTTTTAGTATGCCCTCCTTACCCAAGATTTCAAATTCTTACTGCACCAGCAAGTTTGATAGAAGGCTTCAGCTTTATTATGGACACTATGAATTAATGAAACAGTAATGAAACCGTCCAACAGTTTCGATGTTAGAAGTTCGGTGTTTACACTTTTAAAAAAATTAGAAACTCATTTTTTACTGTACTTTGTCGGAGAGTTGCAGATGGTGACCATAGAGCTGCGTTTGGATGATCTCATGCTTCCGAACTTGTACAAAGGCATCGAGAAATATTTACTTGGTGAATCAAGCAGTGAGAAATATAAGTTTAAAGTGTTTAGAACTGCTCTTTTGAAAGCATTCCTGTGGTGAAAGCTAGGGTAAAGTTAGAATCGGAACTTTATGCTAAATATCAGACTAAGGCGAAGAAGTTAATACACTTTATTCTAAGAAAATTACAGATGCTAAATTTGCTGTACGGGAAAAAATCCCGATGCAGAAGAAATTCAGATTATATTAGCCAGATTGTTGAAGCAGATTTAAGATTTTTTGGAACTAAGAAACCTTGGCACGCTAGAAACACTTGTCTGTTAGCGTTAAAATTTCAAAGTAGGTGGACAGTGTGAGTAAATATGCCTAGAGAATACAATGAAACAGTTCATAAAAATTTTTGGAAGCCTGAAACCGAAAGAAGTGCTAGATTCGACGGCAGCTGGAAATTTCGTAATCGACAAGATTTCTTGCCAGCTAATGGCGATCCGCAAGACAAATTCAAAAAATAAAGACGATGGATAATGAAAAGCAACTTTTAAACTAGGTAGGGCTGCTGCGCGTCAGAAAGGACAGTCAATCCAGAGGAAAGGAAAGGTATTTCAAAACCAAGGGTTAGTGCTCCCAATATAAAACTTTAATGAAAGACTTTGCTCCCATAGCAGAACCTTTATTAAATTAAAAAAGGATAGAGACTGCAGGTAGAAGAAAACACGGCTTTTGAAAAACTTAAAGCCGCATTAATCCAAATTCCCGTCAGATTTCCTGAAGCGTGTAGAGTTACTCACTTTTATTCTGCTAAATTAAATGCCGAGGATTCTAGTTACCTGTTAAGCGAATTACCGCTTAGTTCAAAATAACAGGAATCTTAAATTCACGAAGGGTTAATTACCCTTTATTCACTCAAAAATAAGATGAACAATCAGCCCCTTTATTCGGGCTTACAACAAGCCTCCACTTGGGCTTGAACCCAAAAATAAGAAATAAGAACTAGATCTAACTAAGAGATTTAATCTAAGCTAACACATTTCTAAGGTAGTTGGCCCTTATTTTTAAACTAGCTGGCGAACTATCAAAAGGAGCGTAACATACGGCCGAGCGTTACAGCAGTTAAAGAGACTTAGACCAAAGGCAAACGCGCGCTACTCAGGATTCCTGGCCCTCTCTCTCTGAGTAAGTTGAAGATACTATTTCTACCTCATTTGCATTAAACGTGATTTTAAAAACTCATACTGGTATGGAGTTGTAAATTGAAACGGAGCAAAATAGGAAAGGTTAACTAAATTGAAATAACTTTTATAAAATTAAAATATACCTTGCAAGTGTATGGTGAATTAGTAATCGCCGCAGATGCATCGGACTTCGCGATAGGAGTTGTGCTTATGCAAGATGGAAAGTCGGTTGTATTTTAACAAAACACTTATTTCAACTCAAAGAAATTAAGATAAAATATGATTCAAAGAAAGAGACTGAAATAAAGGGAGGAATGTTAGCAATCCTGTAGTCAATATGCCTCGCATGCTTTGCCGTATTCAGTCAAAAAGAAAATAAAATAACTGTAGAGTAAAAAGACAGCGAAAGATTTATTTCAATTAATATTTTTCTCAACATTAAATTAGATTAATCTTATTGATAGTATACAATATTCATAATACCGGTATTATGTTTAATTATTAAGCATAATAAGCCCATTCCATAACTTAAAATAAAGCATTTGTATCAGCATATTCGTAATTAATTGCATTTTCAGAAGCCATTTAATATAGGTGTTTTCCAGATGCTTGCAGGTTATTCATTTGCGAGGAAATGACTCCTGAAATTTGATTTTTCTATTTACTTATACAAAGTGTATCTAATTTCTGCGCAATATGTTTGTTTGTTTAATCAATTATGGCAAAGTGCATGAATGTTGTAGATAGAATTCGCTAAGAAATGAAATTGCATTATATGGATAGCAAAATACTTCTAAAATTTACGTTATTTTGAAAAATCACGTGAAAGGAATGGAACTATTTTGCAGAATTTTCTTTAGCAATTATCTGTTATTTACTTATAGCTTTTGATAGCTTATAAAACGTACTTCTACACACACTGTCCAATGAATTAGAAACCCAAGATCAACATTTTATTAGGCCACCTTCTTCACGGATAACTGCTCTCATTCGTTTGGGCATCGAATCTACATGCTTCTGGAGTACTTTTACGTCCAGAGAACACCAAACGTTGACTATGCAGCTTTCTAGACCTTGCAAATTAGATGGAAGAGGAGAATGCTGTCGGATGCGTCTTTCCACCATATTCCACACATTTTCTATGGGGTTAAGGTTCGGGTTATGCGGTGGCTAAGGAAGGTGTTGGAAGAAGAATTCAATGTTAGTTTGAATACTTCTAGCACAATGCATAGTTGCGTTATCATCCATGAAGTATCCATCGCTATCAGGGTAAAAATGCAGCACTGTAGGGTGCACTTAATCTGCCAGTATATCTAGGTATCTCAGGGCTGTTTGTTTACCCTCGAGGAACACCAGGGCACCACTTCCATGCCAGCAGAACATGCCCCATACCATGATACTCCCACCAGCCCCTTGCACGGTGCGAGTAAGGCAAGATGGATTCATGGTTTTATGGGGTTCTCTCCAAATTCGACGTCTTCCATCAGTGCAAAATAATGTGTAGTGTGATTCATCCGTTTCCAATCCTCAGGTGTTCACTGTCTTCTTTCCCGACACCACTGCAAACGAATTCTTGAATGTCTGGGAGAAATGAGCGGTTTTCTTACAAGCCCTCGATTATGCACTCCTATCCTCTACAATTCTCTGAGGATGTTTCGAGCTGAAATCTGTTGGGAAGAGCATTGCTGACAATCTGTGTCAGTTGAAGCACAGTGGAGTCAATGTTCTGCAGTACAATATGTCAGAGACGAAACCGATTATTCTCTTGGAAAACTGTGCTCGAACCGCAGTTACGATTTCTAGAGAAGGGCTGTGGATTCTGATTCCAGCTTTCGAAAATCTTTGATATGGCTGCTTTGGGAACCCAGTGAGATTTCCTGTCTTCGAAATCGAGGCCTCTGTTAAGGGGCACCAACAATAAGCCTTTTTTCCCTAATAGTGAAAGATCTGTCGTTTTTCTCCATTTTACTTCAGTCAGCGTGAAAAGCACTCTTACACCTTACTTATACTAGCATTCTAACCACGTGTAACCCCCGTCATAAAAAAAATTTCCATACTTCATCCCTAGCACGCATTCAAAGGAAAATTTCAAAGGTTTCTAATTCATTGGCCAGTGCGTACTAAGGCAAATATATAGAGAGGGGAGGATTTTTACAGGTATTAATAGAAGCCATTATATTTTCCTGACTGAACTTGAAAAGAATAATATATACTGGAGAAAAAAAAAGAAACTGAAGCATGACTAACAATGCAAACCGAGGTATTGAAAAATAATTGGAACTGCAACTATGACCGAAAGGTTGAGTCTGTTCGGGATATTACTTTCTGCTTTTAATGTAATGATACAATAAACCACTGATTGAAGGGTAAATGTTCTTTTATTTTATTATTAAAAACTGAAATTAAAGTTTCCTCAAATACGCATGAAAATCCATACATTTTTTTTTAAAGCGAGTAAAAATGAGTAACATTCTTTGAGGAAAAAATATGCTAAAAATTCAGCAAAATCTACGTAAACTAAAAAAAAACTACTAAAAAAACGTAATGGGTAAATGTATTGTTGTGTGTTGTGACTTGTCTCACCTGTCTCATAATAATATGAGATCAAGTCCGCTAATTTTATCGTGACTAAGAGGCAAAGATTTCATCTGTCCTTGGATTAGGACCTGGGTATCTTAAGGGTCGTTCATAATGGGGTTTAACAGAGCTAACGGAGACATTTGGCATAGCCGACGCAGCTTCCAAACTGGTTTTTCATCATTGCGGAGCGAGTTGAAAAATTTGAACTTCACGTATCGCGGAGCTAGTCGACATATGGAACTAACTTCGTGAGCAAAGGTAAACCCCAGTGTGAATGGACCTGTAGAGGTGACAGTACGAATATACCCTGTTCCGCCCCTTTTAGAAATAGAATCTTCAGTAGAGGTGACGGGTGAAAACGAGTCCGGACACCCGGGCGGCTCACATAGACTAATCGGTTATTGCCCGGATCCCGCAAGTGTTTAGTACGATACCTTCAGCGCCCACAAGAACGCATGGGGAGTTTATTAAGATCTTACATATGCTGAAGGAGACCTTAAACTATAAATTTTACATATTGCTACACAGATAATAGCTAAAACGTAGATACTAATTAAATTAAATTTCACAGATAATTACGAATGCTGAAACAGATATTAAATACTAATGCAGATACTATACAGATACATATATGCTAAATAACTGTTACATACTACACAGATATACAGATACTATATACATTATTACACATATATTAAATACGAATACACTAATGCAAGTCTTTACACAAATTCACCACTAGTAAATACGCGACTCCATACTACACTGGTACTAAATATTGAAACAGATACACAAATACTATATTATACTGATAAACAGCTACTATATACACTACTACTTACTTCACAGATATTAAATACGAATGCAGACACAAATTCTAATTAAAAATGCAAGATATTTCGCAGATATACAGATACTAACCCATATATACAGATACGATAAAGGACGAAAGAAGGCAGATATACAAATACAATAAATAACGAAAGAACGCAGATGTACAAATACAATAAATAACGAAAGAACGCAGATGTACAAATACAATAAATAACGAAAGAACGCAGATATACAGATACAATAAATGACGAAAGAACGCAGGTACACAGATACTAATTACATTATTACACAGATATAAAATATGAATAAAAAATATTAAACTTACTATATAAACTATACAGATATTAAACGTACTACTTAGATTTTTAATACGAATGAACACACAGATACTAATACAAGACAGCACACAGATACATAGAGCCTAAATACATTACTACATACTACACAGGTATAAATTACTGATACGGACATTATACTTTGCATTATGCCGACGTTACGGAGATATACAGACACTGCATAATATACAAATATACAAATATATTATAGATGTCTAGATACTGCATACACAGCATACAAATAAATAATCAATAAACTGGTGCACACTAATCTGCATGACACAGATCCCGCCCTAATGCCTCTAGTTTTTCTATTATACTCCTTAATTTATTAAGGGAGGCAGAGTGCTTGATGAAGAATAGCTTAAATGGGCCATCAGTGTCTGGTAACCGCATGTGCCACGCCTTTGTGAGTGGGCACGTTGTTACGTAATGGTCTGGGGATCTAGCCTCGTCGCACACACAGAGGTTAGAAGAAACAAAACCTCTTTTCCAGAAGTATTCCGGAAAAGGACTATAGCCTGTGACGAAACGGTTTTGTAAGGTGCTGAAATTAGGTGGTCGATAGAAACTTTGTTGTAAAAAACATGGGCGAATCTTCAGTACAGTCCCCTCGGAAACGAATACAAACGCCTCTGGAGGCGAATTTGAGGGTTTTCAGAATACAGTTTCCTCGGGAGACTGATTTGAAGGTCCTCTTCCCCTTTTACTGACCTCTAGAAAGGATTTTTGGATGGACAGTATTTTAAATTCCCTCATGCCGCGTAATACAGACAGTAACGAGTAATATATAGAGTTGGGTATCCAGTTATTTAGGAATAACTGCTCAAAGCATCAATATTTGTCTGTACTATGTATCACGTATTATTCGAATAAATTTTTTGCCGCAATAATGTTGAGACATTTTACATTTAAACCAAAGTAAATTATTTAATGTAAATGACACATTATCACAGGCCAGTTACTGTAAATGACAAATTATCACAGGCCCGTGACTGATTTATTGAAAGTTCAGAAGTTTAAGTCTCATTTGCTTCCTATTCATGGAATGCGAATACTGAAGTTATCAACAAATATTTGAAAGTTTTGAAGAATATTGTTAAATCCGCGTGCAAAATACTTCTGACGTCTAAATCACTGGATTAGAACACCTTTTCCCCTCTTCGTACATTCTGTCATGCATTATAAATCAGTAAATACACTAGTTAAATCCAAAGAAACGTCCGTGGGATTTTTATTGTTTCTTCATTTATAGCTCAAGGTGTTCTGCTCTTTCAAAATAGACAGAATGTTTACTTGACGGAAATATTCGTTGTAAACCTCATGCGCAAGCGATCCACTGAAATGTCTAGAATAATATTGTATTTTCTTTATTAGCTAAGTGTGAAAATCTCTAAGTGATGTCAGAATTATGTGACACATGCTGATTGCCTAAATTACCGAACCAACTGCGAGAAAAAAAATCTTGATATTTGCATGCACATACTCTTTCAAACTTCTCAGAAAATCTTCTCTTCGCTTTTTATATATCATTGAACTTGTGTGCTTCTTTTGCAATAAAATTTATATCTCTTGCCAGTGATTTTGTGTATTTTTTCTTTGGTTCCAAAATATACGTTATATAATTTGCCCATATATCCATCCAATAATTACAGAATATCTGAGAATTTTATGTAGGATTTTACAGTTGCATCTTCAGATCTGAAAATTTGACAATGGAATATCAAAAAATCTGATCTTTCAGTTGCTTGTGCTATTGCAGTGTACTGAACGTAATGCTATAAAATACAAGAAAAGTTTTTCTTACCATCGAATGTCATAAAAAGAGATTAAGTACACATCTAGTGAGAAACCTACATATAAAGCAAAAATACAGTTATAGTTAAAAAAGATTGTTGCACTCAAGAGAAGCATTTATACCTAAATGAAATTATAGAAACTGATATTAGTATGGGATACTTAACTTTGTTACTTTGAAGTTTTCCTTCGCTGTGATGGTACATCATTCCGTTTAGTTCATGTCCGTGGTCAGAAGCCATCATAGCGGCGCACTCACTCACTCACCCACCTGAATGAAATCAGACATATCGAGGTTGGTCCCTGTTAGATATGCAAAGAGTTCAAGTCTCACTCTGATCCACGTAAATGACGCCACCAATGACAAGACATAGTGTATTTTCCACGCTTAAAAAAGTTGGCCGCATGTACGTAACTTTTATTTTGACTACTGTTGTTGTGTTGAAACAACGTTCTTTGAGATGAATTCGACAGCAGTTTGAACAGTAACAGATACAGGTTATTAGCACGAAGGACACCAACTCTGTACCGTTGGCCATCATGCATAGTTATCACATGCTACCTAGCAAAAGGTGCAAGACTCTAAACGTTACTTTGTAAGCGTAGAATTCGTAGTTTTGATGTTTGACGCTCAGAGAATTCATTAGGAAAAGGTGAATTAAGACGCTTTTTCCAAGATGCCCATAGATGCAGATTTTACAGAAGTGCTCAATTTCATCAGCTTTCCTGTACGTAAATGTCTGTTCCTAGGGCAGTAATTCTTTTCATAATGATTATTATTTTCCTCCTGAGAGACCTCATTCTCGTTCCTCGTTCTTTTTTGTACACACTGTGACTTCCTATGGGAATAACTTCTAATGCTATTCTGGATAAGTGAGAATACAAATGCGTAATGGTCAAGATTCTTTCTCCACTGAAGCAGTGATGGCTGTTTATAATGTTTCTTGCCCATAGGTATGCAAGTAAGATACCTGACCTGTAATGCATTAAGTAATGTAGAAATTAATGTAGCATTTTAATTATTGAAGCTCATGCACAAATCTTTAATTATTAGATTTCATGGACAAGCTTTAAACATTAGAGCTCATGGACAAATCTCTATTGGCATGCGATATTTTCTTCATTTTACCAAGAATCATTTGGAGAAGAATTTAAGTGCATATTTTGTGTGCGACTTTGGAGAACCGGATAATAGTATGAGAAGTGTTTTTATTCTTCGAAGCCTCTTTACTGAATGGATTAATTTTATGCTACCTTCTTGTTTCGTATGGCTTCGGATCTAGCTGGGGTATATTTTGAATTCATTATTATTCCGCAGCAAATTGTGCATTTGTTATATTATTGATGACTGTATCTGAATTCTGCTATAGCTTTGATTTCAGAGAGGCAATGGCTGAGTTGGAAAAGTTTGTCGAGTCTGTAAAATTATCAGCTACCTTGATGGCTACCTGTTATCAATAAACTGAACAGTTGGGAGCAATCGAGAAGGATTAGCATAGGGCGAATGCATGAAGACAAATGGATTTCATCTAATTACTTTAGTTATGTTGATCGGACATTATGTTTTTGTCACACGCATGGTAATATGGTACGTTGTTGGCGGCATAGGGCATAGGGTTGTTGGCGGCATAAGGTACAAAATCGCGACATACAGACTATGTGGGAAACCTATGCAGGCTTATGAAGGGCCTACGAAAGAAAGCAGAAAATTTATTCGACATAAGCAAACAGCCCTGTGCATCACGGCTGTGGGCATTTAACGAGCAGTGAGCCCCTCCCTGCAGCAGTCTGTGAGTGACAGTACCATTATTTATAACTGCATCCCACTGAATTGCAAGTACGAAAACTATTCCGACGACTTCCTCTGACACCAAAGTAGCTTCAAAATAGACTACAGTGCTGTCGCAGCAGAACATCATGGAGCCTTGTCGTTGTAGCGGCAAATTTTTAATGATGAATATAGTTTTTGTATTGCCACGGTTGACCACCACATTCTTCTGCAGAGGTTATGTTATCAACGTTAAGGTGAATGTGTGATTGAACGTGATACCCAACGGTCGTCCGCCCAGAGGGATATGTATTATGGTATGGGATTACATTTCATATTATACTAGATCATTATTTGTCTTCAACGGGGAAGGCGGTTTGACAGCCCAAAGTTTGTTGATGATGTCCATTAAGCTGTGTCTTGCTGTTTGTAAATATCTGACCCGGTACTCTGTTCTAGTAGGACAATAATTGTTCTCATATTACTGGCATCTCAAGGACTTGCCTTGTTGTGGCTTGGGATTAAGGATTCCTTTTTACTAATCCTTGATTTTTCATTCCTGATTCGATGCATGATTTATTATGTAAACTGACATTTAAGTTCTTCAAATACGGTAAGTTTTAAAGTGAATGGGATCTCGAATAACATGCTATTTAAATTATTCTGGATTATGGCTCTAAGAGTAAAGATACAGATTATGATGATGTAGGCGGCTAATTTCGCAGAAAAATTCTAAACCACAGAAAACGTATTTCTGTATCACGTAAACCAATACGTTTTTAATTTAGGAGAGATTAAAGTGAGTTTATTTGATAATATACCTGATACCTTAAAAAGGCTGCGCTCAGAGAGCATTTGATATGAAATTATATCGCATTCATGATACACATACAGAAAACTTCAAAATGACAACGTAGCTATTCAGAGCCAGAAACTGCAGATAAAACTCAGTAGAAACTGTAAGATCAAAACATGTAGCGAACCCATTCAGCACTTAAAAAGCGAACACGACACAAATTCCAATTTTCATACACCACTTATCTACTCCGCCTTTGAGCTTCTCTAAATTTTGTGAAAACAAATTTCTTGACGTCTAAAAGGACTGGCTAAAGAAAGATTTATAGAAATTATTTGTCTACTTATTAATATTATTTTGAAAGGAACTTTCAAATTATCTAATTTATAAAGTATTTGGGGAAACCAGAAAGTGAACTTTAATAACAGAAATAAGATGTGTATTCTATTATATCTTAGAAAGGGAAAAGGAAGCTAACCATCAACCTTCACTACCCGACTTAATAAAGGAGATCAAAAAGAGATCGAGAACAAAAAATTATAACCAAGTAAGGTAAAAATGAGGGTAAATGAAGCTCTCGAAACGCGATGAAGGACAAAAAAGAAAATTGCTTTATTGAAGAATCTGAGAACTGAAAGAAAATCGATTATGAGCACATAGTTACTGAAGTAGAAAATGAATTATAAAGAAATAAAAACAGTAAAAATAATAAATAATAAATGTTAAAACAATTGAGTTCAAATGTGCAAATTACTAAGACGTACAGTTTTCCCTGAATACAGTATTGTAAATTGTACATAAAGTATCTAATTCATACAAAGTATCTAATTTGAATTCAATTTTGTATTTTTCTGGAGGATGAATTTTGTAACTTCAATCAATATAAAAATGGAAATCCTTAAAAAATTATTCTTTCATATAAATACACTCACGTTTGTGAAAATTGCAACACCAAGAAGGAATCGTCATAATTGAATGCAATTTAATACACAGTTGAGTGGTAGTGGTACAAATAAATGATTAAATGTTCAAAGCAAACAAACAAGAACAAGAGATCAGAATCAGTATTTTGTGTGGCCACCACGCGCCGCAATAAGTGCTGCTACACGACGTGGCATGGAGTCAAACAAAGTTTGAATGTCTGACTGAGGAAGAGCATTCCATATCGTTTGTACGCGTACCCAAAGTTCGTCTGCAGACGCAACAGGACGAGGATCACGAGCAAGACGCCGACCAATGACATCCCACACATGTTCAATTGGCGACATATCCGGGGAACACGCAGGCCAAGGAAGAAGCTGTACCTGCTGCGCTGCAAAGAAGGATTTAACAATCCGAGCAGTATGAGGGCGGGCATTGTCCTGTTGAAATACAGCGCCTGGCAAGCTTTGAAGGAAGGGAACAGCTTCGGGCTGTAGAACTTCACGGATATACCGGTTGCTGTTCAGATTGCCCACAATTCGTAGCAATTGAGATCGTCTATGATATGCTATGGCGCCCCAGACCATAACTCCGGGTGTTCGTCCACTGTGGCGTTCGATAATGCACTCCGGAAGGTGGCGTTCACCGGCATAGCGTCTGACACGAATGCGGCCATCATGGTACCACAAATTAAAGCGGGATTCGTCAGAAAACACGACATGCTGCCAATCAGCACGCCAGTCTCTATGCTGATTGGCCCATTGTAGCCGCAGGCGGCGATGGTCGTGCGTTAGGGGGATCCTGTATAAAGGAGTCCGTGCGCGCAGTCCACACTGCAGCAGACGTCTACGAATTGATGAAGCACACAATGAAACACCTGTAGCTATTGACCACAGTGCTGCCAATTGTCTAGAGGAAGCTGTACGGTCCGTCCGCGCCATGCGGACCAGGTGTCTATCATCGCGAGCTGACGTCACATTTCGGGGTCCACTCCCGGATTTCCGAGTTGTCCGACACTCGTCCGTCCACTGCTTCCAAACGCGCATCACTGTGCTGCTGTTACGCTGCACACGAGAGGCTACTGCACGATACGACAATCCAGCTTCACGAAGGCCGATGATTCTCCCTCGTTCAAACTCTGTAAGTTGTTCAAATCTCGCTCTCTTTCGTCGACGAGGCATAAGTACAGATTGAGTTAACGTTTACCACTAGCAGATAACCACCGATAACCATACACGCCTCGCTACAGCCGTCTATTTATTCGGATCCATCAGCCGTTCAGAGGGCACTGCTCAGCATACGCATGCGCTACGGATTTGCAATTCTAATCATTTGCATATCATGCGCTACTTTGCATTTCCTGAAAATTTCAGCTCACTCGCGTAAGTCCTTCATGGTGTTGCAATTTTCACAAACGTGAGTGTATTATTCCGTACTTGTAATTTTATCGTTTGGCCGACAAAGCACTTTCCCTTTTCATTTTTGTATTTCTGGATTTATTATGGTAATCTATTAGATGTAAAATCTGGGACCAGGAAAATGACGTAAAAGTTTAGTTTTTGATAATTGGCAATTTGCATATTCCACGATTCGAAGAATGCTTCCTTAGAAAATGTACTCGCTATAATAACTGTTTCTGTTCTCTCTAAGAATAAATAATTAAATGATATCGCTAATAAACGCATCTTGTTTCTGATTACTCTAACTACGCAAGCATATCTTTAAGTCTTAGAATACGTACGACTGTCTAGACAACACTTCCGACTGAAAAGCTCATTTTTATAAGCATAGTTTTCATATATTAAAAGAAAATATTTATTTTATAACGAAGAACCAAACAGTGAGTAAAACAGAGCTTCAGTTGTTCAGACTAACTGGAACCACAAAGTCATTAGAATATTCGAAAATCCAGATTTCTTTATAGGCTTAATATATATTTAATGGAACGTAAATCAATATTATAAATTGTTTCTCAGATTTTAAGTCATTAAAGTTTATTCAGTTATATACACCCATAAAATTTTGCTTAATTACAGCACGCATTTAAAATTCAACTAAAGTATATAATTAAATTCATTTTTGTTTAACTAAGCCTAAAAATGAAAACATAATATTATTTTTACTTATCTTTGTTATATTATAATTAAAAAAAACCCATATATTTTGTTTTGATAGTACAAAAGGTCCAAGCGATTTCTATAAAACTAAAATGAAATTAAGACATTATGTTTTGCTGAACTGATATATGAACTAAAATAATAAAATAATAGAATTAACAACATGATATACAGTATTATTTTTTTAATAATGCTTTCTTGCATTTTGAAACAATTTAATCCTTTTAAGAAAAAACTCAAAGACAGTTGTTAGTTTTATTGTCAAACGTGTTTTTTATAAATGCTTCTCCCGTAAATGTTAGTCAGAAGTAGGTAACCATTTTTATGAAACAGTTTTTGTTATGACTAAGAAATTATTTACTGAATAAATAATGAACAGTCCATCTATATACAGCATGTTATTGTTCCCCCTTTGTTTTTATAATTTGTATGTTTACCAAACGTTGTGGTCTAATATTCATATTATATAGTTAGTGTTTATATTACCTTACGTAATAATCTAAACTATTTTAAAAACTTCATAAAATATGTATGTTGTGATATTACTTTTGTACTACTTTGTAGAGACATTAGGATATTTTGGAATCAGGTGAGATGAAAAATAAGCAACGCCTTCGCCGGGAATCGAACCACGGACCTCTCGCTTACGCGTCGAGCATGCAGACCACTACATCACGAAGGCGAGCGAAGAAGGCTGAAGAAATACCTTACATACTCTCCCTTTTAAAGGGCGACTGGGGTTTTGGGGACCCTCTCGCCAAATCCCGGTGGTGGAGAATCATCACCCACCACCTTTTTTTAGGTCGGGCGTCAGTGTAGAGACATTAGGATATTTTGGAATCATGTGAGATGAAAAGTGAGCAACGCCTTCGTCGGGAATCGAACCACGGACCTCTCGCTTACGCGTCGAGCATGCAGACCACTACATCACGAAGGCGAGCGAAGAAGGCTGAAGAAATACCTTACATACTCTCCCTTTTAAAGGGCGACTGGGGTTTTGGGGACCCACTCGCCAAATCCCGGTGGTGGAGAATCATCACCCACCACCTTTTTTTAGGTCGGGCGTCAGTGTAGAGACATTAGGATATTTTGGAATCATGTGAGATGAAAAGTGAGCAACGCCTTCGTCGGGAATCGAACCACGGACCTCTCGCTTACGCGTCGAGCATGCAGATCACTACATCACGAAGGCGAGCGAAGAAGGCTGAAGAAATACCTTACATACTCTCCCTTTTAAAGGGCGACTGGGGTTTTGGGGACCCACTCGCCAAATCCCGGTGGTGGAGAATCATCACCCACCACCTTTTTTTAAGTCGGGCGTCAGTGTAGAGACATTAGGATATTTTGGAATCATGTGAGATGAAAAGTGAGCAACGCCTTCGTCGGGAATCGAACCACGGACCTCTCGCTTACGCGTCGAGCATGCAGACCACTAGCGTGCGAAGAAGGCGGGAGAAATACCTTACAACTTAATTAATTCAAAAAACAGTAAATAAATCAATTAAAGGTTAATTCACCGTTGTTTTTTTGTACTTGTTAACTTATATATAGAGAAGACCGAATGATTCAGATAATTGAAGTCCGAGCTATCTACAGTACTTTGATTAAAGTAATAGAATATTTTTCCTATTTTCTCTTATAATGATGGGTTATCGTCATTGTTTGGTGAACTCTGCTTTAGGCAACCTCTTGCTCACTTATATAAATAATGCAATTTCCATGGCTTCATAAGCTGACTACCAGTTATATGCCTTGTTTATGCTCTATCTCTAGATGTTTAGCAACAGATTGTATTTCATGAACGGGAAACTTCCTTTTCCTTGAGCTGTTGCTTACATTGTCATCTTTTATATTCAACATGATATTTTTAGTGCAGTTTCATGCTTATGTATTAGTTGCACCTTAAATAATGTTAGACAATGAATAGTAGTCTTTGATTGTAGCAGGCCTGCTGTTTTGCCACAAAGTTTGTAGAAACATAAGACATAGCTATTAGTGTTTTCCATTTAAGTTAACTTTTGATTTGTCTTTACAGTACTATTCGTTATATTGAAGCCATTTCTCTTTTCCTGAGAAAGGTACAGTATGCCGCAGGGTCTTTAAATAACACGTCTACGACGCAAAAGATTAAAGGTTTGATGCTACCAACCTTTAATTTTTATTGAAAGTTATATTGCTTTCAAATTCAGTCAATAAATGGCACTGCAATCGCATAAATATCTAAAATCAACATTACCGAGTGGCTGCATTTTCATAACAAATGTACAGTTATGAATGGAATAGCCAGAGCTTAGAAACTAAACAAAAATCTGTTTCAATACCCTGTTCTTTTCATATAAAAGTTCTATTTATTTTAGAGGAATCTGCCATAAATAGTATCATCGGCTAAAGCAGCGATTCTCAGCCGATGGTACGCAAGAGAAAAATAGGTGGCGTAGAGTCACTAGGATTTTTTGGAAGCAGAAGAATGAAAAATGAGTAATGCTTTTGCCGGGAATCGAACCACTCACCTCTCGGTTACTTGTCGAGCGTGCTGACCACTACACCACGAACACATGAGAAATACCTTATATACTCCCCCTTTTAAAGGGCGACTGGTTTTGGGGACCCAATCGCCAAATCCCAGTGGTGGAGAATCATCATCCAGCACGTTTTTAGTTCGGGCACCAGTGTAGAGACATTAGGTACTTTTGTAGCAGGAATATTGAAAAATGAGGAACGCCTTGCCGGGATCGAACCACGGACCTCTCGGTTATCAGTCGAGCGTGCTGACCACTGCACCAGGAAGGTATGCAAAGAAGGCGGGAGAAATACCTTATAGTGCTACGCAAAATATTTTTAACTAGTAAATTCAAAAACCACGTGAAGAAAAAGAACAATTGATAGACATTTCCCCTATGATAGAACTCTAAGTGAACACTTCAAAAATAACACATATGTTAACTTTTGGCTGAACCGAAAAAAAAGAATATAAAGGCCTTTCAAATAAAGCTATTAAATTTTTATTGTGTTCTTGCACAACCTGTTTATGTGAACAAGGATTTTCTTCCATGCTATATTTGAAAAATAAATACAGAACAAAGTTAAAAGTGGATCTTAGTTTACGCTCTAAACTAAGTGAAATAAGACCAGACAGAGATAAAGAAATTATTCTCTCTTAATCAGGCCCAAATTTTGCACTAAATTTTAGAATTAAATTTTTATAACTTAAATTTTGATATTAAAAATGGTAATCAATTTTTAATCTAATACTTTTTATGTGTGCAAATTTAATATAAATAGCCAATAGGTTGTGGAAATGGCAAAATATTTTTTAAATATTTCTATTGAGGAATTGAAAAATAATTATTGCAAAATGTAGTAGTGGTACTAAAGTTTTCCAATTTTTGTTAGATGATGCGCATTAGTCAAAAAGTTGAGAAACGCTGGGCTAAAGCGCCGGCTTTATTTGGCGATTTCCTTATTAGATAACGGTTTTAATTTGGTAATCTTACCGGCGTGCATTGTAAATTTTGTGAAAATCTCTGGTGTCTTTAACAAGCGCAAACAGATCTCTGGGTACCTGGTCAGAAAAACAGTGTGTCTATACATATAATTATTAAAATATTTTTACTAAGAAACTTGTTTCTGACGACAACTTCAGCTAAACATCAAGTTTCTCTCACCATTGGCAATCAAATCTCAAATAGAGTACAACACGTCACCAACCTCTACCTTCTCTAAACAAGACTAATAAGACAATCCTATTACATTCCAATAAATAAGACAATCCTATTACACTAAATAAGACAATCCTATTACATTCCCCCACTGAGAATGTTTACAGTTACAGTTCATTTTATTCACAGTTTAGTATTTAGCGTTTGATAGTATTTGATTTGTTTAAAGCTACTTATTGCAATTAGTGTTGTTTGTTATTGTAATGTAATGTTTGTTATTGCATTGATGCCTTAGTTGTAAGTTTGACTTCCTGTCTAGGGATTGTACTGCCCGGGACGTGCAGTCCTTGGGAAGGGGACAGTGCTGCGGATTTTGTATTTATTTAGCTATTTTTAGTAGAATTGTAATGAAATTGTTTCATTTCCCAGTGCAATGCTGCTCGCGACAAGTTTTAAGAAAAAGCTACACCGACAAAGTTAAAATACAGGAGCACGCGCATTTCATAAATAGATATCTCGTAATTGTACACTTTTTGTTATTCAGAAAAATCGAGAAAGTACCAGAATGCCCTCGTGCATGATTGAAAAGCTTATAAAAGCTGGAGGAAAACATCTCAATTCAGTTATTTTAAGTGAACTGTAGTTGTTTACTTAGTGCTGTTATTGACTGTAGCAAATTCGCGGTGACGCCGGATTAGCTTTCTCTGTACTTTGAATTGAGTTCTATTTACGGTTTTAGTAATTTAAAATATAACTACTGTGAGATATTGCGATATTGTACGAATATCGCTGAGAAAATTTCAGCATTTTTAAAAAAATTTCTTGCGATAAGCATACATTTTATTAACTTTTTATCTACTTGTGCATTCAATCCAGTACGAACCCGCACTCGCGCAACAGTATGCTTTTTACTGAAATACTGCCATTTGGCAAACACAGAAGTATAGGAATACAAAACTTTCCAGCTGTTATGCAAAAGATCGGAATTTTTCCGGTTCTTCGCCAACGAGCAGTGTAGTGTTTCGGTGAGGCGGTACGTGGGTGGTGTTAGTAGTTTTTAATGTATTTTAAACAATTCTGCATTTCAGATGTTCACAGTATACTGCATATTTAGATATTTGTATATTTTTACACTGAGTTAAGATATAGAAGTAGTTGATTAATTTTAACTTTTAAAATAAAATAAAAAAAAGAATTGAACTGAACTTTAAGCATAAAAATTCAAAATGCTTGAAGTGTTCCTTTATCGCTGAAGCATTTTTCACATATGTTGAACAGAAAGCTTAAAGATACTGCTACAATATAGGGTTTTTATGTGGATAAGGTCAATAAACGTGGATTAAAGAGGATCGCCAGAGTAAGCCCGCTTACTGCCAGCTTTTGGAGATACGCCAAACAGTTCAGAATTCTGTGTCTCAAAACAACAGCTTGCTTTATTTATTTATTTCCATTTTTTGGTAGAAGAAATCATTCTAAAAAACTTTAGAGTTTCTAAGAGCTGACATCGGAAGTTAAATTTTAGGTCACGTAGTTTTCGTTGACAGCTTTAAAGGATTGAGGAAGTATTATTTTCCATTTCGCTATGCCCACATTGTTGTGTTATATTTTGAAAATATTTTGTTGATGGTATACAAAACAGACCTATTATGTTTCTTGGAGTTGAAAGCTGAAGTCAAAAGTACAATAACTCTATAGTTTAGATACCTGGACTAAACTGATTGTCAGATCTTCAGAATAATCAGAAAATACGATTAATCAATTTAATTTGAGTTTTCTCCCTTCTGTAGGCGAAATATCTACTTATTGCAATGGCAGTGAAAGTCTTTTTTTTTCTTTAAATCTTAAAACATTATAGAGTCAAAAAGAAGAAAATATTTTCATTTTCTCCTAACAAAACGTGAAATAAATTTATTTTGACGGTAATTGCGGAATAAAGTTGTTTCTATTTGAGATAACAGATTTCTGTTTCAAGTAATGTAAAGGAAGTATTTTAATTGCAAACCTAATTTATATTTTACATAAACGTAATTTAAACACACACATAACTATTCTAAACTGCAGACAAATTATCGTATTGTTTTTAATTTAGAATTCAAAATGATAATTTAATCAATAATATTAAAAATCAAACTGAAGGTTTATTTGTTCTATTTTGTTGTTATAACTGAAACGTAACGAAACATAAAAATCCTATTCTCGAGGAAAGCTTGGAATACAGCAAAGTAAACAATACAGCACGTACATACAAAATTAAAGAGCAAATTAAGTATCCAAGAAACTACCTTTTAATTAAGCACGACTTCTAAACGCAAATGCCGACCAGCGGCTGAGCGGTTAAAAGTCGTTGAACACTAGTAGTTCAGACACGGGTTCGATTTCAAACGAACGGACTAGCTGTATGGGTGGTTTCGAGCTCTTCCTCATGCGTAACGTGTACACGAGCCAATTTCACGTTCAAAGTCCTCCAACAAGGAATCCCTCCCTTTAAACAGATAAGTCTCGCGTGCTTTGCTATAATTAAATAAACCAAAATCAATCTAAATGCAAATCGAATTAAACAACCAAACCAATCTAAATGAAAATGCTAGCGAAAGTCGAAAATCGCCTAACCATGCAACTGAATTATTACATCACCACTGACTATGCTGCCAGATGTCTTTCTTTAATCTAATTTTCGTTCATTATTTAAAACGATGGAATTAGTAATTCTGGTAAAGTTACTGCAGAGAATTAGAGAAGCATAGGACATATTTAACATAAAGCGTAATCTGTGTTTATTAAGATAAAACTTATAAAATTATGCAAAGTTGTATAGTGGACATGATCATTTAGACTGCTGTCAGAAAAGAAGTATTTTTTTGAAACTGATCAATGAATCGCCGAGTAAACAAACAGCAATAAACTTATAAAACGAAACATAAAAAAGAAAATCTGAAAGGTTTCAGATTTTAAATTACTTCCAAAGGGGCTTTTTTTAACATTTTGTGTGTTACCTTTATTTATTAAATATCATACTCTTCGCACTTAAACCATAAAATTCAGTCCAAGAGCAATATCGTGAAATAATTTTAAATTGACCATATCGTTAGAATTTCCGTTACATAGACTCACGCGCTGGAGATAAAAATTAATAAAAAATTCGTTAAAGTTTTACAAAATATGAAACAGATGATAAAACAAATTCCAAATGTCCATTTTCGCAGAAGATTACGTCATTCAAAATTGGATGGCATTAGGTATCGTTGTTTTATCACAATGCGAGAAACAGATATACATTTGTGCAGATTCTTCATTATTTAAGTTCTTCAAATATAATACAGGGCGATAATATTTGGTGGCAACAATTTGAAAATTGAAACAGACATTCAGAGTGATTCGACACAAAATCGCAAAACGAAAACAATAGTCCTTCAGAAAAAGCTCCTTTGGACTAATAAGGCATATAACTGCATTTCTTTAAATGTGCGAGCTATTTTACTGTATTTAATGAGATAAATCTGTATAACATGTTTATTGGTTTACAGTAAATTATTTTTTATTTATAAGGCAGGTAAACATATCACTTACACTCCTCCAAATTAATGTTTAGCACTAAAATTATATGTTATAATGTTTCAGTTTATATGATTCTAAAATAAAAAATAATAAATACATAAATTAATTAAAACACGTAAGATAAATTTTTTACATAAGCATATTAACAGGAAGCTTAATGTTACATTGTATCGAAAAAAAATCGATCCGCTGTATTTGAAATTTTCATAAGAAATGCTTTGAAATATAATAAATATAGAAATAATCAAAATTAACATAGAAAAGTAAATATGAATATTTTTTGCTTTAGAACAGATTCAGTTTAAAGCATTCATTTAGAAGTTTTTGTAGTATGTAATGCCTTAAGTTGA
This sequence comes from Stegodyphus mimosarum, assembly GCA_000611955.2. Classification (NCBI taxonomy): domain Eukaryota; kingdom Metazoa; phylum Arthropoda; class Arachnida; order Araneae; family Eresidae; genus Stegodyphus; species Stegodyphus mimosarum. The sequence continues at coordinate 398,777 of KK115271.1, read as the reverse complement.
GTTGATTGTGAATTATCTTATGATTATTTTCTCTCATATTCGACGAGGTAATGCAATTTTAGGTAACCTGTATTTAAAGAAAATTATATTTTACCGAAATATATGTAATAATTCTTAGATGCAATGTGAAGATTCAAATTAGAAGAAAGTAGTTGTTCTAGGAAGTTATTAATAATTAATAAAAAACACAATATCATTCTCTTCCAAATTTAAAAGAAGAAAGGCATAAAGTATATGGATTAAAATAATGTTAATAAATTACTAAGTAACTCAAGTTGCGAAGATTAATTAATACACGATTTATTCAAAAATGCTGTCAGCAGATTAATAGATAAAGGAACTTTTATTCGAATTAAGTATTCGTTTCGAGAAATTTCGAAGGAATTCAAAAATATGATATCTCAAATAAAGGTGGATATCCACTGGATTAAAGGACATGCCAATTTTGATGAAAATAAAAAAGATGACGAATACCCCAAACAAAGTATTCAAAATAGAATTACTCTGGAGATAAAGATCCCAAAATGTTACCTAAAATCTTCCTTAAAATCAGAAGTCCTACAAAAATGGCACACAGGATGGAACAACCAAGATATTAGTAATGTAACTCATCTACTGCTTCCAGAAGTTAAATTATCTTGTTTTGTAAGTGACTTCTTCTTGAGTCAAAACCTGACTGGACATGGAGCTTTCCTGTTTACTTAAATATATTTCATACTAGAGGAAGTCCAAGATGCCAGTTAAGTTAGATTGCGAGTAATGCATCTAACAACAGAGAGAACAATACTGCTGTAATCCTTCTCTAATAACGATGCAAAAAATACGATTCATAGTCATACAGTTTTCAGCCTGATGCGATATGGAACCCACATAAAATTTCCATAGAAAAATAAGCTGATTCTCTCTCATTATATCAATAAAAATGGCACATCGTTTTTTATGATTTTCGTCTTTCTAATCAAAATGGTAGTAAAAGCTCAAGTTCCATCTAATATTTCCCCTATATTCAATTTTAGTTGATTAAATGTGGCAGAAAATTATGATAGTTGATCAGAAATCAATAACGCGAACTAACAAACAGACGCACAAGCTGACATTCTTCTTTGCATGTATAGATTTTGTAAAACTTACAAATTTTTGAAAGCAACAGAGTTCACAACAAGCTATACGATTTGAAAGCGAGCAGTAGCAACACATTTCGAAATAAAGGATTTTTTTATGTGCGACACTATTGCCACTCAGAAAAATGAGTGCGAAAATTAGCGCTTTCAGAGTTTTGAATTAATATTTCGGCTGATTAAAGTCGTACGAAGATGGGAATAGTCGAAATGATTTCCCGCGAATTTTTGCAATCGGGAATAATGTATTTAATGGTTGGCATTGCTATTTTTTATTTTAGCGTAAACTTAGACATTTTTTAATAACAAACTCTACGATTTGAAAGCGAGAAGTGGCAACAACTTTCGAAATAAAACAGATTTTCATCTCCAGCTTGCGAGACTGTTGCCACTAGGAAAAATAAGGGCGAAAATTATCGATTTTCCGAGTTTTTAATTAATACCTCTGATTTTAGCTACTTTCTTTTGGAAAAAAAGTGGATGTCGACCTTTTCTAGGACCCAGAATAGAATTATAGAAGTTTGGTGACGATAGCTACAGTAGCGACTGAGTTATTAGAGAGCAAACACACAGACTTTCTTCTTTATATATATAGATAATCTGTATATATCGTTTTCTGTGCGATTCAAGAACAGTTAACACCTAAACGTCATGATAGACTGTGAAGTTTCATATGACTTTCGAAGCCGATTCTCTGAGAAAAACTTTCATTGGGAAGCTTCAATAACTATATTCGTAATATAAATGGTCATCAATGCATTATTAATTATATGCAATATATTTAAGAAAATGAAAATGCTGTCCACTTAATATTAAATAATATAGTGTATAATCATGCCTACTACTGCATGTGTTATTGCATTTAGAATTATGTAATCATATCGTGTTGTAATTTCCTAAAATTGTGTAACTTAATTTTGTTTGTATAGCTGTGTGTATCTATATATTTGAATATAAATTAAGAGTTTGGAGAGGTCAATAAGTGTATCCAGCAAAACCAAATTTTTTGATCCAATATAATTTAGACAGCATTTACTTTAGAAAATTATAAGTTTTCTTTTCTCTCTATAGTGATGACTTTACAGTGATGTGTCTATCAAGAAGTGGAAACCATTCTCTCCAGTTCTTGTATAAGTTAAAGAATTGCCCTGATCGGTATACTGGTTAGCGATCCTGGTTGCCGTATTATTGAGCTCAGGTCCGAATCTCAGAAAATGCATGGATGTTTGTAAGTATATGTTGTCTTTGCGGGATGAGGGGTTTAAAATACTCGCTAGCCGAAAGTCCTGTGAGTGGTTTGATGACGGGGAGCGAGTATTTGCTTCTTGTCAACAAACCACTCACAAGAACCCTCGGATTCGATACCTGAAGTGCTCTCTATCAAAATTGGTGAGGATACAGTTAGACTTAATCAAAGCTGAGGGGTATACATTTCGTGCGATGTGACTGTATCTGTACGTTCAATGGTTATAGTCTTCCAGCACTAGTATGCTGTGAATTTCTTCTTGTCCTGCATAAGCTACAGGAAGAGCAGGCGATGATTTTTTTCAAACTAATGTGGGTATAATTTATAGATAATGCAAGACGTGAACAGGGAAGTGATCCAGGATTTTCAAAACTGCCAGGAGTAAAAATGACACCGCGATAATCAATTTGCGCGTTTAGGTGAAATTATGTGAGTTTCGTAGCATCATCTTCTTCTTGTACATGGTAAAATGCCTGAAAGTGTGCTGTATACAACATGGAGGAAGTTCCATAACTTCTTAGTATTTGCAAAGAAAGAGGTGTTGGCTGTAAGATAGTAATTTTTACAATAAAGTGTACATATTATATCCAGTATCCATTTAATAAAATATCCATATTCTGGATGCATAAGTATTTTATGTAAATTTTTGTACTTTGAAGATTAAGCCAACAATGGTAACTATTCGTTTTATTTAGAGTTGGTGGCTTAGGTAAGAAGTCTAAAAAAATGTTTCAGGAATTATTTTTAGGTGTTATGCTACCAAGGAAGTACAGTTCCCTCTTTTTTGAGCTATGTCTCACAAAAGAATAAATCTTTCGAATGTTATCTACATGAAGGAAATCTATGTAAAGTTAAATTAGTGTCATCTACGTAAAGTTAAAATTTTGAATATATCAACAGGAGTAAGATTTGAACATGCAAATGACTTTAAATTAAAATAAACAATTTAAAGGTTGAGAGAAATTGACAAGGAAAACATTTGATAAATAATGCATCATTAGTTTTTGCTACCTATGCTAAAAGAAAAGAAGACTTAAAAGCAACAAAGAGTTCACAGGAGAAAGGCATTTATTTAATACACTCTCTTTCTTAAATATGCGGTTCTTTTCATATAACCAACCACAAAGCCGTGAAACTATGAGGCGCCAACGACACGCGCGTTCGTAACAGCCTGCCATCCCTTCATCACTAGTGGAGCTGCCGCGAGCGTCCATTGGCTGGAAGTTGAGGAGCGCGTGGCCCCCCACACGCAGCACAGTCATGGCCGGCGCGGCCGCCGAGCGCCTGCGACTCGTGTACGGTCTGCTGGCCGTTCTCTACCTGGGCTTGTGCCTCGATTTCTACCTCACGGCCAGGTTTCTTCCGCCGTTTTTGCGCCGGCGGAAGAGTATTCGGAGCACTCTTCGCGAAGGACTAAGCGCCAGTATCCAGAAGATACAGGCGTTCCTAGTGTGGAATTCTTCCCTCAGCCCCAGCCTACACATGAAACGGAGGGTTATGTGTGGCTTACTTCCTACTCCAGGATACCGGTGAGTCAGTGTCAATCAATTCTTTTTTTGTAACGCGTCAGTGGAGGGCGCATACGCTTGCTCCAGCATTTCTTCCCAAGTGTATTTGGAGAAAACGGTAAATTAATTGGATTATTGCGTATTATGTTATTCACGGAGACCGATATGGAAAACCTAACGAAAGACGATTACACCGAGACTAGTACATCAGTGGGTTCTGTTGCTATTGTTAAACATTAATGCTAAATATATATTACTATACTAATTCAGATAAGAGATGAGTTCATGACAAAGCATTTTGGACTCTGTAAGATAAATGTCAGAACAATATCCTCCTACACGGAGATCTTATCTTAAATTAATTGATAAAACAGAGCAAAAACATATTTGTATGAATATATTCTCTAAAAAAAAGTAACATTTCAATTTAATCATTCACTCTTTCAAAAAAGGTAGTTATTTGGTTGAAGAGCATGAAGGTTTTACCTTAATCATAAACATCGTAATACATTAAAAAAAATATGCGGAAAAAAATCTATTGCCAGTGCTAACGTATTTGTATATTTATTAAATTTAATAATAGTAAAAAAGGTTTCGCACACACACACACGTGTGCGAGATGTCTATGGGAACTGTTAATATTTGGTGGGAGGGGAGAAGGACTTCTTGAGAAATTCACTATGTTGTCACTAGAGTCGAGCACAAGACCTGCGCGTAATCGATTAAATATGCCAACATTTAAGCCACGGCAACAAAGAAAAGGTCTACTTTCAACCTTTACTGTTGCCTCTTTTTCCTAGTCTTCTAGTCCAAGTTGGCGAATCTTTCAAAGTTTGTAGTTTAAGCAGCAGACATAAGGACCAAGAGGATTTTAAGGTGGGAAAATCTTAAAAATTTAATATATCGTCTGCGTAGTTGAACACGTTTAAGAATAATCCCAACAATTCCTCGGTTGCACCACCAGTGGTACCTAGAAAGAAGGTCTTTAACTCTTTGCAAATTCATTCTGGTCACTGATTGAAGTGGTAGATTGTCAGTGGCGATCCAAAAGGCATTGTAATGCGTCCCATATGCAGGAAATTGTACTAGGATCCAATAATTATAATAAAAATAATTGTATTTTAAAAACCTCAGTCTCAAAGTAGGAGTACTATCAAGAGTAACGAACATAGTTAACTTTCTTGGAAGTTTTCTTTGAAGTTTTTAGTGACTAAAAACAATCTGTAGTAAAAGGAAGTTATATGATTGAATAGTACCGTCTAGCTCTGTTGAAGTCTATAAGTGACTGATGATTGCAGCTTACTGTTTAAAAGAAAAAAGTTATATTAAAAACGAGTGTAACAGGCAGTTTTCAACGATGGACTTTAACATTATAATTAACTGATTCTTGAGGTTGATCATCCTAACAAAAAAAAAACTGGAAGAGTTATTCCTATTGAATTGCTTTCACTGATGTCTCCTTTCCGTTTATTCATGTCGTGTTTTATTAGAGTTCTGATATTTTGCTTTGAGTTTTATGTAATGTGCTTAACGGTGTCTTTTTAAATTTATGGGCTCTTATATGAAACGCATCATCTAACGTTACGTTACTCTACCAGGACATCTACTGTCATACCTGGTCTGGCAAGTATTGCCACTGCACAGAGTATAAGGCCTGAAGGTATAAGATCTTCCACACGGCATTCAAAATTGCCAGTTTCCGAAATATTGATATTTAAAGGGACGTAAGACCTTTAAATTTTCTTTCAAATTATAACTATAGTTGCTTGCGAAACTGAACAAGATAAAGCAATAAACGTACTTCTTAATAATTTATTAAGTCGCTTTAAACGGTCACTTCTGACATCACAGGCAATCCGTAAGCCGCAAGTGACAGTTACTTCTGTAGATCACTTATGATGGTGGTTAATAATCTATGTAACTGATATAGTTTAAAATGGATGCAACTTAATAATTTGCTTAAATGAAAGATTTTTTATTCCCATTAACTGCATATCTAGAATACAATAAAAAAGCACGTTTTTTAGCACTGTAGTTTAAAATGGGTGTAACTTAGGAATTTGTTTAAATGAAATTTTCTTAAGAACATTGTAATATTACTATAATTAATGAAAGATTTTTTATTCCTATTAATTACATATCTAGAATATAATAAAAAAGCTCGTTTTTAGCACTGCATAGAAGTATAGAATAAATAACTCTAATTAGCATGCTTGTAGACTTTATTTTATTCAGCTGGTTTAATAGTGAACTTGGCTTTAGTGTTATTCATTATATACTAACGGAAGTACCCGATGCCAGTTGAGTTAGATAGACAGTAATGTATCTAACAACAGACGGAAAGATACCGCTGTAATCCTTCTCTAATAACGATGCAAAAATTACGATTCATATTCATACATTTTTCAGTCTGATGCGATATGGAACCAAGATAAAAAAAGTTCGATAGAAAAATAACCTAATTCTCTGTCATTATATCAGCAACAGTAGCACGCAGTTTTGAATGATTTTCGTCTTTCTAATCAAATGGTCGTAAAAGCTCAAGTCCCATCCAGTATTTCACCTATATTCAGTTTTAGTCGATTAAATGTGGCAAAAAAAGTTATCATAATTGATCACATATCAATAACGCAAACAAACGAATAATTCACATTCTTCATTATACATATAGATTTCGTAAAACTTACAAATTTTTGATTGACAGACTCTATGATTTGAAAGCGAGCAGTAGCAACACTTTTCGAAATAAATATTTTTATCTCCAACGCGCGAGACTGTTGCCACTTAGAAAAATGAGTGCAAAAATTAGTGTTTTCAGAGTTTTTAATTAATATCTAGACTGATTAAAGTCGTACGAAGACGGGAACAGTCGAAATATCTTTGCATGAATTTTTGGAATCGGGAATAATGTATTTAATATTTGGCAATGCTATTTTTATTTCCTTGTAAAACTTAGAAATTTTTTATTAACAAACTATTGGAAAGCAAGCAGTGGCAACACTTCTCGAAATAAAGCTGATCTTTATCTCCAGCTTGCAAGACGTTTTCCACTCGAAAAAACTGAGGGCGAAAATTATCATTTTTCCGAGTTTTTAATTAATATCACCGATTTTAGCGATTTGTTTTTGGAAAAAAGTGGACATAGACGTTTTCCAAGACCTCGGAAAAGAATTGTAGAAAGTTTGGTGACGATAGGTATAGTAGTGCCTGTGTTATTAGAGAAGAATCAAACACACAGACTTTTTTCTTTATATATGCTGCTTATATTTTGGCAACATATTGAAAACTTTAGAATTTTCTTCATTAAGAAGGAATATTTTTATTTATTACAATAAATCATCAGTCACTGCAAACAGTTACATTAAAAAAAAAACATTTTTTTTTGTTCCAACGGCGGGTTCTCGGCCGACTTCGGCTTGGTCACTACTAATGCCAGAGGTGGTGGTCACTTTCTTGTAGAGGTGCCTAATGGGTGGGCCACATCTTTCTCCTATGAAGGGACGGACAGTTCCAGCCATGCCTTCTCCGGTATTCGAACCCAGGCCCTTTGGTATCGTAGCCGGCTCCCCTAACCGTCTGGGCGGCGAACTTGAAAATAAAAACATAAGTTACTTTGTTTGAAAAATAGTCTTAAGATATCTTTATTAACGTAAAAGAGAATACTATCTCTATCTGGATGAATTACTGTTTAAAAAAAACTTTCTTTTCAGTAATACCTGAGTAGTTATGAGAGTTTAGATATCAGTTTATTTCCAAGCACTAAAAAAGATATCGGTTTGATATTTGTTCAGATATCAGTTTAAAGAAAGTATAAAGCAAATAAACTTAACGAAATGCATGTATTTAAAAATTATGCATTCAAAGTATTAAACCAATTATTTCAAATATTACCGAGCTTCGTTATGTTTTCATATTTCTTCAAAAATGAGAATGAACTAAAAATTATTTAATTTCTTCGATTTCCTGAAATTCCAGCACCATGGTATAGGGAATGTGTATTGATTAAGATAACAAACGTGCTTAAAATGATAACATCAGTTAGGCCACTAATTAGTTTCTGCTACCACTGCATAAACTAATTAACTAAGATCACTACTTCTTCCTAAAAGGCTATGCATAAATAATCGGAATAAGCTTGAAATATTCCTCTTTGATAATGACAACAACTGTAAATGAAGTTTATTTTTATTGGTGGGAGACTTCAAAAGGCAAAAATCAAAACGAATAAGTATAAACTGAGTAGTTTCTTTTTGTCACTTCCTATGTTTCTTTTTGTCGCTTCCTATGTTTCTTTCTTTCAGCATATCTGTACTTGGAGAAAAGCAAATCCGAAAGCTTTGTGAAAGATATAAACATTCATCAAATAATGTACACTGGTTGTCATTAATTAAGGAAAAACACAAAAATAGCGAGTACTGTAAAAGTTACATGCAGAATTTAATTAAACTGACCCACAGTATATAACTCATAGTAATGTATAAAATAAGATGAAAAGAAATTACCAGACAATTATGGTGTTATAGAAATTAGCATAGGTGTAAAATGAACAAATCGGATGTGTCAGTTTGGTACAGGAATATTACCTTCATTATGGAGTATGATCTCCTCTAGAAGCAATACAACACATACAGCAATTTGCGATGCTCCGGAGGAAGTAAGAGCCGTTGCTGTTGCAATGAATTTGAAAGCGTGGCAACGATCTGAAGGGGTGGACTGAGAGCAGTTAGGAGTCTTCCTAAAGCGTTCCAAACATGCTAAGATTCAGATTCGTTGATCGAGAGCTGGCCATTCTATGGGCTGAATTATTTGCTACAGAATATAATCATCCACGATGCGAGCCATATGCGGTCCAGCATTGTCTTCCTATAGCAAAAAATTATCCCATATTGCCCCAGCATAAGTTTGCACATAAGCATCAACGATATCATCTCTATAAGCCTGAGATTCATGGCTCCATGTGAAAAGACATGAAGGTCTGTGCATCCACCCAAAGAGATACCACCTCAAACACAGACACTGCTGCTCCGTATGCATATCTTTCACAGATGTTTGATGGATGATAACGGGTTCCAGGTTCTTTCCAAACACATAACACCTACTGTCGCTTTGGAGGCTGACCTGAACTTATCCGTAAAGAGAACAATCCTCCACTGATCATCTCTCCAAGGGACATGTTGACACACCCACCTCAAACGTTCCTTTCTATGTCATGACGTGAGCAGCACGCAAATGGCTGGTCGCCTCGCGTACAGACCTCCTTCGTGAAGCCTTATGCACAAGCTGGACTTTCACACCAACCTTCCTGTGGCTGTAGCAAGGGAGGATCTGAGTTGAGGTTCTATTCCTTCGTGGACGTAACAACAAATATCGGTTGTTAGCGCTCGGCGTAGCGGTTAACCTTCCTTGGCTGAACCCGAATCTGTGGTTAGAAATTGTTGCCAAAGTCTGTGAACCACAGAAGGATTCACATTTAACAATCTAGCCACATCTATCTGACTTTGTTCCGCATCTAATCTCCCAACAGCTCTCCATCGCAGTTCTTCGGGCAAATGGTACCTGGAGATCGTTGTTACAAATTGGCTATCGCTAGCCTAGATATGTTATCTCATTATCACAGCAAAATTTGCAGGCTTGCTCTAAAACATGAAATTTTATGCTACTCGCAGATGATAGCAGCGCCAATAATTTGCATACTGGAGTTTGTTTTTTGACAACATATTAAATATTTTTTATAGATTGGTTTATTTTTGAACGATTAACTTATTTTTGTGATTTTTTTTTAATTTCTGGAAACCCGTGCGTAGTATAAAAGTTAAAAGCATGTAAATCAAAATACTAATTTTAATTCGCCATAATCCCTTAATCTCCATAATAATCTGGCTACTTTTCCTTCCTTTCCAACAAATAAAAACCACTCAAACTGTGTCATTTCAAAATAAATCCATGATGTATGATTACACAAAACGCTAATGACGCAGGAGGTTTACAAAAGGCTTCATCCAACAGTAAATTTGGAAAATTATTAATTAACTAATCAAAATAAATACAAGCAAAAACTAAAACATTCTGAACGGGGATTTCATCTTTGACTCTTCGCTCTCTGTTTCTTTGGCCAGTCAGACTGCAATAACTGCTTCTCTTACCAATTATAATGTAAAGGTTCTTCAAGAACAAATGCGCTTACTGCGTCGAATTATATTTCCCTGCATATATTAAGAATAAAAAGAAGTGTTCCGCGGACCTCGATTACAACTAATATTATCTTACTGCATATACATGTTCAATTTTCAAATTAACTCCTATATACATATATACAATATATTTTGTTCTTGTAATCTTTTAAGAAAATGTCTTCTGTCTTTTGAGTTTTATTACAAGGATTAGTTTAAAAATTTTCTAACAGATGAAAGAAATGAATAAAATGTCCATTGAAAGCTATACATTTAAACAATTTATTTATTATTTTGCATTCTGGTGTCAGAAAAGAGTCAGTTAATGAAATTTAGTTGTTTCCTTTGATGATCAGTTTGTAGTATTAATCTTAGAAAATTATTAATTAACTAAAATACATTTTCATGTATTAGTCAAAGCATTTTAGGAAATGTTTTGCAACTGAAGTTTGGAATGCGAGTTTAAAATGATTTATAAATAATTAGATCACGAAAAGGTATATTATAGCTTAAATATTTAAAAAACTATTAATTCTAATTTTATTCAACCCTAATATACACCAATAAAATTTCCTAATATTGTAAGGTATTTCTCCCAACTTCATGGTGTAGTGGTCAGCGCGCTCGGCGCGTAATCCAGAGATCCGTAGATCGATTCCCGGTGAGGGCATTGCTCATTTTTCATGTCTCCTGATTTAAAAAAAATATGTCTCGAGAATGTGATAGTAGAACTCTACTATACATAACAAGATCGCAAATGAATTGCAAAAATTCGTACGATTGCTTGAAAATGGTTGCTGTAATTAAAAGCCTAATCCTGTTCGCTGGTCTATTACCAAAGTGCCAAATGATGTGCATATTTGAAAGCTGGGAGATGGAAGAAAGAAAAACTATTATGACCAGATGTACCCTGCGGAACATTTATGATACTGACAATATTTGTAGCAAAATCTGGTCTCTCAGGTTACATACGAATTGGCATATATATGGAAACATAATATGGCTATTTTTTCATTTTTGGGCACGAATACATCATTCGTAGTTTAGCAATACTTTCATAGAAAAACTTCCTAGACAGGAATAGACGTCATTTTGCTGATTACAAATTGGCATTGTAGGAACTCTCTCACTTTTATCATGTGCGATCCGCCGCGTGATTGGCACTTACTCTGCAGTCCATTTTAAGATTTATTTCCTGTGAGCGTCGCCCATTACGGCATCCCGGAACAGAGAGTGCATACGTTTTGGCCAAAAAACAAGGCTTATGTTCTTTGGAGTTTCAAACGTTATGACGTTATGAAGTTAATAACAAATTCCGAAAGAGGTTTCAAGCTATGATTGAATGTACGCTATTGTCTAGAAACAGGAGTTGGCTGGTACTTGAGAAAATGACGTTTGTGATTTTGGAAGCTTTTATCCGATGCTTCTTAGAAGGGCTATTGCTGCATGCTTCAGATACTTTAGATTTGAAACGTTTGTGCGCATGCCCATCTTAGACTGAAGGTTGTAAATTCCCCGAACTGTTTTTTGTGTGACTTTCAACAGCTTATGATGGCTCCATTTAAAATGGTGCTCTGTATTTAAAGACTATTGTGAAAGAATAATAACTTTGGCTTCAACGCCGAAGTCGGTGTTTGTAAGCAATAATAACATTAATACATTCAAGAATAATCTTCCTAATTTTTTATTTTTCAAAAGTTTCAAAATTTACAAAGTGCGTTAATTATGAACTGTAGGGTTGTTATAAAATATGAAAAACCTAAATTAAAAAATTATGTTATTTTATCTCTTTATTAACAATTATACGCCTTGCACTTTTGCGTGTTTGTTAAGCAAGGATTCAGACATTACGATGAGGTTTATTTGCCCTCATCGTAATGTCTGAATCCTTGGTTAGTCAGTATATTACAGCCAGTACTCGGAATATTGCTGCGCCATTTCTTGTAAACAAACACAATACAGTGCCTGTTGGAAGTTAAGCTGGCTTGCTGAAAATGAAATACGGTCGGATTCATCATCTGCACGCCAGTTTAACTTCTTCTAATATGTTGCCGGTCTGATGTCGTTTACAGCTTTTATTGACTAATGACCATTCTAAGGTATCACCTTGAGAACGAGATGTTATTGGATTTCTATATAGTATGCAAATAATTCATTTTTGATGATAGAACGTTTTGATAATTCTCTTTAATGATTATCTTTTTCTGTGTTTTTGTAAAACTCACGAAAAAGCACACGTCTCTTTCAAAGATAGAGATAAAGACAAAAGAAATAGCTTATGATAAAATGACGAGAAACATCCTTCTTCAAGCAGATATTTTATGCTGGAGTGAATAAAAATGCACTGGATAAAAGTGAGGTGCACAAAAAATGTACAATGTGTATGCATTAGTTTCTAAACCAATGCTCAAAACGAGGATGTCTCTGTGAAATATTAATCAGGAACTGCTATTTTCCCTGTGTTTTCTAAAAAGGTTTTATCTAATGTATAAAATTTGTATTGATCACTTCCGTTAAAAAATGTGAACAGAGTTTTTGAAATTTTGTTTGGCATTAAAATTTTTGTTTATCATTTTCAGCCAACTTTTCTTAAATAGTTTACCAAAGGAGTCGTTCTGGTTGCGATATGAATAACGATATCATAATCATATTATTGAGCATCGATATAATCTAATCATATTTCAACATCATAAGCGAAAACAAACATAATTCATTTATCTACACAAAGTTTGACAGTAATGTCTATCCGTCTGATTATTTTGAAAGTTACAGTTTATTTTGTTTTCCGAATTTGCTGATAGAGAAGTTGTGAAATTAATATTGCTGTTGCTAAGTAAGAAAAATATATTGTTTCTATTAGAGTAGATTAAAGTTGTTTATTCTTTAAAAACTTCTCAGTCTAATTCATAATTTGATTAACATGTGAAGACTGTCTTTTTTCTCTCTAAGAGATTAACAATAATAAATATTTAATAGCAGTAAATAATTCTGTCTGTAATTAGAAGTGGAAGTTTTTGAAAATTCAATATGGTCATGAACTTTTGTTATTCGAATGAAAAACTGAAGCACTCATCGTAATAGTTATTAATATGTTAGAATACTAAATATTTCAAATGATTGAGAACAACGTTAAGTACTAAAATGAAAAGCATTATATTTTTACAAATTCCTCTTGTTTGAATTTTACTATGTGATAATTAAGTTACTACACTCGAGCTCAAAAAATAAGCAACACACACTAAAAGAAAAGGTACGAATGTAAAAAGCTGAATTAAAACACACAATTTATATATAAGCTTGTATCGCCGAATGCAAATAGGCAACCAAAATTAGCATAAAACGCAATTCCGCAGTCTGCAGTGCAGCGCCTTAAAAAAGGGCATGCCGGACCTATGCCTCAGATCGCAAACAGTGGTAGTTCTGTGTATGCCGAGATAGCCAAAGCTTAAAGTATGAGTCTATGACACCATTTGTACGATGAAAGGCGTTGGACGGTGTCGGGACGTTGCAAGCTGGTGCACTGTTGCGAAAGAGCTGAATGTGTATCGTGGTTTCATCAACAGGCTGTGGAATCGTTATATTTTCTTCTATTTAATGAAAAGATATTTAAAGAAGATAAACTGATACAAACACAAATATTTATAAATGAAACTGAATTTTCTACATGGAAGCTACATGAGCTGCCCAGCCGGTATAGTGGTGAGTGACACTGACTAACGGGAATCTCTGAGAAAGCATGGATGGAAGTGTATAGTATGTGTGCGGCAAAGGGCTCTCAAAATACACATTGAGCCCAAAATCCT
>KK115271.1:345867-379935 GCA_000611955.2 Stegodyphus mimosarum | reverse complement strand
ACAATATTTGAATGGTTTTTTATAGGCTTTAAATTCCTTAATTATTTAAGATTATTATATATATATATACATATTGTGATGATTACGTTGAGCATGGAAGGAGAAATTAGCTTGCAGTCGTCGTAGTTGAGCGTGAAGGCTTATAGATGAAGATAACAAAACATGAACTTAAAGCGTTTCTAGTCTTTATTTTCACACATATAAAATCATCTCCATAGATGGTTATCCAATCATAATGAAATCCGATACATTTCCATGATTCAATCATAATGAAAGGTGATAAATTGCTATTTACATTAATTCTTAAAATTAAGACGCAGACACTTTAGATGAGGAAGCAAAGCGAAGGGTTATTAGCAAGGTGGAAGCTAGCAGAAGGGTGAAGTAATTAAGTTCCCCAGAGTATTTCTAGAAACAAGTTATGATTGGTTTAGTATTAGTTTTGATTTGCACTTTCCAAAAACGTAAAGCAGAAAAATCTCGAATTCGGGAGAACAGATGAATTTACGGGGAGATCACCAAATTTAGAATGTTAATTTTGAGATCACCAATTAGTTTTTAAAGCAGCATCTTACATACATATATATATATACCGGGTTGGCAAAGAATTGCACAAATAGATGGCATCATATTTGTTTTATAATTTTTTTGTCAAACGTAATTTGTTTTTACTTCCTTGTCTGAAGTAAAAAGGAAGTATTGTAATCACGAAAAATTTCGGGGATCATATTTCAATGGAAATATTTATTTTGATTGCCATTGAATGCAATTTAACGATGTTTTTACGTGAGTTCTGTACGTAAGGACAGAATAAAGGACTCGTTTCCCCCCAAAAAAAATATAAAACTGATTTAAAATGGATTCTGAAGAGAATTTTTTGTGGCGTCTGTGCGTACGTATGCATGTACACGTTACGTATGTATCTCGCGTAGCTCAAAAACGAGTAGTCTCAGAACGTTGCAATTTTGTGTATGGGACTTCTATAACATGCAGATGTGCACCTCTTATTTTGCTTGAAATCGGCCGCACCGAAAGTATATATATATATATATATACACTCTTACTCGGCTCAGTGAGCTCAGTTTTTTTATTCATATATGTTGTAAATTATGCATTTTTTGCTTTAAAAATGATTGAATTATGTTCTCATCTTCCGGTTCAGGTTTTCATGCCTTTAGTTAATCTGCATGTTATAGTTGTAGAATTATCAACAATTTAAAAGTTGTTTAAGTGCGGCTAAGCCTAATTTGTTTTGGTCAAAGCAGCCATATTTTTTTACATTTGAAACTTAACAGAATAGTGGATTTGTTGCCAATCTAGAGAAATTAAGTTTCGCAACAACAAAGATAACGTCATTTTTTATTATTGCGAATTAAATTATGCTTCATCCATTCTGGAATTTATTCGAGGAAATAAGTGTTTAAGATTTACTTCGTAATTTTTAATACAGATATTAGAGATTTAGAGTTTTTATGTATTTTTGCCTTGTCGCGAAATGACAACTGAATTAATTGAATGAGAAATACTGAATCGTCTGTGAAAAACTGTTTTTTTTTTCGCTTGATTAATTTCTTTTATACATCGTTTTAGATTTATTATAGTGTTTGAATAGAACATGTGGCAACGATTAGGTAATTCTTCAGATGATATACATATTTTTTGTGCATTCCGAGTTATAAAATGTATGAGATGTAACGCTGTTAAGTGAACCTAGCGCTGGAGTGTTGCTATGGTAAACAAATATAGTGAATTTTAAAAGCATGGATTTATTCTATTGTGGTTTATGCGTTACCGACGAAGTATTTTAATTCAATTCAATAAGTTTAAATGAAATGCGTATAATTTAATATTCCGTACAAGGAAGTTATGTGATGTACACATCAGATTTTTCATTTTCTTGATTTTCTTTGATTTTTTTTCTTTCAGATTTGGCAGCTGAGACATTTTAGGTTGCTATAGAAACTAATTCGATTTACAACTGTTAGTTTACGGTCAGTTTTGAGTAAAATTAAACATGATTGATAGTTCATGATGCTTTGAAACAAATAAGGTAAAATATCTGATAATTTCATTCTTTTTTTTATTTTATGAGTATTTTCAGGCAGTGGATTCTAAAATTATTATAACATTACAAGATGATCATTTGTTTGATTATATGATCGTTAATTATTAACATTACAAGATGATCATAAGATGATTATTTCTGTTAATAATTCATAAAATTCGGCGCATAAACGTTTCTGAGTGCAATGAAAAAAATAAAATACAGTAAAATCTGGAAGGACTCAGATTTTATATTACGCCCAAAGGAACTTTTTTTAACGTTTTGTGTGTTACCTTTATTTATTGAATATCATGTTCTTCGCATGTAAACCACATAAAATTAAATTCAACAGCAATATCACAAAATATTTGAAAACAACATATCTTTAGAATTTCTGCGCGGGAGATAAAAATGTTATTTTCCGTACAGTGTTGCCATAGCTCGCTTTGAACTCGTTGAGTCTGTTAATCGAAAATTCGTTACAGTTTTACTAAATATGAAATGGATTAGAGCAAATTCGAAGTTCGGCCGTCCAGGTGTCCATGTTCGGGTGGAGGATTGCGTTATTCAAAATTTATTATTCATTTCGGTTTTTCACAGTGCGAGAAACATACATGTATTCGTGCAGATTCTTCATTATTTAATTTCTTTAAATATAATACAGGGTGATAATACTTGGTGACAACAATTTTCAAAGTGAAACGGACATTTATAGAGAAACAGCGCAAAATGCCGTTTCGAAACTAATAACCTTTCTAGGCTACCGCCTCTTTTGAGCTAATAAATTAAAGTCACAGTAAATAAAAAAATCTTATGCAGAGCTAGAAATAAATTTAAAAAATCACCATAAAATATTAGCACAATTAATTATTACAGTTAAATACTATTTTAACATTAGAAATAAATGTATAAAAATTATTAAGGTGTTAAAATCGCTATGATGTTTTATGAAATATAATTGAAATAAAACTCCTTTATAGAAATTATGCTATACTATTCACCTATAATTTAAAAAAAAAGCAGCAGAATTTAGAATTTTAAACACAAACTTTCAAAAAATCATTTTTGGGTATTTTTTACTTATTTACATCAATAAAAGCATAAAATTTGTAAGAAAAAATTGTTTGTTTGCAATTTTCTATTAGTTCAGATTTAAAATACTATTTTCTAGAAGTAGTAGTTACAAATTTCCTTACAGCATAGGAAAAGCTAAAAAAAATATCCAGGACTGAAAGCATGCGACAGCTTTATAATTATTTGGAACATTAATTAAATTAATAACAATAATTAAATTATTGATAAATATGTTAAAGTTTAGAAAATCAATCTCAGTTCCAAAAGTAAAAATACGTAATAATTCTAATTTGTGAAATGAGGCTCTACAATCAGCTTTTTTTTGACAATTATACACGCTGCAATAGTCAACCGTTGGTAAGTATCTGTCTGTAATCGTCCTTCTCCTTCGGATGTGGTCAAGGGGACAGCCAGGAATGCGTCAGACGAGGGAGAAAACCCATTTGGGTTTGTCTATTTCTTATAAGGTCAATGATAGATGGACTTGTAACGCCATCTTTTGACAATAAATACATATTTCTCGATAGTACTAAAGCCATGCATGCTGCCAGGACGAGGATCATCGAGACCATTTCAAAGACAGTCTGACAAAAATTTCTGCATTTCATTGCAAAATAAGTGTGCATTTGTAGAGTCTTCTAGTATGTTTTGGAATGATACTACCACCACTTGTGGCTAAGCAATTTAACAGAAAAATAAGATGTAAAATCACAATAAGGTAAGATTGTCTATACGACTGGTTCCTTATTTATCTAAACCGCTAAATCGGCTGCACACAGCAAAGCCGAACCTAGAATATCAATATAATCTAAAGAGAGTAGCTAAGCACCAACTATTCACGTACAAAGCTACTTCAAACACGCGGCATAAATGCGGAACTAATTCTCCTCCTCGACCTCTTAAAACCGTTTCTTAAATACTGATTTCGAACTCGATTAAATTTGCATACTACGTTATTAAAATTTACATTCGGGCATGAAATTGAAATAAGAAGGGAAAGGAAAGCTTGTAAAACTAAAAATAATTGGTTAGAATAAAATAAGGGATATTGTTCGGAGAACAGCCTTGACGCCAAAAAGGGAAAAACAGCTTATTGTGGTATGGCAGGCAATGGTTGTCATTCGATGACGTACTTCCTCTAGGTAGACAGCCGAAATACTTTTCCCTTACTAAGGGATTATCTGTAGTATTACTTATTATCTGTAGTATTTATTATTATTGTAGTATAGTAATTAGCATTTATTATTATTGTAGTATAGTAATTAGTATTTATTACTGTAGTATTTATTATTGTAGTATTTATTCTGTGGTATTTACTTCTGTTGGCATGATGAAATGTCGCCCATACCCTTAAAGAAGCCAAGTTGGCGCAACCAAGGCTGTTCTCCGAACAATATCCAAAATAAGGTCTTTACGCATTAAATTTGATACTACCCTGTGTAAAGTTTTTCTAATAACTCTACTGGTGTTTTAATACTTATCTTCATATGAAGAAAAATATTATTATTATTTACTTTAAAGCGAACAATATTGGCAGATTAAAATTCTGCCTTAAGCCAGACAATAAAGGCGAAAGGATCAAACTAAATTATTTATTTATTTTTGCATTAGAAGCAACATGTTTAAGTAATCACTCTCGCATTCCTCGGATCGAATATAATCTGCAGAATAAGTATTAGGTGATGCAAATTCTT
Organism: Stegodyphus mimosarum; assembly: GCA_000611955.2. Taxonomy (NCBI): domain Eukaryota; kingdom Metazoa; phylum Arthropoda; class Arachnida; order Araneae; family Eresidae; genus Stegodyphus; species Stegodyphus mimosarum. The sequence goes on along the minus strand of KK115271.1, from coordinate 375,123 downwards.
TCTTTTTTTTTTGAAAAGGTAAACTCTTTACAATATTTATTTGGGAGCACAATACATAAATTTTTTTAAATGCATAAAAGGGATTTAAATGTGTATTTTGCTGTTGCTTTGCCGAGAATACAAAAGGAAACATCTCAGCTAACAACATTTCAATTTAAAATATTAAGCAAGCACACTTAATAATCGATCCGTATAACTAAGAATTACAGCCAGATAATTTGAAGAGATTAGAGACAAAGGGGTATTGAATTTTAATTCAGTGACATTTTTTTATTGCAACGATAAAATTGTATAGCTCCCGGAAAGTTATAAAATTGGTTGCGAAATTATCATGCAGAGGCAAAGAAAAACACCCGTATCATTTAAGAGAAAAAAATAAAGATGTTACCGATAAATTCCTTTACAAAAACCAAACAAATATGTATTTTTAAATTTTCATTCCACTTTACAAACCAAAAATCATCTTTTTTAATATAAATTAAAAATTTATTAAAAATTTTAAGTATCTTTCTTATTCCAAAGAATACAGGAAGTCCAAAAAAAGGTACAGCAATGTTACATTTCTGTGATGTTAAGGCTGCATTTCCTGGATTCAATGTACTACATTACGAAAAAAAAAATTGGTGAGTTTTATATCTCTCGCTCTACTGGGCCGATTGACGAAATTGAAATTGCGTTTTTCATGTCTTGAAAGCACGACTTAGGATATATATTAGATTTATATATAGCATTATTCTAACAAACGTATTTTGACACAAAATCGGACTTTTTCTGAAATAACAGGCCATTTTTTTCCATATTTCGATTCTACGACTCATATTGTGCCTAGAAATTAAATTTTGTAATTTTTGGTGAGAAATTTAAAAATTAATCTTGGGGCATTTTTTTTCAGTTTGTGCCAAGAATAATTCACTTGGCGAACTTCTTAATTTATAGCAACCTGTTTTCCTTTCCTTTTTTTCTTTGTACACGAACGAAAAAACTGTAATCATTCGTACTTTCAAGTAATTTTGACAAAGTGCGTAAATCACATTTGGCGTTATTATCGCTTATAACAAATAAGCCAAATTTCAAAACGCGCCAATATATAAATTCACGTAGGTTTCTGAGATAAACATGAATATATAAGACGTAATTTGAATAAAAAGCTCTAATTTTTTGCAGGTATACTTAGAAATACGTCTACTTTAAGTTGGTGGTAAACATTTTATAAGTTAAAAAACAAATTTTAATAAATCATAAAAAATGTGCGAATTATATTTGGATTAAGCCTAAATTTCGAATTCTGGAAGAAGGAATCGAGTAAGTTTAAGAAAAAAAAGAGATAAATATATATCGAATTAATTTAACATGGAGGGGCTAAAATTTTGAGAGCTAATTTTTTCAAAACTACTAGTGCAATTTTTACCAAACTTCGCAGTTTGGCATAATTTGAGTCATAAAATCCAAATATGAAAAAAAAAAAAAAAACTGACATGTCATTTCAAAAAAAGTCCCAATTTAGTGTCAAAATACCTATATTAGTACAATGCTATATATAAATCTAATAGATATCCTAAGTCGAGCTTGCGAGACATGGAAAACGCAAGCTGAATTTCGCAATAGGCCCAGTAGAACGGGAGATGTGGCACTAACCCTTTTTTTTCGCAGTGCACCGATATATTGGTGGTACGCAGTTTCAGTACTTTTGAGTCTTATTCATTTGATGGATCATAATTTAAGTGTTAATGCCGTTATTGGCTATTCCTGAATATCTTTTGCATAATATTACTTTCACTGAATGCTACAATATGTCAGAAAGCTAAAAAATACCATACAGATTGTATGTGTTATTTTTCTAATGTGAACATCTTGTATGCAGGAATGATATACATGATGGAAAATCTTCGGAATATAATGAAAGCATGATGGTAAAAATTAAGCTATCTCTAGGGCAATACGTGAATTTGAATAGGGTATCTAGGGCGCAGATCTACCAAAGTGCTGAATTGAATGCTTTAGTTACACAAAGAATACGAAAACAAATTTTACTTTATTGATGATTAATCATATTAAAAACAAATTAAATGTCACTAGAAGAAGCACCAATAAATAATCAATTATTATAATTCAGTAAACGAACTGGTAATTCATATAACGGCAGTCTTTGCAGTCTAAGAAAACGGAAGCATTTATTCGATATGCTAAAGACATTTCTTACGATACAGCGACAGTTTGTTTGGAATAAATTTCAGTACCTCTTTGCAAGCATGACAATTTGACAGAGTTTCAAGACCATCTAGCGATATTCCGTCTAATACTTGGAGCTCTGTCACTCCCAACAGAGCAGAATTATAATTTTAATCCTCCTGAAGATTTCAACTCCTGTCATTAACTGAGTAGTTATTCCGAAGATTATAGGAAATTAGGGAAATGTATTACAACTATTGTTAAAGCTCATCTTGAAGAGCGATACTGTGGCGTGACAGAAAGCAGTGAGGCGGAAAATCTGTACACAGACTGTGTTTTGACACTTATATATATTTGCACACTAACTCTTTTTATGTTTATTTATGTTTTTTTTTTTGGATTAAATTTAAATTTTATTAGTATTTTTCACATGCTGGATTGCTTCTTTTGGGTGTTTTGTTTTTCAGGATTCGGTTTTCTGAAATAGAAAATTTTTATAATTTTTAAACTTGTTCACAGTTTTGATGCCATAATTTTGCGATTTTTTACTCCGGCCTATATGTTTTCAAATTTCTGTATGCTATTATTTTTTCATGTATTGGATTGCTTGTATTTGCAAGTTTTGTTTTTTGGGGGATTTGGTCTCAAAAGGAAAAAAATAATAGACTTTTAAGGTTTTTTAAAATTTGTTTTGATGCTATAATCTTGCAAATTCTTACTCTACTCACTTCGGCCAATAGGGATTGGAATGATAAAGACACGTGTTATTTTGATTAGTTTTCTGAGATTATTTTAAACCCTAACTTTTAATTTGAGAATTTATTGATTTAAAAACAGCTGATACATTTGCTTCTTTCATTGCACCAACTCCCTGATGACGATGCAGCGAAAGATGTAATTTTTTTCGTTTTGGTATATTTTGTGCCTTTTATGCAGTTAGCCATTGTGCTTTTTATTAAACTTGGTTTGTATTGACTATGGGACGGATTTTAAACGCATTATTTTAATTTATTTTGTATTATATATACAATTGGCGTATGCGGCGACTGTCACTGGATAAACAGAAGCGTGACTCATCTGAGAACACGGCGTTTCGCCATTCTGTCATCCACATCGCTCCAGTCCGGCACTATTCTAAACGTAGGCGTCTATGCTGTTGGGTCAATGGCAGTCTTCTTAACGGTCGCCGTGAGTGCAAGGCATGTTCAACCAATCGACGGGAAATGGCTCTCGTCGACACCGGAACATCCAGGGTATCTTGCACATGCTGCAGAATCGTGGTACAAGGGACTTGCGGGACCGCCACAGCTTGTCGGCGGTTGCGTCGATCTACGCGTGCTGACGTCACTCTGGCAGCACCTGCACCCTCCTTCTTCCCACATTCCCTTGTTCCAACCATGTTCACCATAGCCGATGCACCGTGCTCGCATCCATATGGGTATCAGCTGCGATTTGACGTAAGGACCAACCCGCCCTTCTCAGTCCGATTCACCATACCCCTCGTAAAATCGTCTATCTGCTGGAAGTGCTTTCGTTGACGGCGGCCTGGCATTCTCTCCTATTACACGTATCCTCCGGGAAAAAAACCAACTTTCTTCGATTATTTATCTGCCAGAAATAACGACAGAATATTGCGCATTCTGCACGTTCTTTCAGTTATATCTTATTTCACGTGCATCGAGAGCTGCGCATTTCACATCATTCGCATAACTCAGTGACGTGCGTCTACTCTAAAATTTGCATAAATTTCTGACCACTCCTTTTTGGTGTTGCATTTTCAATGTCGAGCAGTGTACATCAGTGCTAATGAGCAAAGTCCATGTTTTTTGCATACCATACCGGTAAGAATAAGCTAAAAATGGTTTCTCTTTATGTCTGATAATAAGAAAAGCTTTGGCTATTCATTAAATTTATCATATAATGCATGGCAGCCTTTCGCCTTTACATTAGAAACGTCTTTAGCTGAATCTTCAAAATTCTTGGACTTTCATACCATGCTATTCTGCACAAGACTATTCCCTTGTCTTCGCAAAACATGGTACTGAGCGAAACGTAAGGCCTTTGATTTACGTTTAATATGGCTTCGTGCTTAACCAGCTTGTAAGGGGTTGCCATTCTGTAAAATATAAGATGTGCAATTTATCTTCCGAATTTAATCAACCTATAATTGCTTAAAAAATTAAACGACTAAAAGCAATAAACATACTGCTTAATAATTTAGATCTTAATTTTGTTTTTATTAATCTATCTAAAATTCATGAAGTGTTATTATAATTACTTAAAAATGTTCTTAAAGACACATATTATGTACGGGATCCAAAACTGTTTGATTTATTTGAAAGTTAATTGGTAATAACTTCAAGTAAAATATCATTTCTGGAATATTAATTATCTGAAATCACAAAATTTTGTACGAAATATTTAATACATCGTATTCTGGAAGAACATCTTTAGATGCCGTTTCAAAATTTTCCTCTTTGTTTTCGATGTTCTATTAATAATGTATAATTAAGAGTTACATCCGAAAACATCGCGGACGAAAACATCGCAGGGAAAGCAACGCGAGGCAAAAACGTCGTGGTACAAAAATACGTGGGAGAAAATAAAGCAAAGAGAAAACATCGCAGTTCTTAACACCGTGGTAAAAAATAAAGCGGTTCAAAAACTTCGCCGTTTAAAAACCTTGTCGTCGAAAATATCGTGGTAAAAAATAAAGTACCTACAAATCATCGCATGACGATAACATCGCACACAAGCATTCTTCAGATTTTAAAAGCTGTAAATGTATATTCGCGTAATGATTTGGGTGCGCAAGAAGGAAAGATGGGCATTTTTATTTTTATATTTGATATTTTTGAATGAACTACTACATTTTCGCTAAAAACGTAAAAAAGAAACTTAAGTATTTAAAATTTGAAAATGAGTAGAAAATTAATGCATCTTATAGCACTGAATAAAATTTTAAATTTACGTAGTTAATTAACAGTGGTCATTAATAAATTAATCTTTTTTATAAACTTTTATTGATAATTTTTCATGAAAAATACAGTCTAAAAATGTTTAGAAAAAGGAAGATAAATAACTTTATGAGGTTACCTCTATAAAAATTGCTTAATTAATTATCAGATTAACTAAGCAACTAGTAACTGATTTGTTATTAGTTGTTTAGTTAAGTATGAAATATAGAAGTAAAAATATCCCTATTTCCTTCTTGCGTTCCCAATCATTATGCCAATGTGCATTTACAACTTTTAAACCCTGAATAAAGTATGTATGCAATGTTATCGTCACGCGATGATTTGTAGATATTTTATTTTTTACTACGATATTTTCGACGATGATGTTTTTAAACTGCGAAGTTTTTGAACCTCTTTATATTCCACCACGATATTTTGTACTATGATGTTTTAGAACTGCTATGCTTTATCTTTGCTTTCGTTCCTGCCACGCATTTTTGTACCACGATGTTTTCGCCTAGCTTTGCTTTCTCCGACGTTTTCTTCCGCGATGTTTTTGGTGGACCCAAATTTAAGGAAGTGTAGTCTGAATAAATGTACTCAGAACTCTAATATTTTTTAAAACTTGATTATATGCTCGGCAACAGCATTAAGTCAGATAAGATATGTGTTATTTTAGTTTCTGAAGATAAGCCATAAGCTGTTGCACAGAGTTGTGCCAAGGATGTAGTAAGTAAGGCATTTGTCACAGCGAAAAATGAAAAGTGAGAAGGAGCAAGATTACAAGGCATTAAACTGCGTATTAGTGTGAATATTATCATGACATTTAGGGATAACATCTTGAAATTTGCTTCAAAATCTTGTGATTCGGATTTGGCTTTAAACAAAAAGCTTAAAATTAATTTAGCTTCATATTTTCTTTCAGCAAACTTTGTATCAACATTTCATTTCTACTACATTCTATTTATATCATTTCTACTATATTTAAGGTTATTATTATATAATGTGCTAATAGCTATATTATTGTCTAATGAAAATTAAAGCTATGAATAGTTGGTAGAAAAGCTGATTGGTAATTTCTGGATCTAAATACATTTCCCATAATCGAAACTAATTATTACACATGGCTTGGACAGGAATTTAATCCTCATGTGGAATGCGAATAATGATTTGCTAACAGAAACAACTTGTGACTAGGTTTGAACTGATTCTGTACTAATTCTCTAAGGGCTGTAAAGGTCGCATCCTTGATTGTCGCTTCTCCCACTGAGAGAGACTGATGGAAATTTAATTGATTCATTGATCACTTTCCGGAACCTAACTCGTGTCCTGTCTTGAATCGTGTCTTCCTGATCACGAGGCAATTCTCTGGGATTATACGTTCTGCCATTCTACTGGTATGGGAATCAGAAGATTCATTATTCTGGGCAGCAAAATCTCTACTAAGCTTGTGACGATGTGCAGGAATTGCAAAATTCATTTGATACTATATTTGTATCTTCTAACCAGTTGATGACGTACATGAGTAAATTTTCTTTCAAATTATATTGCGATAATGGATAGACAGGTTTGCAATATATATCCATTTTAGTGAATTTCGAAGCAACAAATTTTAGACCAGAAATATGCTAATCGCAACTTAAATGTAAACCTTGAAAACGCATTCTCTGTATTCTATATTATTTAAACTGTTTAAGCCTGTAACTTAAACGAAAAAAAATATGTGCCCGTAACTTCATGAGGTATTCAAAAGGTAGCTATATTAGCTTCCTTCGTTTTCACACAAAACTGTAAACCACAATGACGGAATGGTAAGATCATTCAACATCAGCAACTCGATAGGATTCAAATTTTTGCAAAAGGCTGGCTGCATGGGTAATTTCATCGTCTTTCCGATGTGTCAAGTCAGTATAGACCAATTCATCTTGAAATGTCTTCAAATAAGCTTTTCGTGCTTTGCCTTAATCTGAATCATAACAAAAATATCTGCGCAAAAATTATAACTATACGTATTTATGCAGTCTGATGACAGACGATTTTAATTATCTCATATAGCTTGTTACATACAGAAAATCGATAGTTGCGTCGGAGCAAGGAAAGGCAGCTTGCAGATGTAAGCTGACCCAACCAAACCCAAATAATAGTTTACAGCAGCTTTCTTAGTTCAGAACCTGGCATCATGTGCAAACAGATTATTGGTTAGGTATTTCTGATCAAGCAACGAAGTGCGTATGATAACATACTAATCATGGAGAAAGGGTTTGACGTGGATTCAAAAGTCAAAGTAGTAGTTGTTTATTATAAATTGAGTGTGAGCACAACAAACAGAATATATGGACAACCTGTGCTTAGTAAATTAAACCTAGAAATCGTCTGAGGCATAACAGTTCTGTCTTCTCTACAATCTGTTCTGAACAATCAAGTTCTGTCTTCTACTTTTAAGCCAACATTAGTTAGTCTTGTAATATTAACGTGAATTTATAAGCAACACACTATTTAGATGCAATGAATTGAATATCTAAATATTTACGCATTTATTTGTTGAAAAAACACTGAAATTTGCCATTTACGAAACAAACAAATAAAAAAGAAGAAGACGGATCGTAACTTAAAAAAACTCTTGGAACTGGAATAAAACTGAAAATATTGCTTATAATTTTGTAACAAAAATCAAAGAAATTAGGAGAAATTCTGCAGTGTACACTGATGAAAATTGTTGGAATTTAAAAATGATGTTAACATCACTAATACATAATAAAAATCTCAAAGAATGTAATAAGTTTCAGTAACTATATACTATCGAATTGAAAAATAAGCACTAAGGGCAAGAATTTGCACACAGAATATGCAAATAAGGCGAAAGAGAACAAATGATAAAAAGAAACATGTTCTGTATCACAGACGTATCTTGGTTAATGATAACACACTGATCGTGAAGTTCTATCTAAATCTAGAGTCTGAAAATCTGAAGTGTCAGTTGTTATAAATCACATCTGAAGTTCTATCTAAATTTCAAAGTCGCCAAAAGTGTGAAGTCAATAGCAGTGAGTCACCGGGAACTTCAAATCAAGTCATATGGACCTATCCACAGATCTGAATATTTCTCGAAGCAAGATATCAAAAATATAGAAGAAGATTTCAGCATGTCAACGGAAATCGTCTTGCAGTTTAAAGTTGGCCAAGAATATATACTGTAACTAAAGATTGTTATTTGACATTGCTATAATTAAGAAACCGTTACTTTTAACAGTTAAATAGTTGTTTTGCTTCATAGCATCGTCTTTATGAGAGAAGATCATTGTGGTGCATCTCGTATTTTAACGATTTTCCCAGAAAAATATTTAAGATGCTTCCAGAAGATAGCAATGGATTCAAGATGATGAGCCTGAGTACGTTTCATGGATGACTTAAGCTGAGTTTAAACTTAGAGTACATTCTAAATGTACTTTGTAAGAAGTCAACGCGAGATTTTATATCGCGTTTCCAAATAAATCAGATTACCGATAATGACTATTTGGTTGTTAAGAGAGGGATTATGGAAAGTGATTAAAGTGAGCTTAGTCTAGAATAGAAGTTTTATAGTCACGCAGAGAGATATATAGAAGAGATCTGTCTCTCTGTTTATGTTTGTTTAGAGGAGCTATGAGTTCTAATAAATGATTATGTTCGATTTCATTGAGCTGGTGTGGTGACTGAAACCTTTATGTTATGCTTTACTTTCCTAATCTCAAGTCTTTTTGAAATGGTTGGTAGGTTTCAGTTTGGTGAACTGTGGCAGTCCAGCTCTTTCTTTATACCCTTCTGGAGCTCATATCTGCTCTATTAGAAGAATAGCATTTGATCTCATAGGACGTAATTGATGCTTTAATTAGTAATTTGGAAAGGCATTGTGAAATCTGTGAATTTCCTTTAGGAAAGGTTACATACCTGATTAAACAAATAATGTTAGCGAATGGATATGATGCAAAAGCTGAGCAGAAAGAGGATTAACTGTTCCATATTTCCAACAGAACCGCTTCAAAAGTAGTTCCACATTTCTGAGATTCAGCGCTCTGAAAATATCCAACTGTGTTTGATCTTCTGTAAAAGGATTATTCATCAGACCTGCTCTTCAGATAAATGTCTTTCTTATGCACCAAGATGGGTGTTCGAAGTAGAACACATTTCTTTTTATTATTTCCTCACATTCACCCTATTTACATATTCTTTGCGCAAGTAATCTCCCAGCAACAGCTGTTTGTGTTCAGGAAATTATAACTACCATAAATAATAACAAACGTGGACGTTATTCGTACAACTTAATTAATATCTGTCAGTCCTTTTATAATCAGCAGAACTTTTACAATAATAATTTAATTTTGAATATCAATATATTTTATGTTGCACTTTAGTTTCTATTAAGAAGTAGCGTATGAAAAATAAATTTGATCTGAGAAAACTTCAGAACTGAATAAACAAAAATTTCAATGAGGAGCGTGGTCATCTTTAAGTTATTTTGCATGTATTGAATAATAATACTTAATAGTCACAACGGCCATATCTTCAGCCATGAATCTTTGAATATACTAAGCTGAAAATATGATGAGAATGTACGATACAATTCTAATGGAGAAATAAATCTCTAAGGCAACTGTTTAAAAAAAAAGAAGATAGTTGTCTGGGATTTGATGTCCATAGTATAGCCTAGTGTTAAAGGCTGCTGAATACCCATAGTTTCATTCAAATTATGTGCTGATCGTTCTTCCCAATTCAATTTTTCTTTATATCAGTGTACCCTTGATGATCTGTATGTGCAAAATTCAGTGGCTTTTGCTTAAATAACATCCATATCTCATTGGCCTTCAGTTTAGTTCATTTGAAGACCTGTTAATTTTAAACGGTTATGCTGCCTAAGCATGACAGGAATGTAATCGTTAAACAGGAAAAATATCTTTTTGAGGTCTGTTGGTGTAATTGAAGCTAATACAAACTATGGAACAACCAAGAAAAAATGAAGCGAAAATGGCTGTACTAAAATAAGTACTAATTTAAGGATCTGTTGCCTAACGGTGGCTGTCACGCATGTATTGGCTTTTAGTTATGCAAATTATTCGCTATTTGCTTAGACAGAAAACTTCACAAGAACTGTGAACTCCGTGATAAAATAAGGACAGCATACTTATGAAGATCAATTTTTAATTTGAAAAAAGCAAGATTGCAAAAGGTAGCGGCATTTAAATGAATAAAAAATGATACAAGAAACTTCAATGCCTTGAAAAAAGGAAACTTAAGATAAAAAAACAGACTGGTTGCATATTATACTAATTAATCAAATAAGTACAGACATTTCCTCTTAACTTTCAGTTATTTAATCTCGAAATATAAAAAAGCAAATCAATTAATTAAGTCATAGTTTCTTGTGTTAAGTACTATTTTTTAATCATAGTCGAAATTTATTTGTATTATTTTTTATCATAGTTGAAAAAACTGATATATGAAAAATGTAATTAATATAATTAATAGCAGGGAAGGAACGCGCAGAATGGGAAATATTCGTGTCATTATTTCTGCCAGACGAATTATCCAAGAAAGTTGGTTTTTGTCCCGAAGGATACCTGTAATAGTAGAGAATGCCAGACCATCGTCAACGAAGGCACTTCCTGCAGATAGACGATTTTACGCGGGGTATGGTGATCGGATTGAGAAGGGCGGTTTGGTCCTTACGTCAAATTGCAGCTGATACACACACGAATGCGAGAACGGTGCATCGGCTATGGCGAACATGGTTGGAACAAGGGAATGTGGGAAGAAGGAGGGGTGCATGTGCAGCCAGAGTGGCTTCATCACTCGTGGATCGACGCATCCGCCGACAAGCTGTGGCTGTCCCGCAAGTCACTTGTACCGCAATTCTGCAGCACGTGCAAAATACCCTGGATGTTCCCGTGTCGACGAGAACCATTTCCCGTCGATTGGTTGAACGTGGCCTGCACTCACGGCGTCCGTTAAGGAGACTACCATCGACCACAGCATAGACGCCAACGTTTAGAACGGTGTCGCTCTGGAGCGATGTGGATGACAGAATGGCGAAACGCCATGTTCTCAGATGAGTCACTCTTTTGTTTATCCCGTAACAGTCGCCGCATACGCGTGTGGCGTCGACGTGGAGATAGATCTAATCTGGCAGTAACTGTGGAACGCCCCATCGCGCGACAACGTGGCATAATGATTTGGGGCGCTATTATCTACGATTCCAGGTCACCTCTAGTTCGTATGCAGGACACTATGACGGCCCAATGATACTTGGAATTAGTACTGCGGCCGGTGGCAATCCCTTACCTTCAGGGGCTGCCTAATGCTGGAATAACGCCCGACCACACAGTGCTCGCATCTGCCAACATGCTCTGCAAGGTATACAGATGCTTCCCTGGCCAGCGTACTCTCCTGACCTGTCACCAATTGAACATGTGTGGGATGTGATTGGACGCCGTTTGCAGATTCTGCCCCTTTCTCGTTCAGAAGACGAACTGTGGCAAATGGTTGAAAGGGAATGGAGAGCCATCCCTCAGGACAGCATTCGCACTGTTTATGACTATGCCTAGACGTGTTCCTTCGTGTATCGCTGTCCGTGGTGGTCCTAAATTCTACTGAGTCAACGCCGTTCTCGCTCTGTATTCTGACTATCATTTTGAAATAAAGATCACTAATTGCTGCTTGCTGTCTCTGTCTTTTTTCCAAATTTCATCACTTTCTGACCACTCCTTCTTGGTGTTGCATTTTCAATGTCGAGCAGTGTAAATCTTATGACAGAGATTGATTCAATCTTTTGTAACTGTGAGCTATGAGCAGCTATAAATTCACTATTTTTATTTAAAGTAGGAGCCATGTTCTTAATATGATTTCATGATAAGAAAATTTGTTAAACGTGAGCAGAAATGTGGATTGCTACAATTAAGGAATTCCTGAAAGGATATCTTTCAGTTTTCGAAAATATTTTACATTAAAGAAGTTGTTCATAGAAAGAAATGGTAACCATTTTGTAAGTTGACAGAAGATTAGAGAGGCTGAGATAGAAGTTAAGCCCTTGTCTTTACAGTTTCCTAAGATATGCTTGCGGCATGGGATCTGAAATTTTTACATGGAATGAGGCAAAACTATCAATTAATGACTTGACCGTTTTATGAACAACTTCTTGTTCATATGTGCATGATCCTGCAATGGTAATTCTCTGAGATATTAGAAAAGTACTTCCAAGTACTTCTAATTAAAAATATTCATTTTCGAAATTGTTAGCATAACCTTTCACATGGTATATGTAAACATAGTTGCAAACATAATCATCTATATGATGTCTCACGCTATTCTCTGCTTTTAAAATGAAAATAATCCGGGTCTGATTACAGCATTTGAATGTATCACTAAACACATAAATCGGTAGACCTATTTTTATAAAGAAGCCGCCTAGACTGGAAAGTGGTAGTAACGCTGGCTGCCGTACCGAAGGGCTTGGGTTCGAATCCTGGAGAAGGCATGGGTAAATTGTCTATCCCTTCATAGGAAGCAATAGTGGCACCACCTATTACCTCCATAATAAAGTGACCACCCCTACCAGCCTTAGTAGTGGCTGACGCCTGCAACAGTTAGTGCTCGCCGTTGGAAAAAAAAAGTAATTAATATGTTATACCGTGCTTATTGAGTTTGCACATTTATTATTTTTGGTAAAAATTTTATGCATGCTTTTATTTTATAGAATATTGCAGATAACGTTCTTCAAAATAGTATTTTGGTTTCGTATTCTAAATTCAGTGGCAACAAAATATTATGTTTTTTGCTTGATATAGCTTGCTTGAAATTACGACAGATTTCTTTCCTTCTTTTGCGCTTACTTTTATATCTAAAATTTTATATATTTATTTATTTATTTAATTTTTGTGAATTCATATTGTCTAGCATTTGGCAAATTATAGAAACTGACGGTTAAAATAATGATGAGTTACAGAATTTCCATTATATTTTAAAATCTAATCTTCAATGTTCAGCGTTCCGATTTAAAAAAAAAAGTAAAGAACGCTTTCATAAATTATATAAAATGTATATCGGTCGACTGAATTAATACTTATTTATCTTTTCCTGAAAACGTTAAAAGTAAATAATAATTAGTAATCTCAATAAAATAGCCTTAAAACTGATATGGCATTAAAATACCATAATGAACTGATGGCATATTAATGCCATATCAGATATATAATAAACTGATATGGCATCCTATATGACAAAGGCATTAAAAATGGCATCATTTCCAGTAGTAGAAATTAGCTATGTCGAATGGCTGTAAATGGAATACAGGTAGTTATGTACGGTATAAAGAAAGCATTAACAGCACAATGTAGGCCTAAGTGAAATATGAGCAATGATGTACAAATAGTTAATGAAGGAACTTCCGGTGGTAAACTGTGGTTTTATTACCATATTTTGTGGTAACACAATTTTACACTCCGATAGATAATGGATAGATAATGATAGATAATAACATTTCAGTAAAATATAAGTGGTATTTGGCGTACCTTTGAATAAATTTATTCGATTTGTTGATTAATTATTAAGTATGATAATTTAAAATAGCGAGAAATGAAAGCTATTTAATTCTTTTACTGGTAGAAATTGGTGACACTCATCTAGTAATTGTCGATAAAAGCAATAGAACAAACGCAAACTACATTTGACTATTTTTCGTTAAAATAATTCCAGTGATTACCTAGCAGAATCCTTTTCACAATTTGCTTCAGTGACTTAATGGGATCTAAATATTTAAGTCTAAATCTTACCGAATTTTCACTGTTCCAAGACTAAAACTATCTTCGTAACGTAATTTTAATGTTAATTAGTTTAGGTTATGCAAGATGATAGTTTCGCTGAAGGTTTACGTTTGCTTCTGAATTAATTTCACCTTTTGTGAAGGAATTTGGTGAGCTAGAAATCTCGAAGGTTTACAGAATGAATAGAAAATCCCAGAGATTCAGATTGTGAGTGAGAATAATACCATTTTAGCAACGTCAATTTCCGGTCGGAATATTTATCCTAAGGCTTTGCTCCATCCATTCTGCCGATATCGGAACTGGGGCAGGAATAAAGGTGAATATTGATCCTCACTCATCCTCTACCAATCTAAGTTATTCGCTGGGCGACGTGAATCGAAAACTTAGGGAATGCTGTTCCATCATCCGTAAAGAAGCTGTAATTTTGCGTAGATGTTTACTTCGAATACTTTTATTATAAATATAGTAACGTTCAGATTAGAGGATAATTGTAAAAAGCACACTTAATAAATACTGCTTAAATTACCAGGTGTAATCATTTATGGTAATTATATGCTGCTGAGCCTAAATACCTACTGATGTACATGGGTGTACAGAAAATGTTCAAATAAAGCGAATGCGAATAGATTGTGTAAACAAACAAACAAACAAACAAAAATCTGAAATGTTTCAGTTTTTAAAAAAGGGTTTGTTAAGTGTTTTTTTACGCTATCGTTGAGCTCGCAGTCTACCAGTTTGCTGTTTGCTCTTGCAGTCACTCCAGCTAATCCTTTTTTTGTCTTTTAAACTTTATTATTAAACATCATTTTCTTTGCATATACGCCACACACAATTCAATAACAAAATCACAAAATTTTTAAAAGAGCTATGGAGCAGTATATGTTTAGAATTCTCGATGCTGTGTTAAATGTTGGTATTGTTACGTGCGTACGGGTTCGTAATAGGCTAAATGCATTATTCCGATAAAAGGTTAATAAAATTTATCCCTATCAAAAGAAATATAACGGAAAGCTGGAATTTTCCTCAGAGATATTCGTAAAACTACACAACATCACGCAGTATAATCAGTAGTTATACTCCAAACTACTAAAAACGTAAAAAAAATAACTCAATGCAAAACATTATCTAAGAGAAAGCTAATTCAGATATCTCAGTTCACGCGGAAGTAAAGAATTCGCAATAACAGTAAGTAACATACTGAGACGCTCTTTCTTCGGTTTTAAATAGTTTTTACCCGGCCGCACGAGATCTTTCTAGTAATTTCAGCTTCTCGAGATTTCTGGAAAGCAAAAAGACTGGAATTACGGTTACAGCTAACATAGTATTCAATTTAAATATAAATTACCCAGATAAAATTTTTATTATATGTTAAATGCACGGGCTACTGTATTTTTAAATTTCCGGTGCAGCTTTCTCTTAATATGTCTCATACTGCATTGCACGGGAAAATGCAATAATTTTAATTATAATTCTAAAAAGATTATTTATCTAAATACAAAATTCGTAACACTGACCCCTTCTAAAGGACTGCATGTCCCGGGCTATACAAACCCTCAACAGGAAGCTATAATTATAACTAAAGCATTAATGCAATAATAAACATTACAATACAATAACAAACTACATAAACAATAATTGTAATCAGTAATTTAAAACAAATCAGATGCAAATCAAATACTAAATGAATAAATGAGTGCACAAATTTACAAATTTAGAAACAAAAAGCACCATGATCTTATACTATTTACATTATATACCCTACGTACTACGGCCATAGTAAGGAGCTAACCTCTCGTAATGAACGACTTTAAACTTAGAATTCGATGACTTACGGATCCGAACTACGACGTCGTTCAGCCTGTTTAGGACTGTGTAAGGATCATCCCAGAGTTACTGTAGTTCAGGGCAGAGTCCTTTCCATCGAATCGGATTCCCCAACCACACCTTGTCTCTTTCGTTGATGTCCTGTAGCTGTCGTGTCGTATCGGGTCTTTATCTTCTCCTTCGCCAAGTTGACTCGCTCTCGTGCAAAATTGTACATCACTTCAAACCAGTCCCGAAGATCCTGGATGTCCTCCTCAGCCGAGGAAGAGGCATACGGAGAGCGACCAAACAAGAGATCACAAGTCAAATGAAGGTCCCGACCGAAGAACATCTGAGATGGAGTATAGCCGGTAGTCTGGTCGACAGCAAAAAAGTGGTAAGCTAGTAAAACAGTGGTAATCTCTTGTCCCACTCTTGCTGGTTTCTGTAAACCACCAACGAGAGGTTATTAAGGATGGTTCGATCAAACCGCTATACCATTCCCAATGACTGGAGATGTAAAGGTGTCGTTTGAGTTTTGTCAATGCCGAGTAGTTTGCAGAGTTCTTTTACTGCAAATGCAAAATTTCTTCCTTGATTGGAATGTTGTAACTGAAGAGACACTCTATAAACTTGCTCAGGGATAGGATTTGGTTCAGGCTAATTAGTGAGTAATCAATGACAGCGAGGATGTATTTGTTGCCACCAGCAGTTCGTGGCACAGTTCCCAAGATCTCGAAGGCGATACGTTCAAAAGGCGCTCCTACGTTGTAATGTTGCAGCTTGCCTCGGCTGCATTTTTTCGGTTCTTTTGGACCGCACAGGTATCGCAACATCGGCACCACTTTTGCACATCATTCTTTGCATTACTCCACTAAAAGCGCTCTGGAACTCTCTGCAAAGTCTCCACTATTCCGAAGTGGCCTCCTGTAGGGCTGGTATGTAATTCTTTAAGGAAATCTTGGAAGTATCAACTGCCATCGGAATGGCCTTCCATTATCCGATTCGAATTTCCGGAAAAAGACGCCGTTTCGATTATGAAATGAGTCCCAGGAACCCAATACTGTTTTGTCGTAGGACTAAAGATTGAAATGCCCTGTCAGATAGGTTCTAAGTTTGAAGACTTCATTAAAGCAATTATGGGTTTAATTTCGCCGTCTTCCAGTTGGTCTTTGCTGACTTCTTTGTCACTCCATGGATCTGAATTAGCCTATGTCGTTTTTGCCATCACATGCATCTGACAGTGTGTAGAAAAAGAGTTTTCTATAAAAAAGAGCGATTTCAACAGTGTTCTACAAAGATTAAAAGTTCCATACAGTTGGGAATTCAATGCCACTTGAATTACGAACTTCAGAGAAAGCTTAGTAGGGCAGTGAGTTTCGATAGGTCATGGCTGCATCAGACACAACTTTGGTATTGTAATTTTGTGAAACACTCTGTGGTATATGTCCCCAAAATACTTCTCTCGGAATATTTTTAGAATTAAAAATATGTCATTTAAATTTCAATAAGGTGAAGTCTTTACAGTATCAATGGAGGAATAAAATACATATTCACAGTTTTGTAAATCTAAAACAAGCGTATATTTTATCCACACAACTGAACGTAATACTCTTCATATGAGTTTCCAAAACTGATAAATTGTAAATTTTTGGTGAATAAATACTACTTTACAATTTCCCAATCTTAGAGGTATAATGGTTATTGACTTTGACTACCGTACTGAAGAGCCCGAGTTCGAATCTCGAAGATGGCAGCATGGGCATTCAAAATATGCGGGGAACCGATAGTCCTCTCGAGAAGTTAGTGGTAGGGGTAAACGGATAGGACACCCTCCGATCCGTTCGTCCGGCATGCTGTCCTTCAAAAATGGGAGTGGAACTGAGTTAAGCCGTACTATCAACTCTTGGTTAGGAACGCAACAATTTGAGAGTGGCTGAAAATGATAAAGATTTTTTAAATCGCGTTAATGACTAAGCGGCTAAACAATTCTCATATTAACTGCAAAGAGAAACATTTTTTTTTCATTTCAACTAATCATTAGAATTCAAAATTTATTTCATTCTTTTTGTAATGGAATTATAAAACAATACATATTTCCATAAATTTAACTTTCAGTTTGTTTTTCCTTACACTAATAAAATTCTCTGGAAAATATTTAGAGACTAAATTCCAGATATGAACGCCTGCGATTTCTATGAAATTCCTTGCCAATGTGGTGTACTAAGCATCGTTCAAGCAATTGAAATTTCACGCTGAAAAACATGGGAATTACTTTCGCAAGAAAGAAACTGAGGTATCTCCAGTTGGTCATCACTGATGGGCAAAGATTCACATTTTCTATTTTTCTGCAGCCAAAATTATTCAAAAATAGCCTTCCGGAGTAATTAGATTTCGTAGAAACATTTCACAGTCACAAAAGTATTCTATTCTGCTTAATGATCCAATTTTGTAAGCCCCCTTCGTTGTGAGTTTTCAGGAATTTGTTACAGTAGAGAGCAGTAGGGGTGCCATTTTACATCAATTAGTTAGAGTGTGCTCGAATTTATCTCTGTTGTACTCACATAGCTAAATTTTTTTGGAGTTTTACTTTCACAAATGAAGAAGGTTAATTAATCTTCGAAACTACAGTATTGTAAATTTATTCGTGTGAACGAAATTTCTGCTACTTATAACTAGTTGATTAATAACACTTAATTTACCAACATGTTGATGAACTAAGTGTTTTTAATAAAAATAAAATAAAAAAGAAATAAATACGAGGTTACATTCCGCTATTCATTTCCATTCAGAAGAAAATCAGGCTGTTTAAATTTTTGACTCACCCATTCATATTTTAGTTTTACATATGATTTCCGTAATCATTACTGGGTCATTAAGACAGTTGTTTTGGAGGTTTAAGTATTCAAATTTCCACTTAACTCTGTTTACATTAACTCAGCTTTCTTCTTTTCCCACGCCGGTATTATTTAGCTGCACGGGAAAAGAAGCTAAATTTTAAAAAATAGACCATGTAGATAATCACTTTATTCTGTTTACCAGGTGGAAGTTATTAAATACTAGCGGAAATATTCGTCATTCTAATCAAATGGTTGTAAAAACACAAGTTCCATCCAATATTTCACCTATATTCAATTTTAGTCGATTAAATATGGCAAAAAATTGATCATAATTGATAAGAAATCAATAATACCAACCAACAAACAAACAAAACACACAAATAGGTATTCTTCTTTATTTATATAGATTTTGTAAACCTTAAAAATTTTTGATTAATATACTTAACGATTTGAAAAGCGAGCAGTAGCAACACTTTCGAAATAAACATTTTTATATCAAAAGCACCAGACTGTTGCCACTCCGAAAATTGAGTGCGAAAATTAGCGTTTACAGAGTTTTTAATTAATATCTCGGCTGATTAAAGTCGTACGGAGATGGGGACAGTCGAAACGGCTTCCCAAGAATTTTTGGAATCGGGAATAATGTATTTAATGTTTGGAATGCTATTTTTATTTCATCGTCAAACTTAGACATTTTTTAATGACAAACTCTACGATTTGAAAGCGAGCAGTGGCAACGCTTCCCGAAATAATGCAGATTTTCATCTCCAGCTTGCTAAACTGTTCCCAATCCGAAAAAATGAGGGCGAAAATAATCGTTTTTCCGAGTTTTTAATTAATATCTCCGATTTTAGCTATTTTGTTTTCTTTAAAAAGGTGGACGTCGACCTTTTCCACGGCCCAGAAAAGAATTGCAGAAAGTTTGGTGACGATAGCTATGGTAGTGACTGATTTATTAGAGGACAAACACATAGACGTTCTTCTTTATATATGTAGACTTGCGGAAGTAACCGATTCCAATTAAGTTAGATTGAGAGTAATGTGTCTAACAACAGAGAGAAGGATACCGCTGTAATCCATCTCTAATAACGACGCAAAAAATAACATTTATAGTCATACTTTCTTCAGTCTGATGCAATATGAAATCCGTCTAAAATATGTCGATAGAAAAATAAGTTAATTCTCTCTCGTTATATCAGCAATAACGGCACGCAGTTTTTAATGATTTACGTCTTTCTAATCAAGTGGTCGTAAAAGCTCAATTTCATCCAAAATTTCATTTATATTCGGTTTTAGTCGATTAAATCTGGCAAAAGATGGATCATAATAAATCAGAAATCAATAACGCAAACAAACAAACACACAAACAGACATTCTTCTTTATATGTATAGATTTTGTAACACTTAAAAATTTTTGATTAACAAACTCGATTGCGATTTGAAAGGGAGTAGTAGCAACACTTTTCGAAATAAAGGTCTTTTATCTCCAACGCCGAGACTGTTGCCACTCGATCAAATGAGTGCGAAAATTAGCGCTTTCAGAGTTTTTAATTAAAGCGTTGAAATTTTTTGTTAACAAACTCTGAGGCAGTGATTCTCAACCACTATGCTGTGGCACTTTTGTGTGCCGCCAAATTCTTAAAGTGTACCGCCAAATTTTAGAAATGTGTATAGCAAAAATGTAATGGGTTTAAATCTAGTATACGGTACACATGAGAATTGGCGAAATTCGGTTTTTAAGACATTAATAAGCGCGCCAATTGTGGTATCCAAGCCGATTTTGGTGCTCTGGAGGAGAGCTCATTTCGGAGCATTTTCGTACATGTTCAGTATATAATTTAAATTGAGAAGTTCTGATTAGTGCAGATGGGTGACTAGTTTACGTATCAGACATTTTTGTTATTTTTAATAGCATAAATTCAAATATGCAATGGCCGAAAGAAAATATATTAAACTCAATAGATAAACTGGTGGGATTCCAAAAGCAAATAACTTTATGGAAGAATAAAGCTCAGGAAGGAAATTTGGAAATGTTTGAGTGAGTCCCAAAAGATTTTAATAAAACTATTCATAAAATTGTTATTGATCATTTGACAATTATTAGAGAAGAGAATTATTCATTATTTCCCAAATTTAGATATAAAAAAATTTGATGGAGTTCGTAATCTATTTGTGATTACGAATATTTCTGTATTTGAATTAACTTTGAATGAACTGGAAGAACTAATTTCGCTTTCTAATAATCGAGATTTAATTTTAAAATATTTGGAAGAATCAACTTATTCATTTCGGATAAGCATTAGATCCCATGACCAAAAAACCTTTAAAAATATTATTACAATTTTCTGCATCTTATTTGTGTGAATTTAGATTTTCAGTATTAACCAGCATAAAAACGAATAAAAGATTGCAACTGTTAAATATAGAAGTCGATATGAGAGTATTGTCATTTTTACGACCAAATATAAATGAAATTATCAAAAAGCATAAAGCTCAAATTTCTCATTAAAAATATTCTTATTATTAACTTGTAATTAATTCCTTAATAAGTGTACTGCTGTTTTCTTAGTACATATTATTTTATTTTACATTCAAAATTATTTTCAGAAGCTATTTTACACAGCGTATTATAGGTAAAGAAACCACTTTTAAACCTATCTTTTTCTCTGTGTGCCGCCAAATTTTGAAATCGTTAAAAGTGTGCCGCGACAAAAAAAACTTGAAAATCGTTGCTCTAGGGTTTGAAAGCGAGCAGTGGCAACAACTTTCGAAATAAAGCAGATTTTCATCTCCAGCTTGTTCCCACTCGGAAAAATGAGGGCGAAAATTATCGTTTTTCCCAGACTTTAATTAGTATCTCTGATTTTAGCTTTTTTTTTTTAAATAAAGTGGAGGTTGACCTATTCCAGGACACAGAATTGTAGAAAGTTTGGTGACGATAGCTGTAGTAGTGACTGAGCTATTAGAGGATAAAACAACATACTTTCTTCTTTACATATAGAGAGATAAAAAAAGGAAGAATCTCAACTCTTTTATGAGCTTATGAGCTTTTATGAGCTGCTCGGATAATATCATATGGAGTTAACCAGATCCTTGTGCACAAGTTCCAGTCCAAGTGTAGGCCCGCAATAGAGGATCATCTAAGCCGGAATCGAACGATCATATTCGACTATTCAGGAAAGTAAATTCTAATAAACTTAGGTACATCGCCTGCCGAGATTTAATTGAAAAGTAATCGAATAATTGTCGCTAGAAGTTTACGGACCGTAGTATGTAATTTCTACACCAGACGAGGGTCTGCAGCGCAGAATCATCAAAGCTGGAATGAATGATGATACTCCAGGAGACGCATTCTCATTTTTATGTAGTGGAAGATACTCATACTAGCAGAAGGTAGCTGGATGTAGTTTTTTACAACTGCAAAAAAAAATTACACCAAACGCTGATTTTGATAAGTTGCTTTTTTTCACTTTTGACTCCCCTTCACAGCTACTTGAACCTCTATTTCTTCAAGAAATCGTCAAAATCACTTTTCATCATAGCAAAATAAAAGGCAAATTAGTCAAATCGACCTCTTCCGCAGCCTTCTTTTCTCACCCACAATTTCCTTTTTTTCATCATCTCCTAGTCTATTTTTCTTTTCTATTTATCTTATAACAACTGCGTCAATAAGACGATCCAAATTAATTTTCTTATCTAGATTTACGTTTTTTATTTTCATCTTTCCTTTCTCAGCTAATTTCAACACTTTATTTATGCTGTTCTTTAATTATTAAATAAAATTAGTGCTTAACGAAAACACGTTTGTCGTCATCTTTCATTGATAAAAGGACAGCTCGAAACACCTTCCGGAAACTAATCAAGAAAATCGTAGCATCTCACAGCGGAAGACAAAAGTGGTACAACTACATGTACACACAGCCAGCAGAGAAATTTAATTTCCCAATATACATCCCGGCACATGGAGGGGGAACAATGATAATTTCTCCAAGAAATACTTTCAAAAAATAGACCAGGTAGATAGTTAGTTTATTACTTTACCTTCAAGTCTAACGGCAATTCTCACAAGAACTGGAGGTAGATGGCACAAAGGAAGAATTTTTTCAAAGGCCTTTCTTTTTTGACTCTTTTACAACAGCGCGAAAAGAATTTTTTATCTATTTTATTCAGTTTCCCTAATTCCAGATCCTCTGGCTATTTCCACATTGCAAACCGAATCTGCACTAAGAAGGAAATTTTTACAAAGCATTATGTGTTCATTACCACCGAGTTTACAAAAAACTGTGAAACGAAGGACTTTAGTAACTAACTTTTACGAAGTAAAACACTAAAAACAGGAGTGTTACTCTATTATTTCTCAAAGCTTTTATATCCTGAAAACTTATGTGTGAATCCTTTTTTTGGAATCCTCTTTCGGGAATTTATCTTCTAACCGAAGAACAAATTTTGGTGTACTTTCCTTCAAACAAGTTGAAAACTGAACAAACTGCATATGCATGTACGCTCACAGAGAATAAATCTTGCGCTATACTTCAGTTGATGAGAATAAATAATTAGGATTCTGATACAATAGCTATGAGCTGGGGGAAGAGATAAAAGCGTTTATAAAAATATGAATGCAGTAAAGGTCTGAGTTATTCTTTTTAAATGTGTCTTTGCAAGTACGATTTAGTCTTCTATGTGTGAAAAGTACATAAATGCGTTATTAACAGTACCTCTTTGTGTGAAAAATATATACGAATTACATTAAAATATATGTGCATGAAAATAGAATATGTATATTCATTATATTATATGAAAAGCATATATGCATTACAGTACCTCGTTAAATGAAAGTGAATAGCACCAGGTTTCATTAAAATGCATAAATACTTACACTTCCTGTTCTGAAAGCATATATATAAACGCTAGTATGCGATATCATGGATAGATGGTACAACGAGGGAACGCGAAAGAAATACAGTAGTGGGCTGATATGGACTATGAAATGTGAACAGAATATATTACTTTAAAACACGGAGATAACTAGACTAGCATTTATGAAGGAAGATGTTTAGAGGAGTTTTAAGACTTTGTAAGGAGCTTGATTTTATGACGATGGATTTCTGCAATGTAAAATTCCAGCAAGAGCAGTATAATGACGAGCAGAATATAAAATTATATAATGATGCTTTATAGTCATCGTAGTAATGCTTCATGGCGTTAATGGAAGTTGTAAAATGTTCCTAAGGCAATAAAATCTGATTTCGCGAAAGGATTTATCAGCATGGCCGGTAATAAGCATATTTCTGAGCGTCTGCATTTTGTATTCCTTAAATATTTTATTAAAATGGTTCTCAGTGTATTCCTGTGTCATTGAATATAATGATGCTCATAGAAGTCTATTACGTCACTGTTCGTGGATCTAAGCTATTTTCACAATAAGGAAATGTAGGAGAATAAGTGCAAGAACTTTCTGTAAGATATTGGGAGCTTTGTCTTTCATCTAACTAAATCCGTAATAGAATAAAATGTTAAGTTAATAAATAAACAAACGTGCTCAGAAACAATTTCCAGCGTAAAAATGTATATCTGTAATGTTGAGATTGTTATAATCTATTCTATGTAGCTAAATATCCTAATAGTAGTAAACAAGTCTGGATTATCAATTAAGAGTTTATGATAGGAAATAATAAATATTACAATGCTAATATTGCAATAAAATCTCTACCTGTTGAAGAAATCTGCTTTTAAATCGTTTGAATCTTTTCATAAAAAATGCGTTAAAGTTTTACAGAATATGAAATAGATAATAAAACAAATTCCAAATTCCAAATTTGGCCTTCCAGATGCACGTATTCGGGTGGAAACGTTCAATATTCAAAACTGGATGGCTCTAAGTACCGTTGTTTTATCACATTTGGAGAAATAGACATACATTTATGCAAATTCTTCATTATTTAATTTCTTTAAATATAACACAGGGCTGCAACATTTGGTGGCAACAGTTTGAAAAGTGATTCAGACTTTTAATGTTTCCGAAGCAAAATGACAAAATGATAACAATTGTCCTTCAGGGACAAAGTCCCTTTGGACTAAAAACGTATTTTAACTTAAATTTTTAATGGTACTCATAAAAATTCTAAGTAAAAGAATTTACGCTGTTTTATTTAATTGTTTTTTTTAAGGTCTCGTTTAGTTCTTTAACCAGTTGGTTTACATGAAACCACTTTCCTATCCTTGCCATTTCCATTTTCCTGAAAGAATGTAAATTTTTAGCTCGCGTGATGTTCAAATTAGGTAGAAAGAAGACAGTATTTAAAGGAAGGTTTTAAAGGATAGAATTAAAGCGTGTTCTGCCTGATGAAGGCCACGTTGCTAATTTTATTTCTCCTAAGAGTAGTATTCTGGGGCATTGCGTTATTCTCGCCATTAGGCTTGTCACGCCGACCTTTCGGGCAGAACCAACTTGCGCGTTACTTTTAAATGTGGCTAATTTATTTTACTTAGTTAAGTAAATTTCAATATTCTTGATTTAAGGCACAATTGCTGGCTATATTCTGTAAGCACGAATGGTGCCCTCTCTTAACTTTTATTTGAGTTAAATACGCCTTTTTTCTGTCTCAGTGGTACCTTTAGAAGACATATTGATATATTGATAATTCTCTTCGTCTTCAAACGTTTCGTACATTGTACGTTTAAAAAGAAAGATACGTTATAGTTTCACTATATGTTTATTTAAGGCAAACAGCTGTCATGTGCTTTAAACACGATCCTGTTGTGCTTGTATGTGTGAGTTAAATCTTAAAATCCCCTCTATAACCCAACCGATTTTCTCAACAATTTTTACATATACGAATTTAAGATAATAGTACAGTGTACCACAAGAATGTTTTCAAAATTCGAAGAAGATTCTTTTAAATTTAGTGTTGAAAGTTATCTCAGAAATCTTTGTTTAGCAGTCAAACTAATTATAATGGAATTTATTTCTTTACACCATCTAATTGAATGAAACATTGTCTTTCAAATTAATGCTTTTTGGAATTTTAACTTAATTTTCCGAAGTTTGGCGTGTTTTTAAAGAAATACACTTCGTAGTAATAATAAATTTTCTAGAAGGAAGAATTTATATTGTATCAAAATATTTCATCCTTCAGTTTTATCATTCAATGCTCATGATTTTAAGTGATGATGAAACCGAAATTTTTAATCAAATATAAATTTAAATGAACTGAGTTTAATCAAATGCCACATTAGCAGGATACATTTTTCTACGTTGAAAAGCAATTATTTTCATTCTTTATTGCTTTCTGCAATCTGTAAACTATAAGGTATTAAATAATATACGTGCATAAACTTTTTAATTTACATGGCTTTGATCAAATGCCATAAAAGTGAAAGTATATTTAAGTTATCTTAAAATTCTTGAGCATATGGGATAAAATTAAAAACCGTGGGACTCCCATATATGAATTAAATTAGGATATTAACGTAATTTTAAGGTATAATAGAATTCATAGAATATACATAATATGGTTATATTCAATTCATTTAAATTTCTCTTTAGCAGATTTAATTTAAAATACACCATTATGCCGCATGATTTTAATTGGATTTCCTGATTAAGAATATTATAATAACTAAAAGTATTATTTTTCACTGTTTAGCGCATCGTGTAATTTAAAACTGATTTTTATAAACATTATACATAAAGAACTTGTAAAATAATTATGAACTGCTCGTTATATTACAAGAATCTGGATATTATTTTTGTTCGGCATACTTATTAAAGGTAAGAAAATATGTTTCACATTATAAGCATTAAATTCTTTTTCCTAAAGTCAGCTTTGTTGCCTTGGTTACCATAATCAGAGAACTAGTTCTTATTATCTTTATCGCGTTTTATTATAAAAGTAATTTTTCCTTCCATTATTAAGTGGGAAGAAGGATTAAAATTTTGGGTGTATCCACAGACGTTTTAAAAATTTTTTGATGTCTTTAGGTAATAAGTTTACTCTGCTTGTTATTATTAAATGTTGTTATAATAATTCAAAGAACATTTAGAAGCTTATAAAGGAAAATTAATCATGGCACATGTCAAAAGAAAAATATTAAAACATCACTTTTTAAAACGTGTTTCAGAATATTAAAAACTTCAATAAAACACTATGAGCGTTTTTGTTTTTCAGATTTTCCTTTGGAATATCTTAAAATTAAGTACATAAAACTTAATTAATGTTTCGATATAATGATATTTACTTTTTGTATAGTAACTGTTAGAGAGATATTATGAAAAAAACTGACTACAAGTTTTATTTTTTCCTAATATATTATTCCAGTAATAAAGTCTCAAAATAAGACAGGGTTTTACGAAAACAGTTTGAGTACTAGGAGTAGATTGGAATGTTAAATATAAAAAATAACTTTTTTGTGTTCTATGTAGAGCGTAATATCTAGTTAGTAAAATGTTCTTTCTATTTTTATGAGTTTGGGGATGACTGGAATTACTGTGTTGAGTGACAGCAGACTCCTTGCAATGATTGGTACGTTTGTGAGGTTGGCGTAATACTTACTGCATTATTGAACTCAGAATATATTTATACAATTACGAGATACTCTTTACTAATACATACATAATTCATGGATTGCATAGACAGTTATTGAAATGATTTATAGCTCTCGTAGTGTTAGGAGCCTACTAACAAAGGTCTGTCTAGTCGAGAACTCAAGAATATTCTAGGTTTCTATAGTCGAGAGTTCAGGAGTAGCCTACTAGTAGGAGTTCAGAAGGAGAGTTTAGGAGTAGGTCTCTCTAGTCGGGAGTTCAGGAACAGTCTTGTTCCGATGGAAAAATTCTTCTGATTGAATTAGCCGTGCTTCCTTAAATTTTCAGTAGTATTTTGCATCCTCTGATTCGTTATATCTGGAACAATATCAGAGGAAAAACAAAATCATTGGTTCGTCAGCCTTCCTGAAATCGAGAGGCTTTCACAACTGACACGGTGCAGAACGCTAAAATCTCCTGACACTAGTCATGAAGTTATTTTTCTTGCACTGTCAACTGGAACGAATTATTGTGTCTGCTATGTCAGAAACATGTCGTGTGACACATAGTAAAAGCTTGGAAGCAGTGACTTGCGGGGACCTCACACACGATTTTCTCATCTCTTTGTGGTCCGCCGCAAGTTAAGTACAAAAAATTTATTACCTTCATGTGAAAATTTCACGGAAATGTGAGAGAACGAAACTGCGTTAGATAACTTTTAAATAAATATCACCGAACAAATATAAATAGTTTTCACTCAGATTAAGGGAGAAATTATAAAACAGAAGTTGCTTATTTTGGCTATTAATGATATCATATTGGGAGAAACAATACTTTCTATTAATTATGATGCTTACTTAACATAGTTTCACGGGGCTGGTACACAGAAATAAACACTTGAAAAATGGACTGTATTTTCTTCACTTTTATTTAATTACACTATTTCTAAAAATACGAAAGTTACTACAGCATAGCGAGCCATTTCACACGCCTGTCACAAGAACAAAATTCTATTCACCACCAATCTTGTTGCCACATGCAACAAGTAGTAAAGACAAACTTACATTCCAAAGCGATAAATCTGATGATTCAGCCATCAAATAAACAGACCGAACAACCTTACTTTTTATAAACTGCTTGCAATGTTCACATGAACAAAGCATGTAGTTGGCAATAAGAAGCTGTTTAAAACTACAATATATCCATCAAGGTTTTACAAAAATGTATGGAACATTATATATTTATAACGTAATAAAGCACAGTGAGCATTTTACTAATTGGACTTCTGGCTGCTGCAGGAATCATATAAAATACGAATTTCGATCTGTTCTATCTCTTGCTGAAACTATTTTTATGAAATTCTCCTCTACCTTGTTTTGAGAAATTTTGTAATTGTGCAAATCTAAGATAATTATTAAAAAAATAAAAGTCTGTAGCTACTTCCTTCGAACTTCCCATGTATTTGGCATGGTAAAAAATGACGTTATTATTATGCATTCGATACAAATTATTTTAGGAACGATTTTCTAGTCTTTTAAGTGAAATACGAGTATACATTTTATAAACATGTATAAAGAAAGAAATTTAGAACCAATTTTTCACAAAGAATAAATATTGAAATTCAAATGAACTTCGTAAAATCCTATAAATGTAGAATAAGAAAACATTAAAATGTAAAAATAAAAATAAAGTATCACAAGAAAAAACAAAAAAGAAATGTAAAAGAACAAGGAAAAAGATGAATCCAATCAACTTCGACATAACGTCGTCAGGAGGTGGTATGTCGGACTGAATTACAGTTCCTCTTGCCAAACAAAATCCTTACCTTTCTGTATCCAGAATTAGCTGATGAAAGATTTCAATATATTTTTTTATCTTAATACACTGGTGAAATGACAAGAAAAAACAAAAAAGAAATGTAAAAGAACAAGGAAAAAGATGAATCCAATCAACTTCGACATAACGTCGTCAGGAGGTGGTATGTCGGACTGAATTACAGTTCCTCTTGCCAAACAAAATCCTTACCTTTCTGTATCCAGAATTAGCTGATGAAAGATTTCAATATATTTTTTTATCTTAATACACTGGTGAAATGAATTAAGAGAATTTTTATATTTGATCTACGATCTCCAGAACTACTGGACAGATTTTAATAAAATTTGTGAACATAG
>KK115271.1:299404-336489 GCA_000611955.2 Stegodyphus mimosarum | reverse complement strand
AAAAAAAAAATATGAAACTTGGCTTCATTAGTCAGTCAACTGCTGAAGGTTTACGTGTTACATTAAAATCAACATTGTTTCTACTTCATTATGTGACAGAAGAATTAAATTTTAAATATATATTAACTTCAAGATTAAGTCAAGATGCCTTAGAAAATTTATTTGGTATCATAAGACAGTCTAAAGGCTTTAATGATCATCCAACACCAAGTGAATTTTTGAACATTGTTGAAACACTGCGTTTTTACAATCTTGCCAAATCACCAAAGCATGGAAATGTACCAGAAGAAGTCATAACTGCACTTCTTGTGCCTTCCACTGATAAAATGCATGCTGTAAAAAATAGTCAACATATTGAGTGTATAATTGACCAATTGATTGAAAAAGGTCAATTAGCTGATGCTTGCTCATAATTTGATTTCTATTGTACAAACGTCGATCATACATATGCATCAAAACAAATTGATTCACGTATAATTTATTATATTGCTGGATATGTTGTTAGAAAATGGATTAAAGTGGGAAAATGTGTTGCTTGTTCAGAAGTTTTAAGAAATATAGGATTGGAAAGCACAGTAAATTCTGAATTTATTTCTTTAATTAGTAAAAAAAACCTTACATGTCCTTCAAATAGTTTATTTGCTTTAATTGAATATCTCGAAAAGTGTTTTGTAAATTTTTTTAATATAAATATAATAGAAAGAAGCAGTATATTACAATTTGTATCATCTCTCAAGTTAAATCATTATGTAGGGTGTGATTTACATAAAACAATGCTAACCAAAAAAATTGTAAGATTTTATGTTATCACACGATTTCATTTTTACACAAAAGCTCTAAACAAGCAAGAAAACACAAGGCAGAAAGCTAAATTTTTAAAACTCCATAGAATTCAATAAAAGGAAGCAGTCTGTAGATATTATTTAAATATTTCGTGAATTATGTCAGTTTGTGTTAATATTTTTGTTTGTTTATTTTTTCATTTTTTTCTTTGTTTATTATATATATATAAAGATTTGATATTAAGGAATTAAAATTATTCATTTTTAAGCATGAGGAATGAATGTTCATTTCTTCATGTTATGTGCAATATGAAATTGCTGTAGTATATAATTGTCTTACGTATCAATTAAAAGATGTTTTCGATTAATCTGTGAAAATTAATGTGTGGCAAAAACTGCAATATTTTCCTTCCATTTACCAATAAATAATAGAAATTGAAATATTTTTTTTATTTCATTTTAAAAATATTATAAGCAGCAAAAATTGCAATAATTTCTTTCCTGTTACCAATAAATAATATGCAAAAACTGCTATAATTTCTTCCAATTACCAATAAACAAAATGCATGTGGCAAAACTGCAGTAATTTCCTTCCAGTTACCAGCAGATAATAGAAATTAGAGTATTAGACCATGACTGCTGTGTTTCTTTCTTTCTTTTTTTTCCCCCCCCCCAATCTTGAAAGTATTGTAAGTTAACAAATCCTTCAAATTGATCATTTAAGTTCACATGCAAATTATAATATATGATCACAAAGTTTGTCTTCTATCATTTTCATAATTATGCATTCAATTACCATTTTGGATCATAAATAATTCTTTGATTACTTGTATATTTAGAGATCATTATATGTATTTATTTCAAGCAATTACTCTGAATTCGATGCTATAAGATAATTACACACTTCATATTTTTTCCTGCTATTTTAACTTTAAAGGCACTTTTGTAATTTTTTCCCTTAAATAGCAAATTAGTTTATTTGTGCACTTGCCACAGATTTTGACACCTGTGAAAGAGAAGTCGAACACATGCCGAGATCATCTATGGACTGTGTGTATGTGTGTGCATGTGAACAAGGATAATTAAACACATACGTATTATTTCAATAATACTACCAAAATGTGTGGTAGGTGCATAACAGAAAAGTACCCATAATTGTACATTTTTAGTATATATTATATATTGATCATGCATAATATTTACAAATATTTATGGTAATGTCATCTATATTCCAGATTGGTTCTAGGCTCTACTGCAGGGAGATATTGAATCAGTATGATTAAGCAAGGTTATTAATTATTAACTAAGCAAAATTATTATTGACAAATATTGAGCATTTTATCTCAGCTGTTACATTAGTTAAGTCTCCTTTTATTTAAAAATGGCTTATTAAAATATATTTGAAGATTCATAAATATGATAAATATTGCTTAAGGTTTATGTAAGGATTTGCCTCATTGAATTTTAGTTCCTCAACTTTAACAATATGACTAAAATTTATCAATAAAATGCTCTTCTAAATGCAGTTCACACATATAATCCTGGCTTGGTAGCTCTGTGTCCTCTCAAAAAGTCTTTTTCAACCATTCTTGATAAAATGCAAGTTCTTTAATAGTTACTATCTTGTGGAATTTTATTGTCCAGATATGCAACTAGGTACTTTTCCGTTTCGGAAGCCGTAAAAATGGAAAAAAAAAAAAAAAAAGTTTGCCAAATGCCAATAATAATATATTAATTGTGGTAAACCTATCACACAATTCATGAGTTTGAATGCTTGTCTGAACAAATCTTTGAAAGTATATTCCTATGAATTCTAATTTATGACAAAAATTCTTCAACAACTGTACTGTTATATGTTTGCATATGAACTACGAGTTACTTATTTTTTAACAGAACAAGTCTATTTTGCAAAGATAACTTTTAACTATTATTTTACCATATTTGATAATAATGTAAATTAATGAATGATATGAGTGATTTTGTGTGTGTGTATTTTCATTTCTCCCAATTCACTCATATTTGAATTGAATGAAATTTAATTATGATATTTAATTTATACATAAGTTGACTACATTTCATGTGTACAAAGTGCATTTAAACAATAAAAAATTAACATTATTTATTTTGCAGTAAGTATATATAGTGCATTATTTATTTTCATTATCTCAAAATTATTATTAGGTTGTTAGATTTAGGCAAAGCATATTCAATTGTTTGATGTATTGCTGCAATAAACTGAATGATTGCTATTTGCCCAAGAAGAATGCTTTCATGGAAGACATATTAAAGACACCAGTTCATGTCTCAAACATTATTAAATCAAGCTCGCTTACTTGCATGAGCTAGTTGGATTTAATAATATTTATAAATATATTCATTGGTATAATATTGTGGTTGATATAGAAATTCATGATTGATATAGAAGTCAGGTAAGATTTTGTGTTATAAAGGAGAGATGGAAAGTCTCTGAGAATGAAGATAAGGTAGAAATATATTCATTTTTAATAAATTAATAAGTACTGTGTATATGTATATCTATTCTTTCATTTCATTCATATGAAAATGCTTTGATATATGTTGTAAAAGTTAATTAATATATAAATTGTCTATATATCTTATAATAAAAATTAGCATTATTTATTTTATTTTAAAATTAATTACCATATGAGATACGGTAAATTTCATTATAACATAGAAATAATCAAGGTTTGGTTAATTAATTATGGCAAAGCACATGAAGGTTATCTGCCTAAGAGAAGGGATGCCTTTGTATAGGACTTTTCAAGGGAAATTGACTTGTATTCACATTATGCTGAGGGAAAACAATGCAAAATCACATGAAGCCAGCCCATGTGATTGCTAGAATTGAATCTAGGTCGAACTATCAGCAATTTTACCTCTTTGCCATTGGTGAGCCTCAAAATGAACAAAGATTGTTTTGAATTTTCATGCAGTTAATTCAGACATTTTCTATCAGCACAACCAGATAAATATTAAAAGATTATGCAAGAGAAATTGAAGAGTAAAAATGTAGATCTCTAAATATTCAAAAATTTAAATTAAAATTGTATAACTTTTCTACTATTTTTATAGATGTACTCAATTTTAAGTGACATAGTTCATTTTGCACTGTGTCAAGTTACGATACTGTCAGTAAACAAAATTTCTTTAATATTTATTACTATTTAAGTGTAAAATATATTCCTGAAATTTTTAATACCGATAGAGCATTTTACCACAAATTTGTTTAAGCCGAAACTCGAGTTTTAAATTAGAAGTATTCATCATCAAATTAGGAAATGATACTTAAAAAGGTAATAAAAATCGCATCTTCCTCAATATTTATTTCTTTGTTACTTTATAAATGTTACTGTTTAGAAATTTATTTTTACTTTTCTCTACGAAATCATAATATCATCGACGAAATCATAGCTTTGATATATCCTTATCAGATATATCAAAGCTAGCATGAATCAATCTAAGGATGAGCATTAAAAAATATAGAATTTCTATAATATACGAGCAAATAATATTTAAAAATGCTTCTGTAGAACATTTAAAGGCGCTATAAAATTAAATAAATATATTTTTTAAGAAGAAAAGAAAACTATGTAAAAGGTGTCAATTTAGACCTTTAAAACAGATTTAAATTGCAGTAAACGTCTCCGATTTATGGGGCACATGTGATCACAGCGCCCTCTAGCGGAATGTCAAAATTCGATTACCAAAAATAGCGTCGATAATTCCACTATGTCTTCTAGTGCACTATACCTAGACCATTACACTGCTACCGCCATAATTGTTGATTTCGAGGACATTGAAGGGTAGGTAGCGGGTCTCTGGCTCTCTCCATATCAAAGGCCGGCGAGAATCGGTGTTTAGGCTAAAGCGGGACTCGACGCTGGGCGTTAAATTAAACTCTCTGCATATCTGGACTTGTGATTTACCAGCCTGTAGCCCCCCCAATTCGCCACCTCATTCCATTATCTAAACGTTGGTTGTTATTCATTTTTACTGTTCCGATATGAATTTAACCGATTCCTGCAATATAACACCAAGAAATTCGCCGAGGTGTGCTAGCGAACGGAATTCGTCTTACCCTTCACGCTCTTATAAGGACTGTTTTTCTGCTGGCTTCGTCTACACACACGTGTACGCTTACGTATTTGCCGTACAAGATTTGCATTTTTATCTAGAAGCAGTGATTTTTCCTTGAGTTCAGTTCTCTTCATGCAATTCGATAAAAAATGCAAATTCTCTTAATTTATTTCACCAGTGTAGTTCAAACGAAAATTTTGGTCCTCCACAAGACGAAGGAAAATGGCAAAAATACAAGGTAAAATCATTAAAAATATCTTCCAATTTAAAAAGATTTTAGTACTCTAAATAAATCTTTAATAAAAATGAAAACTTACCCTTAAAATATAGAAATATTAAAATCCCACAGTGAAAAAAAGCATTTGAAGTTCCAAAATAATCTTAACACAAAACTTTGCGAGAACCTCTAATCAAACAACAGTGTGAAACAATGAAAACACCGTTAGAAATTCCGTTAGAATTTAAGACGCCAAGGGTTGCCAGTTTGGCTTCTTTGTCGAAACTAAAAACTGTAATTGAACTATTCATCTACCAAAAGGTGAATTAATGCTACAGTGCTAAAGTGAAACTGTACAGTAACCCTGATAAGAATTTGTTTAATTCGAAAACAAAGCCCTTATTGATCTTGAATGAGAATAAGAAATTCTGAATTAATTAGAATCCGTAACATTACAGCTTGTTCCGAAGTTAAAGAAATTTTGTAAAAAATTCTACATCTTTGAAACTTAGAGCGTAAAGTCTTAACTCACAACTCAGGATTTCCTTCCACCTTTCTTGGAAAGAAAAACAGTTAAGAAAGAGTCAGACACAATCTCCTAGCCTTAGATGTTAACGTTAATGTTTCACATTTCAATTAAACTTTTCGAGATTAAGATTTCCTGTGTTAAAAAAAATACTATGATCAAGATTTTTCCTCTAACAATATATAGCAACGCATTTTAATTTTAGGTGTAATCTTAATTATAGTATTTCATTCAGCAATGTTTCTCTTCTTTTTTCACTGCATTGATGCTTTTTTATGTGAAATACTTCTTTTCTTCTAGCCCTTTCCTGAAAGAGAGTAATTTAAAATTTTAGCTCTAATTTTTAGTAGGCTCAAAAGTCTTCTTTTTAATATGGTAATTTTCCCTTTATATTCTAAAAATAGTAATATGCTTATATAAATAATATTATTGAAAAAATATATTTTTTCTCAAGTGTAGCGTTTTAAAAATTAATCTTTATCATATATGAATCTTGAACTGAAGACTTTTCCAATAATATTCAAACTGAAACTTATATGAACCAATACTATTATGCTCCTGAACAAGACATTAAGCAATTTCTCCTGCTTAACCTAACATTAGATTCACGATTTTCGTTTTTTTCATGCCTCCTTTATTCTTCTAATGTGTGTCCTTTTTTATTTTCTGCTAGCGGAAGTACTCGATGCCAGTTAAGTTAATTTGAGAGTAATGTATCTAACAACAGAGAAAACGATACCGCTGTAATCCTTCTCTAATAACGATGCAAAAAATGCGATTCACAGTCATACATTTTTCACGCTGATGCAATATGGAATCCACATAAAAAATTTCGATAGTTTATATATACAGATTTTGTGAAACTTAAAAATTTTTCATTAAGAAACTCTACGATTTGAAAAGCGAGCAGTAGCAACACTTTTCGAAATAAAGCATATTTTTATCTCCAACGCGCGAGATTATTGCCACTCCAAAAAATGAGTGCGAAAATTAATGTTTTCAGAGTTATTAATTAATATCTCGGCTGATTAAAATCGTACGGAGGTGAAACAAGTCGAAATGGCTTCCCCTGAATTTTTGTAATCGAGAATAATGCATTTAATGCAATTTTTATTTTATGTAGGCTATTTTTATCTCATCGTAAGACTTCGAAATTTTTTATTAACAAACTCTAGGGTTTGAAAGCGAGAAGTAGCAACACCTCTCGGAATAAAGCAGACTTTTATCTCAAGCGTGCGAGGCTGTTGCCGCTCAAGAAAATGAGGGCGAAAATTAGCGTTTTCAGAGTTTTACTTAATATCTCTTTTAGAGGCATTAGGTATTTTTGAAGCAGGAGTATTGAAAAATGAGCAACGCCTCCGCTGGGACTCGAACCACGGGCTTCTGGCATACGCTCCCAGCGTGGTAACCACTACGCCACGAAAGCATGCGAAGAAGGCCAGAGAAATACCTTACATACTCCTTCTTTTAAAGGACGACTGAGAATTAGGAGACCCAATCGCCAAATCCCGGTGGTGGAGAATCATCATACACCACCTTTCTTAGTTCAGGCGCCACTTGTAGAGACATTAGGTATTTTTGAAGCAAGAGTATTTAAAAATGAGCAACGCCTTTCCCGGGACTCGAACCACGGGCCTCTGGAATACGCATCCACCGTGCTGACCACTACACCACGAAGGCGTCCGAAGGAGGCGGGAGAAATACCTTATATTCTGATGTTAGTTATTTCTTGGAGAAAAAATCGACGCCTACCTCTCCCAGGACCCAGAGAAGAATTATAGAAAGTTTGATGATGATAGATATAGCAGTGACTGAGTTAATCGCCAACAAACAAACACCCAAAAATTCTTCTTTA
Source organism: Stegodyphus mimosarum (assembly GCA_000611955.2). Taxonomy (NCBI): domain Eukaryota; kingdom Metazoa; phylum Arthropoda; class Arachnida; order Araneae; family Eresidae; genus Stegodyphus; species Stegodyphus mimosarum. The sequence continues at coordinate 329,011 of KK115271.1, read as the reverse complement.
TATATATATAGATTATTATTATGAAGCTTAAAGCCATCTATCATCATCTCCTTCTATTTCAGAGCCAAAACGTTTATCATATATCTGGCAGACAATTTTATTATTCAACCTGAATACATTTATAAGCGGTTAAATTTTGTGATCTGTAACTTACAAGTATATATCTTGTTTTTCCAGATTACTATGCTGGAAACTAAGTAAAAAATATTTTTAGATCTTTGTAATTTGAGGAAATTTTTAATCAATAAAGATGGTCGAAAAAATTTGATTTTTATATCAGATTTAATCTACTAAACCTATTGATTCGTTAGGATATTATTAAATAAAGAAAAAGCAAAGCGAAAATGAAAGCAGCCTAGCTTGCTTGATTGAAGGGAGAATCAGCAATTAGGTAATTAGAATTTCGAAGTTATGCGAGAATGTAGAAACCGAGTTCTGAGAATTCTAAACGAAATCAAAAACAAGGCCCAAACAAATAGGAAATTAAAAAACATTACGTAAGTGGATGAAGTAAATATAACTTAATTAGCTTACAATGGCTTGTTCTAAATTATTTAAATATGATTTAGTAATGAACTCGAATAATCAGTTCTAATTTCAGACGATTGTTAAAAACAAGAATTAGAGTAAATTTCTGCAGCAAAAGCTTTGCAATCTAAAACATATCTCTTTTAGACGCTCATAAGAGAAGGTGAAACAAGACCAACTACTTCTGGTTAATGCCAAGAGTTGGTAAAATGGCAATGGTTGGGTTAGCAATAGTTGATACAACGGCAATAGTTGTTTCAATGGCAATAGTTGGCAAAACTTAGTACTTCCTAAAATTAGCATTTCTTTTGGAAGCGTAATGCCCTGCAATATAATACTGTTCTAAAATATTTAAAAATTCATTTTACTTCATTTTAAATCTTGTAAGGTATATTTTAATTTTATAACAGTTATTTTAATGTATTTTTCCTGTCTTACTTAGCTTCAGCTTACAGCCAGAATGAGGTTTTAGAATCGCGTTAAATGCAAATGAGACGGAGAATGGTATTTAAATCAAGTTCAACTGACTTCGACAGAGAGAGTGAGGATTCCCGAGTAGCGCGTGTTTGCCTTTGGGCTACGTCTCTCTAAGCTGTTACTACGCTCGGCCGTATTGAGTATCTTTTGATAGTTCGCTGGCTAATTTAATATAACGGGACAACTAGTTTAGAACTGTGTTAGCTTCGGATAAATCTCTATGGTTAGTCATTATTTAGTTCTTATTTCTCACATTTTAAGGCTAAGTGGAGGCTTCGTTGTATACCCAAAGAAAGGGGCCGACTGTTAATTTTATTTTGAGCAAATAGAGGAGAATTAACCCTTCTTGCGTTTACGTTTCTGTTCTTGGACTTATGCGATTATTTGCTTAGCAGTTCATCAGGTTCCTGGTCGCTTAATTTGACAGGATAAAAGTGAGGAACCCCTTCACTAACGTTCTTGCATTTATTAATAAAGCTAAGCTGATGTTCTTAAAAAATAACGATTTAAAAAACAATAGCAGCAGCAATAAGCTAAAAAGTTGTCTTTTAAAAAATAATCAAGTAGTTAGAAGATGTTAATTTAGAAGTGAAACAACAAAAATCAGCTTTTTATTTTCAAATTTTCACAGGACTAGTTTCGATGATTTTATTGAACCGTCATCCTGAGCTACAAAAGCGCAAATCAACGAGATAAGATATAATGATATAATGATTAGATAAGATAAGATAAGAAAGCCTGAACAGGAGACAAGCTACTGGCGCCATCTGTTGATAAACCAGAACTAAAACATAATTTCTTTAAAGGCTGAAGGCAAACATGGATTGGAATTCGGGTCGTTAACTAGAACAGAAAGATTTTTTCGCATGTGAAATGCCTCTAGAAAATCCAGTTCACCAATGGAAGATGTTTTTTGAATAATTTTGGCAGCAGAAAAATTGAAAGTGTGATTTTCGGACCAACATTGTTGGGCAACAGAAGACTTCTGTGTTTCCTCTTTTTCTGCCTCATGTTCCTTAACGCGAAATGTTAAGGCTGTCTTAGTTTGGTCAGTGTAAATTAAACCACACTGGCAAGGAATCCTGTAAATCTCCCAGCTTGTCTCCTGTCCAGGCTTTCTTATCTTATCTTATCTAATCATTATATCTTATCTCGTTCATTTGCGCTTTTGCAGCTGAGGATGGTGGTTCCGTAAAAATATGGAAATTAGTCCTGTGAAAATTTGAAAATATAACGCTGATTTTTGTTATTTGACTTCTAAATTAATATTTGGTCGCCGTGTTATTGTATCTTAATTAATTAAAAGATGAATTTGTATTTTTTTATTTTATTCTGTATTTGGTTTTGGTATATAAAATGTCACCCGAAACTTTATTTTAGGGATTTAACAGATTATTTTTAAGTGCAGTATAACTCATTGACCTGAATACAATGCTTTCTTTGAAATCAAAGTAATAAAATTTTAATAAAACATGAGATGTGCATTTAAGCCGTAAATATGTTCCCTTTTGTATTACAGAAAAGAAAACTAGGTGTGTAATCTATTTTCAGTGTGTGTCTAATTTTCATTTAAAAACTGCACGTTGTTTCTATTTTGAAATAAAGGAATATGAAGAGGTAAAATTTTCAGGAACATATGTAATTCAATAGAAGGAATTTTGATGCCCCCACTTAAAAAGATTAAAGAGAGAGAGAAAGGGAAAAAAAAGAAAAAAAAACCTGAAGCTATAACGATCTGTGGATGTACTGAAAACAAACGCTATTCTTTCATGTTTTAAATGTTTAAAGTTCTCTCGAGTTGTATGATAAAAATGCCTAAAATTTATAAGTTTTGAAAAATAAATCTCCTTATATGTTTCATTTTACTATTAAAAAAAGATATATCTGTTAATTCTCTCAGCTTCTTTTCATTCATCCATCAAATTGAAAGCAGATAAAAAATTTTTAATGTGATATACAATGGAATATTTTTAATCTTTACTTTAATATTCTATTCACAATTTCCGTATTATTTTAAACAATTGCTCTGTTAATTAAAAGTATTACATTTCCAAATCAATTACTTTTCTAAATCAAATTTAACATTAATCGAATTTTTATATTACTGCAAGTAGTGTTAATTAATTTTTTGATCATTTCTGTATTCTTATACTGAGAAAAAGTTTTTTTTTTTTTTTTTTTTTTTTTATACTGAAGATGTTAAGAATGGAATTTAATTTTTCAGTCTGTTATTTAAAAGAGTATTTCCTCTTTTTTTAAATGTATTATATTAAAAAAATTAAATTGAAGTTATAAGATATAATTGCAAATGTCTACATGCTTTAATATTTCTTAAAAAGAATTTGTTCCTTTTTTATCTTAAACAAAGAGCTTGTTTTTTAAGGCAATGCATGATTAAAGCTGCTAGTTTAATCAGCGATCGAAACTTTTGTCTATTTATATATCTTTTTTAGCTTGCATTTTGTCTTTTGTGGGTAATGTGTAATAAAGAGTGTTAGCAGTTTTAGGAGAGAATTTATAAAAAAATATTTATAACTTGGATGGAGGGGGATTTTATTACTGTTTAGCCTTTTATCTACACTCACTTCCAAAAGTTAAGCGCGGAGAGAAAAATGCTAATTTCCGGAAGCCAATCAGAATCGAAGAGGATGCAATTCGCTGCAGAGGTAGATGGAAGTATGCAAATATGTTAGGTAACAGCCAATCGCGCTTTCATATCAAGAAATATGCGAAAAAGGCAGTCTTATAAGAAGCCAGCTTTATGTGGGTTACAGAAGTTGATTGTAAGTGCTGATAGAAGGTGCTTAAAGCTTTTGTACAATTTGTTTTCAAGACATACGTGTTTCTATGACTTCCAGAAGACGAATGGAAGATTCTGACCGCTGGCGTGCTGTGGGGCGCATTGAAGCAGAACAGTCGATCACAGATGTTGCTCTTTTCTTCGGCGTTCATCATTCTGTAATTTCACGTTTATGGAAACAATTCCAAACCACGCAGATAATTGTCCGAAAGCCCGTAGCTGGTCGCCCAAGGGTTACAACCCCCGCGGAAGATCAATATATTGCTATTGCAGCCAAGCGGTATCGCAGAGCGACCTCCACACGTGTGACATCTATGGTTACGGCGTCCATTGGTAAGGCGATATCTGCAGTTACTGTACGCCGAAGATTACATATGAGTGGATTGTACGCCTGGGGACCTCGAGTTTGTTTTCCTCTATTCGTCCAATCAAGAGGGCCACGATTACAGTGGTGCCGGGAACATGTCAATTGGAATGGTCTGACTCGGGAAATGTCATGCTTACTGCTAAGTCAAGATTTGCTCTGGAGCCAAACGACAAGCGTATAAGGATTAGGCGTGAACAACGAACACGCAGCCAGTCCCAAAACATCACCGAACATCACGCATTCCGAGCCGGAAGCATTATGGTGTGGGCAGGGATTTCATTAGGATATCGCAGCGACCTGCACATCTTTAAACGGGGTTCTTTGACGGCTGTCGGGTATCGAGATGAAGTCCTAGAACCCATTGTGAGATTGTACGCTGAGCAGTTGGCCCTACTTCTGTTTTAACGGACGATAACACACGTCCCCATAGAGCTGCCATTGTCGATGACTACCTGGAGAGTGAAGGGATTGCGCGTACGGCGTGGCCAGCATATTCGCCCGACCTTAATCCCATTGAAAATCTTTGGGATGCTCTCGGCCGTGCTGTATCTTCACGTTTGCCACCTCCAGCCACTCTTATTGAGCTGGAAACTGCTCTACAAGAAGAACGGCGATTGCTTAATTCTGCGGTGGGTGACCACCTAATTGAAAGCATGGTCACAAGGTGTAAACTTTGTGTACAGAAGAGGGGGGATCACATACCCTATTAATGTCCTTTTTTTCATTTTATGCTATTTATTTTCACTTTATACATATTTCTGTTTAAGTCTCCACTATGTCATTATCTGATAACTTAAAAAAATTAATATTGTTTTCATTTCTATATATAATTATTGATTTTGTTTTATGCAAAAATATGTATGCTACTTTCCTGCCAAATTCTGTTTGAATCAAAGCAGTATTTTTTTATTTTTTTGCATTTTACATCTTCGTGCTTAACTTTTGTAAGTGAGTGTATTTTTAAAACTGTGTAATTACAGGTATATTCATGAAGCTTCTGAAAACTTTCATACAAGCCAGCTATTTGGAATGCCCTTTTGTTATCTTTTTATGTTTTCTGTATTTATGAAATGCTGCTAAATTCAAGCTTTTCATTATAATTCTTCTTTGGTGATAAAAATGTAGTCGGTAATATTCCAAACATGGAAACGAAGGAGGATGGGTAACAATTGCATTTTTCTAAACATTAAAAAACTCAACAATAATTGCTTAATTGTATAATTGTATGACAATAATTGTAAGAAGAGACAACAAAAATCTGGTACTTAATCATATTAAAGCGATGAATCGTTTTCAGAATTTCCTTCTATTGTTTGTAGAAGATGTCTTTATTTTGATGTCTTTATTTTTACCTGTCAAGTATTTTTTTTTTTTTTTTTTTTTTTTTTTTCTTGAAAAGAAAACAAATTTTTTTTTTTTTTTTTTTTTGCTTCCTTATCCATGAAAGAAGTACTAAAGTTATTTTTACTCTAGGCATCTAAGAGCGAAATTTCTCAAGATTAGGTAATTTAAGTACGCAGACGATTTTTACCTCCAGTTATAAATAATAATAAACTTTTACCATTAGTAATGATTAGCTTTTGAATTTGTAAAGCAGATATTAACAGCAAAAACTCAAACAAAGGAATACCCTTTTAATGCTTTTTTACGAGGAAACGATATATTTCTGTAAAACAAATCTTGGAACATACAGTAATAATTACCATTAATTGTTGGCAGATGTGGTGAGATTGATTATCCAGACTGATTTCTGAGGTTTATAGGTTCTCTTGCTGCATTTATAATGCACTAAACTTTTCAGTTTCACCAGGATAAAACGAAAAATGGTTTGGTAAATATACCTGATTTCTCATTCTTTGTTGTTGTATTTATATGACTAGTTGTAATGATTTTAATTTTCTTTGATTTTTCTCATTAAATTGGAAATATTCTTTACTACTTATAATTTTACTGAATCGTATTTATTATTAATTAGCTTCAGCTGACTGTATTTTCGAAATGGCTACATTTGCAAATTCATATGTTTCTTCTTTCTTTTTCTTTGCTTGTACGAAGTAAAGCAAGTAAAAAGCGAAAAATTTATAATTATCCATTTCGTAATCGCGAAAAATTCCGAATACCATATTTCAACGAAAATATCCATTTTGACTGCTATCGAATGAAATTTAACGATAGTTTTTGCGTGACATTTGTATGGAAGTATAGAGTAAAGTACACTGTTTCCCCAAACGAATTATAAAACTGATTTAAAATAGATTCAGAAGAGATTATTTCGTTGAAGAACGTTGCAATTTTGTATATACAACTGCTATAACATGTAGTTGTGCACCTCCCTTTTTGGCTGCAGTCGTCCGCTTTGATCTGACAGAGTTTACATCTATATTTATAATGCCAACAAATTTCTGCAACCTTTAGCAGTACTTAATGGAACTTCCCTATTCAGAGGTAATTTCTAATTACACTCTGAACTATAATTTAAATCTGAAAAGATTAACTCAAACTTAACTTCCTGAAATTGCTTACGGGAGTATTCAGTCTACCTCACTCCTTAATATTAATGGTTAGAAACATAAATCGCCAGCCTCTGTAAATCCTAAGGTAAACCTAAACAACTTAAGCAAGACACGCAGTAAGTAAATTATTGCGGTTTGTACACTCATTCTTATTAGTTATTGTTTTTAAAAATTGTTTTTATTCCTTGTACGATGTAAAAGGAAGTATTGTAATCTCGAAAAATTTCGGGTATCATATTTCAAAGAAAATATCCATTTTGACAGCTATCGAATGCAATTTAACGATGTTTTTGTTTGACATCTGTACGTAAAGACAGAATAAAGGACTCTTCTTCCCCCAAAAAATTATAAAAATGATTTAAATGGGTTCTGAAGAGATTTTTTCGTGTCATCTGTGCGTACATACGTGCGTATGGTTGTATGTATCTCGCATAACTCAAAAATGAGCAGCCTCAGAACGTTGAAACTCTGCATATAGGACTGCTATAAGATGTAGATGTGCACCTCCTATTTTGGTTGCAATCGGTCGCACCAAAAGTATATATATATATATATAAACACACACTCTGTTACTCGGTTGAGTAAGCTCAGTTTTTTTTTATTGTTATAGATTTGTAAATTGTGCGTTTTCTGCTTTAAACATGATTGAATTATGTTGTTATTATCTTCTGGTTAAGGTTTTTATGCCTTTAGTTAACTTGTATGTCATAGTTATAGAATTATGAACAATTTAAAAGTTGTTTAAGTGCGGCTAAGCCTAATTTCTCTTACCATAGCAGCCAGATTTGTTTACACTTGAAACTTAGCAAAATAGTGGATTTGTTGCCAATTTAGAGAAACTAAGCTTCGCAACAACAAAGATAACGTCTTCTTTTATTATTGCGAATTAAATCGTGCTTAATCAATTCTGGAATTTATTCGAGGAAATAAGTGTTTAAAATTTACTTCGTAATTTTTAATATAGATATTTTTAGTTTTTATGTACTTTTTCCTTGTCGCGAAGTGAGAACTGAATTAATTGAATGAGAAATACTGAATCGTCTGCCTCTATAACCCAGCACCGAAAAATCTGCCTTTTTGCCTGCTGGCTGGATTGTTGTTTTTGCGCTAAACTCTCATTTTATTAGTAAAAATTGTTTTTTTTTAAATCATTTTAACTGTATTTAGTGTATTATATTTTTCTATATCTTCCAATTTTTAATGATATTATTTTAAGTTTTTATGTATTTTTGCCTTGTCTCGAAAGGAAAACTGAATTAATTAAATGCGAAATATAGCTCTAATGAAATTTGAGGAAATAAGTATTTCCTATTAGCAGCAAATATTGTCGACAGTCTGTCTGGGAAAGAGGAACATGTTTACGAGTAGAGCATGCGCGTTAGGTAAGCAGCGCTGAATCGTTTGTGAAAAACAGTTTCTTTTTCATTTGTTTAATTTTTTTTATACATAGTTTTAGATTTATTGTAGCATTTGAATAGAACACGTGGCAATGATTTGTTAATTCTTGAGGTGATGTAATTTTTATGCATTCTGCGGTGTAATATGAATGAGATTTAACACTGTTAAGTGAACCTAATGCCAGAGTGTCACTATGGTAAATAAATATAGCGAATTTTAAAGTCCATTTATTCTCTTTTGGTTTATGCGCTATCGACGAAGTAGAATTAATTAAATTCAATATTTTTAAATGAAGTGCAGGAAAAATACGTATAACAAATATTCCGTGCAAGGAAATTATGTGGTGTACACATCAGATTTTTTCATACAATGTCATCATCATTTGGCAAACGTTAATAATAAATGATTTCATCTATCATAGTGAGTGACTGAAAAACATGGTTTCTTGAAGCTACAACGAATGTTGCATGTAATGATCTGAAATACGTTTTTTCCTGTTTTATTAGCCAACTCAAATTTTGAAAATCATTAGAGCTCATTTAATAATGTACCACTGGTAATGCGCCACTAATGTTTGTTTAAAAATGCATAACTAATATTAGTTTAATAATTCACCTCTAATATTAGTTATCGACCATCTTTAATACAGCAAAAATGCTCAAAGGTTATGCTTCTTTTTTTGAAATGATTCTGTTTTCCAAATGTGCAAGAACCCTGAGTCATTTCATAGTAAACGTCTTTTTACATTGTAAGGTCTTATCGAGTGACTTCAGAATGTAATTAGAGGCACGGTTGACTAGTATCCGGAGGTCAGGAGTTTGAATCCCAACGACGGTATAGCAAATTCTTCATCTTTCTGCTTCAACATACCAGGGTTCTAACGGTGGCACCAGAACTTAAATCTGGCAGATGATAATTTGTCAACGCCAGATGTGCCAGTTGGCGTCCTACTTCCTGAATTGCCCTTTAATGGGAGAGATTGTAAGGTTTTTTTTTTCATCCTCCTTCTCGCGTACCTTCGTAGTGTAACTAGATAGCACGTATGACTAGCAGCAGGAGGTCGTAGTTTGAATCTCGCCGCAAACATCGCATATTTTTCATGTTTCTCGCTTCGACAAACATAATGACTCTACAAGAGGACTGAAAATGAAAAAAAAATAATGAGTTAACATTAAAGATTTGTGGGATCAAGGAATGAGTCTGTTTCCTCGAATCTAGATTCACAATAAACCGATGTTTAGTACATCGCGCAAAGATGTTAAAAAAATGTGGTGGTTTTTACTTTTGGGGAATACAATACAATTCAGTATCTGATATTAGAAAAGGCAAATGTGTGTGCCGTGGACGCAGAGTTCACGTTTAATGAGTGTTATATGTGTAACACTTTTTATAATCACAATACTATTTATATTTGGGAAGTAAACTGTTGCTGTTCTGGCATGTTTATTGACAAAGTTTATTAGAACTGTTAGCCCACAAAAATGCTAATTCAATTTCTAAAAACATTGGAAAACATCAAAATGTTTAATTTACTTATTCTTCGTTTTTGAAGTTGTGGATAGCAAGGACATGTAAAGCAATTTAAAATAGAATCCTAGGTTTTACAATTTTTATTTTGGAAAGCAAGTAAGATGTTATTTTTATACGTTTAAAATTGTGAGTTTTTAAATTCCAATAATAGAGTCCATAGGATATTATAAGCCTTATTATTATGATTTAATTTTATTATTCGTATTCCGTGAACTGTTTTGATGTTAGTTTTAAGATAATGAGATGAATGAGCTTTAAGGCACGAGTTGCCAGCTTTAATTATTATTTATTGTTACTTTGTTATTATTCCTAGCATTACCTATGACGTCAGCATTTTGGTAAGTATCATTCGAAAGGCTACACACACACACACACACACACACACACACCACACACAAAAAAAAGAAGGGGGAAGGGAAAAAAGAGTGTATGGCGTGGACATGTAGTTGCAGCTGGCGGTATTCCAAAAATAATGATCACGCACTTTCTTAATAAGTCAAGAGAAACACTCAAGAAAAAAAACCTCCCTTCCTCATTCTAAACTATAAAGTATTTCTCCCGCCTTCTTAGCATGGCTTCGTGGTGTGGTGGTCAGCATACTTGGCGCGTACTAGAGAGGTCCGTGGTTCGAGTCCCGGCGAGGGCATTGTTCATTTCTTCGATTTCCTTGTTTCGAAAAATTCTAAAGCATCTATACAGTGGCGCCCGAACAAAAAGGTGGTGGATGATGATTCTCCACCACCAGGATTTGCCATTGGCTCCCCTAATCCCCAGTAGTCCTTTAATAGGGAGAGTGCATAAGGTATTTCTTCCGCCTTCTTAGCATGCCTTAGTGGTGTAGTGGTCAGCAAGCTCAAAGCGTATTCGAGAGATCCGTGGTTGGAGTCCCGGCGAAGGCTTCCCTCATTTTTCATCTATCCTGCTTCGAAAAAATACCTAAAATCTCTACAAAACTACTAAAAAATTAATTGTAACCTTGATGCCAGTTGAGATTACAACAAATAATACAAACATGAAAAAGGTTTATGTTTAAAAACATGAAAATATGTGTAAGAAAATGAAAATAAAGTGACATTTCGATCTTAAACTATTACAGACGCTCTCAGTAGATCACGTTTACAAGTAATACTTTCGAAAATGAGAGTAATCAAAAACAGTTTGAGTAGAATTACCAATAATTTAAAAGTTATTTTAAGTTTGTCACAATTGTTTAAGTGCGACTAAGCTTAGCGGAGCGGTCATTTGTTTACATTTGAAACTTAGCAATGAATTCATTTTCTGCACCTTCAGTGTCTTTTTGCTGAGTGAGACCAAACGTAAACTTTCAGTTTTGTGCATTGAAAATTCTGCTTTCTTGCTTGGTTACTGAATTGCTTGTTTCTGCGTAGAAACTCTAATTTTAATTGTAAAAAAAACCGTAACTGTTTTAACTGTATTTGGTGTTTTATGTTTTTCGATATTTTTCAATTTTTTATGAAGATGTTTTGAGCTTTGTATTTTGTCCTTTCCGTGAAGTGAAAACTGAATTAATTGAATGAGAAATATACCTCTAGTGAAATTCGAGGAAATAAATTTAAACAAAATTCAACAAAAAATGTGCTTAATTTAATAGGCCGTACAAGTATGTTATGTAGTGTCCACATCTGATTTTTTCATATGAGGCTACAGAAGAAGCTATACGCTTATTAAGGAGCTACGGACTGAATATTAACTGCAGAGGAGGCTTTCTGTAGAGATGCGGCTATAAGATACAGGGATAATCCTATGAATCTGGAAGATATAGAGTTCAACATAATAAATGCAATTTCAACGAGTAGTTTCCTATCCTAATTCCAAAAATTGCTGTAATAATTGAGCAACGCAATCATTACTACATATGGAAGCAGGACGAAACTGCTACACAAAATAAAATACACTCACGTTTGTGAAAATTGCAACACCAAGAAGGAATCGTTATAATTGAATGCAATTTAATACACAGTTGAGTGGTAGTGGTACAAATAAATGATTAAATGTTCAAAGCAAACAAACAAGAACAAGAGATCAGAATCAGTATTTTGTGTGGCCACCACGCGCCGCAATAAGTGCTGCTACACGACGTGGCATGGAGTCAAACAAAGTTTGAATGTCTGACTGAGGAAGAGCATTCCATATCGTTTGTACGCGTACCCAAAGTTCGTCTGCAGACGCAACAGGACGAGGATCACGAGCAAGACGCCGACCAATGACATCCCACACATGTTCAATTGGCGACATATCCGGGGAACACGCAGGCCAAGGAAGAAGCTGTACCTGCTGCGCTGCAAAGAAGGATTTAACAATCCGAGCAGTATGAGGGCGGGCATTGTCCTGTTGAAATACAGCGCCTGGCAAGCTTTGAAGGAAGGGAACAGCTTCGGGCTGTAGAACTTCACGGATATACCGGTTGCTGTTCAGATTGCCCACAATTCGTAGCAATTGAGATCGTCTATGATATGCTATGGCGCCCCAGACCATAACTCCGGGTGTTCGTCCACTGTGGCGTTCGATAATGCACTCCGGAAGGTGGCGTTCACCGGCATAGCGTCTGACACGAATGCGGCCATCATGGTACCACAAATTAAAGCGGGATTCGTCAGAAAACACGACATGCTGCCAATCAGCACGCCAGTCTCTATGCTGATTGGCCCATTGTAGCCGCAGGCGGCGATGGTCGTGCGTTAGGGGGATCCTGTATAAAGGAGTCCGTGCGCGCAGTCCACACTGCAGCAGACGTCTACGAATTGATGAAGCACACAATGAAACACCTGTAGCTATTGACCACAGTGCTGCCAATTGTCTAGAGGAAGCTGTACGGTCCGTCCGCGCCATGCGGACCAGGTGTCTATCATCGCGAGCTGACGTCACATTTCGGGGTCCACTCCCGGATTTCCGAGTTGTCCGACACTCGTCCGTCCACTGCTTCCAAACGCGCATCACTGTGCTGCTGTTACGCTGCACACGAGAGGCTACTGCACGATACGACAATCCAGCTTCACGAAGGCCGATGATTCTCCCTCGTTCAAACTCTGTAAGTTGTTCAAATCTCGCTCTCTTTCGTCGACGAGGCATAAGTACAGATTGAGTTAACGTTTACCACTAGCAGATAACCACCGATAACCATACACGCCTCGCTACAGCCGTCTATTTATTCGGATCCATCAGCCGTTCAGAGGGCACTGCTCAGCATGCGCTACGGATTTGCAATTCTAATCATTTGCATATCATGCGCTACTTTGCATTTCCTGAAAATTTCAGCTCACTCGCGTAAGTCTTTCATGGTGTTGCAATTTTCACAAACGTGAGTGTAGATTGCTTAGCATGAAAATGCTTTTTATTTCGCCGCATGTATCAACACTTAACAATACGCTGTGGAAGTGCTGTTCACGCTGTAAGTAAGCAGCAATTTTACATGGTTCTAAAAATGTGCTCCAGGTATTATTAAAAATCCAAGCATACAAAAAAGTCGACAAATTGAATAGTTCCTTCGAAGTGACACGATCTCTGTTTTAGTGTCTAATAAATATTCTGAGTTGCTATTCAGCATGGAAAACTATTACATTTCTATATACTATGCAAATAATTCAATTTTGAATTTAGGGTGTCCCGTCTTTATGAACATTCTATCATTTATAGCAGAAGTATTTGAATACACATTCAGTCACAGTAAATAAGGACTACATTATACATACACGTAGGTAATAAATGAAATAAAGAAATAACGATATAAAAGGAACGGAAAGTATCATGTAGCATAAGGAAGTTGAAGATTCGGTGCCAATCATTGTACGACAGGCCCCCACTTTGAGTGATCACACTTGCCCAATGAGCTTTTGATAACATTAAACAATGAAAATAAGTACCTTTCAAATCAGCAACGGACTTTAACGAAGTTAATATAAAAATATCTAGAAACATATGAATACTCTATTTGCTCTCGTAATTTCCTTCCCAATATGCCCGACTGGAGCTTGATAGTTACCAGTACTTTATTTAAAAATACCATTCATTAGTTATTTTCTTACTGTACACTGCGAAAAAAAAGGGAGAGACAGTTATATATATCTTCTGTTCTAGTGGACCGATTGACGAAATTCAACTTGCATTTTTCATGGCTCGAAAACGCGAGTTAAGATACGTATTAGATTTATATACAGCATTGTTCTTATATAGGTATTTTGACACAAAATCGGACTTTTTCAGAAATGTCATGCCAATTTTCTGTCCATATCTCGATTCTACGACACAAATTATGCCAAACTGCCAAGTTTTGTCAAAATCGCATGAGTAGATTTTAAAAAATAAGCTTTCAAAATATTAGCTTCTCCATGTTAATTAAATCTGGTATACATTTATGAATATATCTTTTTTTTATTAAACTTATTTGATTCTTCCTTTAACGTTTCGAAATTTAGGTTCATTCCAAATAAAATTCGCCCATTTTTTAATGATTTATTTTTTTAATTTTCATTTTAAAATAATTTTTATAAATTTTTCGTAAAACATTTTGAATTATAACGTATACAATTTTTGCCATGATATTAAAGTAGATGTATTTCTACGCATACCTACAAAAACTGGAGGGTTTTATTCAAAATTTCCTAAGATATACGGGAATTTACATATTGGCGCATTTTGAAATTTGGCGTATTTATTATAAGCGATAATAATGAAAATGTGGTTTACGCACTCTGTGAAAATTATTTGAAAGTATGAACGGTGACTTTTTTTCCGCTCGTGGACAATGAAAAAAGGCAAAGGAAAATAGGTTGCTATAAATTAAGAAGTTCGCCAAGCGAATTATTCTTGGCGCAAACTGAAAAAATTCTCTAAGATAAATTTTTAAATTTCTGCATAAATTTCTCACCAAAAATTACAAAATTTAATATCTAGGCGTAATTTGTATGGTAAAATCGAAATATGAAAAAAAATGGTATGTTATTGCAGAAAAAGATCGATTTTGTATACAAGTACCTATGTTAGGACAATGTTATATAGAAATCTAATTTATAGCCTAAGTCGCGCTTTCAAGACATGAAAAACGCAGTTTGAATTTCGTTAATCTGCCTAGTAGAACGGGAGGACTGTCCCTTATTTATTTATTTATTTATTTATTTTGCGCAGTGTACGTATGAGAAGGAAAGCATTTATGAATAAATTACGCGTAATTATAAATATAAGAAGAGGGTACTAAGTAGAGAAGTACGCCAGTAAATAATGTTCATATTTTAACAGCTTATAATTAATTTGTTTGTGAACTGTTCATAATGTCTTAAATGTTTATTTATGAACTGTTTATAACGTTTTTGGAAATTATTTGACCGAAGCTGCACCTATAATCTTAATATTCGAAAGGCATCTCTTAGTGAAAAAGAACATGGCCATGTAAAATTTTAAGTGAAGCAAAAATGCAACCTTAGCTTGTGGCAGATGTTTTCAGAGGATTTTCATTATAGAGAAAAAGAAGATACTGTTTAGAAATGTTTTTCCTGAAGATGTAAGACTTGTGTCTGGTCGCCTTCAAAATCGGTAGATTTATTCAAAAGCAACGTCAAACTAAGTGTTTTAGTATCTTTTCCTAGAACATAGGATAACTATAGGATTCCAATTTATTGACTAATATTTATCACATCTTCTTCAAGGTAATCTACTACAAATGCTATGTAATTATACCAATGATTTTTCTTTTTTTTTAATAAACGAAGTATGTTTTAAAGGCCTTTTTCATTGGACCATTTTAAAATCTCAGATAATTTTCTTTTATTGCATTGCTAAACCCAAAATAGCTACCAAAAAGAAAAATTTTAATTGTGAAAATAAGAAAAACTGCACAGTGAATGAGGTGAATGCAAAACTTACGGAGCCATATTTGTTGAATTTTGGGGAAAAATTCTCAAACAACAAAAGCATTCATTATGAGAAGCTGCATGATTGCGATGCAAAATCCACGACTTAAGTCGCTACTATTCAAGTCGTTGTTTTACAGATTGCTTTACGGTGTTATGTAGTCGTCTGTACTGAAAAGCCTCATATTTTGCTACCGTATATTCCTGATCTATGCCGCCCAGACTGTATAATGGCTATGGAAGTCGACTGCGCGATACCAAAGGGCTCGGAGAAGGCATGGTTGTAACTGGCCATCCTTTCATAGGAGGCAAAGTGATAAGTGATAAGTGACGATGGACGTGGGCACTGTCCCTTTACCATAACGGTTAATCAGTACAGCACCACATCCACCATTATCTAGAGCAGGCCTGATGGTATGGCCACACGTGGTCTCGCACTTGACTCCCAGACCCAGCTCCCGGACCGTCCGGTGGGCAGTCGAACAGACCAAAAAAAAATGGCCCCGGGAATGCACTCCCACCCGGCCGCCCGGGCCCAGCATTTACTGAGTTTAAATTCAATAGATACATGGCTATACATGGGTTAATGGCAGAGTGTGTTAAAAAAAAAAGAGGTGTTGCTTTACATAGGCTTACAGTGCTATGGCTTCAGGTTACATAGGAGAGCATATCTGTTAGTAAACAAACACATATGATACGACATGCATACATAGGATTACCTAAATACATACATAAACTTGCATAGAGTTACATTAACTAAGGATATACACTATACATATTGAAAAATTAACCTAAACAAGGCATACATTTACATTTCACTTCACTAACGTGTACATTTACATTTCACTGTCATAATTGCATTAGAAATTTAATCCTATTCATTAAATATATACTTTGCTGGTATACACTATACATCATTATGTCTATAGGCATGCAGAGGACTGTGGCTGCATTTGCTGTACATTAGTACTGAAGATCAGATGCACAGATTATTCTGCTGCACAGAGGTCTGTGCCTAAGCTGACTAGCTTCTCCATTATTTTTGTTAGCTGGCGGCAGAGATGTTTTTCATAGGAGGCAAAGGCGGCCCACCTATTAGATGCCTCCATAATAAAGTGACCAACACTCTTGGACCTTAATAGTGGCCAAACCAAAAATTAGCTGAGGGCCCGCCATTTGGTGGTGTGGGGAAAGGAGTTTTCTTATCTCTTCTTCAAGCGATTGTAAAAGCACAAAATACATTCCTGAAGTTTATTAAGATTTCTAAATAACATTTATCGTTCAACTGATTAAATGAAGAAAAATTTAATTATTAATGGCTTTTTATGGTTAAGCATTACATAAAGATATATAAGGTATTTCAGTACAACTGACTGATTTGTGTGTGTTCTGGCATAAGATACAATAGCATAAGTCACAACAAAGGTCCGAGGTTACCAACTGCAGTTCACATGGGATATGTTAAACCTACTCACAATTATTTATCTCTACAAAATGATAAGATGATGGTGTTATGCGTAAAGAAACTTCGGCATGGAAAGCACGAGCCCCTTTTTGCAAAGGAGCAGCTCTTCTGAATATTAAAAACACGAAACGCATTCGAAAAATCAGTAACAATTCACATGTCATACTCCTTTGATACCAAATTCGTTAGAGTTATTAAAAAAAAATCCAAAATAAGTTTTTTTTCTTTAGATTTAAATGGTTGATTGTAATCGAAACTAAGTCATCATTTGACAATTTTTATAATCTATTTTGACCTTATTTGGCCAATTAGTTAAAAATTTATCCTATAATAATTTATTTTTTGAGCTTATCCCACCCGATCGACAGTAACATAAGAACAGGTCTCTGATATCAGAGCAAGCCCAAGAAATTCATCGTGGCAAGGGGCCATGATTGCGCCTTGTCGTTAGCAAGAGCCTTGAGCACCATATAAGTGACAGTACGACTTTGCTCAGTTCCACCCTAATTTTGAAGGAGAGCACCCTGCGGGAACAGGTCTGAGGTCTCCCACCCTTCTTCGCCCGCCAGCAACCTCTCGAGAGGACTTTCGGCTCGCCCCATATTTAGAGTGCTCTCATGCCGCACAGATACTATACATTTATAAAAATATCCATGACTTCTCTGGTGTTCCAATCCGGGTCCTTCGGTACGGCAGTCAGGGTTGCTGACTACGTCCATGTTTGGCGGCCTATAATGGTTTGAACATATTAACCGAATTGTTAGTCGCAATAAATGATGATTTTTCATGGTTTCGTATACAAATGAGTGGACTTTGGCAAATCGATAATAATATCCGAATGATAATATTATCTGTCATCCCAATTAAGCGGCGTCTACTTTACTACTGGGAAATAAAGGCAGTGCTTATTAGTAACGGTTTAGATTTATCCTTAAGAGAAATGCATCAATGTAAAATTCTGAAAGTTAGCAGATATCGACCGGAAAATCTATATTACTCTCAGTACTATTTTATTTTAGATACTAAATTTTATTTCATTAGTTTAGTATAGCTTTCACTATTTTGGAATGAAAATTTTATGAATAGAAAGTCTAATTTAAATATTTTCGTAAACCGGTTTCGCTTTATAAAACTGTTTGATCTGGAAAGATTCGAGTTACGTATGCTATCATAGCAAAAGCTGACAGTCTAACGTCCTTTCGAAACTTTTGAACGAAATAGATTAATAAACCGCTGTCATGTCAAGAAACTGCTAAGGAAATTTTCCCTGAATATATCTTTTGAATACATCCATCCTCTTTTGTCAGAGCTGGATGTGTATTTTTCCTCTTCTCAGACAGTCATTGTCCGGGGAAGGGGGAAGAAAGGAGTTGGCAAAAGCGACGCCGAGGTCGAATTCTTCTCGGTGTGACCTCTCTTGGGAACCGTATATTACGGCGCCCATCACGGGGAAGAACTCGTAAAACATACATTGAATGACTTCTTCCTTGTTTCTTATGTATAGATGGAAAAATAGAGGAGATAAATGTAAAGGATTCAACAGTGGAAGCAAATGCAGGACCTTCTAACGTTTTCTGTCGGATGAGGTTGATAGAAGTAATCCGCTGGCGTGTAAAATATCGTCCACTATCTGCATTGAAATTCCTTTCGCTTTAAGGATTTGCACCGGATTTGTATTTATTTGAACTGCGAAGATATATGTTACTGAATATGTTTACATAATGTAATTCTCTTTCAAATTTGTAGAGTAAGAAATATTTGACGGCTTTGTTTAGCATTGTTTTCGAAATATTAGGTAGGCATAGAAACGTTTTACGACGCTAAGGCTGAAATTCATTTGTTGAAATATGCTACGAAATATATGAATTCCGAAGCTTGTTTGGTCTTATGTGAATATTTCAATTTTGCTGTGAAAATGTTAACGTAATCATTTTCCTGCTTTGCTGAAGATTAGGGATTGATTTATATGTAAAACCTTTGCCTACCAAACGGTGTTGGGAATAATTCTGTAAAACATAGGATTTCAATTTATTGGTTGGTATTTGTTATATCTCTTTCCAGGTAGTCGATTGCAAATGCAATGTACTTATACTAATGCTTTTATTTCCTTGTACGAAGTAAAGGAAGTATTGCAATCTTAAAACATTTCGGGTATCATTATTTCAGCGAAAATATCCATGACGAAAATATCCATATTTATCTGAATGGTGTTTTTGCGCGACATTTGTATGGATTGAATAAAGGACTACTTTTTCCCAAACGGTAAATTTATTGTAAAGCGGATTTAAAATGGATTAGGAAGAAATTTTTACGTGACGTCTATGCCTATGGCTGTATGTATATATCTCGCATACCATCAAAACGAGTAGGCTAAGAACGTTGATATTTTGTATATGAGACTGTTATATGACGGGGACAGGGAAAAATGGACGCAGCACTAGAACTTCGTCAGTGACTTTTACAGGTATTGCTCCGCCACACTACTGTACCCGCTGGGCGTTCGGTTGGCCCGCATCAGAAGCCAGCAGTACATTTACATAGATACTTTACATTAATTCTAGACTTTCGTATTGAATATACAATTACAATAACACTTTATACTATTATTACAAGGAACTTAATCGATTAACAAAAGCTGAATTATGATAGATTAATATAACAAAATTACTTCGAACGTACATTAGTACATCAGACAAAAATACATTTACATTAGAATATCTAATTACATTAAACATTTATTAAGAACTAATTATCGAAGAATATTTTATGCAACTCATAGTACGTTTTCATATGCCTAAGTTAATTATCTTATGAGGTATTTCTTCCACCTTCTTAGCATGCCTTCGTGGTGTAGTGGTCAGCACGTTCGACGCGTAACCGAAAAGCCCATGGTTCGATTCCCGGGGAAGGCATTGCTCATTTTTTATACCTCCTGCTTCCGAACTAACCTAATGTCTCTACACTGGCGCCCGAACTAAAATGGTGGTGGATGTTAATTCTCCACCACCCGGATTTGGCGATTGGGGCCTCTGATCCCCAGTCGCCCTTTAAAAGGGGGAGTATATAAGGTATTTCTCCCACCTTCTTAGCATGCCTTCGTGGTGTAGTGGTCAACACGCTCGACGCGTAACCGATAGGTCCATGGCTCGATTCCCGCGAATGTGTTGCTCATTTTTCATGCCTCCTGCTTCCGAAATAACCTAATGTCTCTACAATCTTGTTAATACATTTCCTTTCATTTTTATCATGTTACATACAATTACGACATTTCTGAAATCTTACATTGTTATTGTAAAGTAGTACTTCATACTTATATCAAAATAATATAAAATTAAATATGTAAGAAAAATAAAGAATACTTAAAAGATTAAATTAGCAACGTAAATTTCCCTTCTCAGTTCTAAAAATAGTAACCTTTCTCTGCACTGCGTCATTTCTAGATTAATCCATTTCATATGACTCTTACATAACCCTGGTGATGTAATTGGAACTAAAACTCAGGCAGCCAATAATAATTTTGCAAAAGTATTAACTATCCAATCAAAATGCATTGTAAACCAAAACTAACACAATCTGAATTAAGATTTCGTAACGCAATTGCTCGCTACCCTTCAGCCTAGCTGGATTGCTGTCTGCTGCTTTCTTCTTTCTGCAAAGTTATCAAAAATGTAAACCTCTTGAAATAGGCACAAATAATGCGCCAAGCTGTTTGTGGCCGCAGTATGTTCACTGAAAACAAAATAAAGATTTACTCTGCCTCGACTGCCAAATTTCTTATTCAGTGTGGATCGGCATCTCAGCATTCTTTGACATCAAAACTCCTGCTGATCTTTAGTTCTAAATTTGTTTTATTATTTCGTATATATATACAGAATTCCCTCGCCACTTCGCGCTTCATGTTTCGCGGGTTTTTCCAAAATATTCATAAAGAATAAAAATGAAAAAATGCAACAATGTCGGCAGCCACATTGCGGAAAGGAGCATTGTTTCATGTTGATGCGCGCGAGAGAAGGATCTCTGCATGTCAAACAAAGAGATGAGTTGACTCAGAGTACATACCACGGGCTCTTATGAAGGCGCGTGATCGGTTTCCGGTGCGACATCGACCAATGAGAGTACGAGTGGATTTATCCCTGTGAGTTGATTGTTTGCGCATCATCGCAGCCTCACCTAGCATATTCTCTTGTTGTATCTCTCCAGTCTTGTCCACGATGTTGACTGTCTCGCATGCTGTGTTTCAGTGTTGTGTTGGCGATAACGTTTTTTAACGGGCTTAATTAATAAAAGAAGCGATAACTTCTTTTATTAATTAAGCCCTTATAATGCTGCCTAAGCTCTGTGCCCCTGGGAAAGCTTCCTCCAGAACGCCCAAGAGGAAGAAGATGATGACCATCAGCGAAAAAATGAAACTTTTAGATATGATCAAAGAGGGCAGAAGTTATGCATCTGTGGCGCGCAATTACAGGGTGAATGAATCTACAGTGTGGTACATCAAGAAAGAGGAAGCAAGCGTCCGCAAAACTGTTTCAATAACCTTGAGTAAAGAAGCGAAACTTGTGGTAGCTCCGCGTAATAACAGAATTGTGAAAATGGAATCTGCGCTGCAATTGAGGATTGCTGACTACAGGAAAACGACAGTGAGTTTGGACACTAATATGATCAGAACAAAGGTAATAGCTCTCTATTACCAAATCTTGACCGATGACGACAATGAAGAGGTTGAAGAAGGTGCTGACGAACCTCAAGCCAGTAATAGCGCTGCCAGGAGTGATTCGCCTCCTCGAGGACGAGGCGTTTCAGCCAGCAAAGGCTGGTTCGAAAAATTTCTGAAAAGATATGACCTCAGAAACGTGCTTTTGTATGGTGAGGCTCCTTTTGCTGACAACGATGCTGCTTGTCGTTACGTGAAGGAAGAGTTTTCTAACCTCATTAGTAAGGGAGGCTACCCCCCTGAACAAGTTCTCAAAGTGGATGAAACATGCCTTTTTTGGAAGAGGATGCCTTCGCGTGCATTCCTCTTGAGGGACGAAGTGAAGAGGCCAGGGTTCAAGGCTCACAATGACCGTGTGACTGTCATCATGGCTGGCAATGCTGCAGGTAATATGCTTAAGCCAGGCCTTATTTATAAAGCCAAAAATCCACGGGCATTAAAAAAAAATTCGGCTCTGTTGCCCGTATTCTGGATGCATAATTCCAAGGCCTGGATAACGAAAGTTCTGATTCTTGAATGGTTCCTCCATTGCTTCATTCCCCAATTCCCCAGGTGAAGCTGTATCTGGCTGAAAAGAGCTTCCTGTCTAAGGTCCATCTCCTGATGGACTGTGCAAGAGGCCATGCAACGGACCTGCAATATGACGGTGTGCAGATAGATTTTCTGCCTCCGAACATTACATCTCTAATTCAGCCGATGGATCAAGGCGTCATTCGTGCCTTTAAGGCTCTCTACTTTCTTCAGTGTTACTACTATTTAAAAATACAGATAGATTCTTGACCTTTTAGAATTATTAAATAAAATAGGTTTTAAAATTGTGATAGCAATTAATCATATGCTGAAGAAAAGGCATACAGTAAGACGGATGAAAATTCGCTTATTTTCTTGTTTTGTTGATATTGTTACGAATTTGTACATATGTAAATAATTTTAGTGAAATTATGTGTAAAAATGTAGCATTTTTTGCATATTGCTGTAACATGAAATGCTTGAAAGAGAAGTTGCTCTGCCGGAAAGTAAGGATATAGAGGCAAGTCCATTTAACACTCAGTAAATGGTTATCTCACTAAATTGTCGAGATATCGCCAAGCTGCAGTGGTTTTGGCGATTAATTTTTGTTGCTAAATTTGGCATTAAATTGCCAAAAGTCACCAAATTTGGTGACACTTGGGTCCCATTCTGTATAACTGCAATGGGTATTATAATTGAATAACTGTAATGGATCCTATATATAATTGCAACCATATCTGGCCCTCAAATGCCTTCAATTAATTTCGAGAAGGGGAGAGTGCTAGAGATTTGTCAGCGGCCAGCGGAAAGCTATGCAAGATAGGAATGACTATCAGTTTGTCAGCATCCGTGAGAGATGCGCTTTGCAGTGCATTGTCGACGTAGAGAACTCTGCGAAGCTACTGGCTAGGATCTGTACCTAGGCAGTCTCGGCCACGGGGGTATAAAATTTATGAACCTAGTGATTCTGGGGTCTCCGGAAAGGTCATTTATTGGCCGGCCCGGGGTCTGGCATGTCTTAGAGCAGGGTGGTTCTCGCCCGAGCGACTGGTGGGTAGCAAATTGACGACCAGTGACGCCCCAAATTGGGTGCGTTGCGCCGACCTCTCAATGAGCCGGGAAAGAGGTTGAACCTCGGCCTCGGTTCTGCGGGGGGAAGGACTTGTAGTGCCAACTCTTATTAGGCGGAACAAGGAAGCCAAAATTGTTTGTTTGTTTGTTTGTTAGTAGTCTGAAGTTTAACTACAGATTACGATGCTGAGAGGAGCTGTACCTGTATTTTTTGAAAAGTTCCAGAATTGTGAAGTATTTCCTTTAGTTAAATAAATTATATCAAACTACTAGCTGCTGCGCGGCCAGCCTTCGTCTGGCCTTTAAGTGTACCAGAAAAATGCCTAAAGAGAACACCAAACATTAAATTTGAAAAGTGCACATAATTTTTTTCTGCAGAACAATTTTATCGAAAAAGAAACAAACAACAACGGAAAAAAATTCAGTTAAAAATGCATTACATATAAAACGCATACAACGAAATAAGCAATATCCCTTAATACAAATATTAATTATCCTAATAAATAAATTAAGCAACTTCCCTTTGCAAAATCTTAAGAACTCGAATGGTATAAACAGATTAAGAACTTAAACAGATTAAAAAATATCATTCAAAACTTTTTTATAATTAAAATTATATATAATCAAAACATAATATTACAATGAAATAAGCAATATCCCTTGATACAAATGTTAATTATCCTAATAAAGTAATTAAACAATTTACCGTTGCAAAAAGAAACAACTTTTTAATTTCTTAAACTTTTCAGTCTCTTAAAAACAGTAACATAAGAAATACGATGAAAAATTGTTGCCAAACCGAAATTTTTAAAAGAATGAAACTATTCAAAATGATGCAATTTCATCAAAAATCTATCAACAACAATAAGAAAGGAAAATTGTTGCCAAAACTACATTTTAAAATATCTGAGATGTGAGAAGTGTATTCGGAAGCTTCATTTAAAAAATTTTAAAAAAATACAAAATATTATTTTTCCAAAATTCCTTTTTTAAAAGGAGTCGAAAGGATTAAAGTTCAGCGTGTCCAAAAATCAAAGTAAAATAAACAGCACATTTAAATTCGTATTTAATCGATTTATTGAAATACGAAATTTATTTTAAGTTCGTTAAATAGCTAAGTGTCTACGCTTCACGACGATGTAAAAATGAAATGTATAGAGGGAAATCTCGCTTTCCTGTAGCCCATTATGTCTCAAAATACGCGATTTGGTCACAAAACATAAAATTAAAAAAAATTCTAATTCAAATTTCGAAAAAATCGCTTCGAGGTGCACTGGCTCTTGTGTAGATACACCTATGTACCAAATTTCGTGGCCCTGGGTCTATTGACGTCGCAACACGAACGAAACACACACACACACACACACACACACACACACACACACACACACAGACTCTTTGTTTTATTATATATAGAGATTATCGGTTCTGTATGCATTCAATCTATTAACATGTACGCACAGAAAAAAAAGGTCCAGACACAAAATAAATCTCTTTATGACGTGGTCTTATTTTGGATCCTATTTTGCACGTTATTAAAATTTTTGAGTGTTCGGAGCTTGTGGGTTACTTATTCTTCGCTTTCCTCGTCCCAAATTCATATATTTTATCTTTTCAGTTTGTTTCTGATTCTCATGTTTCGATTAATTCCACAAAAATTCGGATAAAATTAATTTCTGCTACTTCAATATCGCTTTAGGCATTTTTATTGCCATAACTGCAAGAAGTAATTGTTACATATTTGAGTCTTGTTGTACGTTTAATGAAAATGAAAAACTGAGAAATTTTTCTTGGTGCGCCAATTATTTGGCTGAGAGTGTGATTATCAGTGAATTCGTATTATTAACCACTCAAATAAAACACAGTATTTGTTACGATTAGTCAGAATCTCTCTTGCGTATCGCTATTTTCTCACAAGCAATGAATGTTTATCAGCTTATGGGAATTTATAATTTTCTTACAAGAGCTTATTTAAGTTATAAGTTTGACTGGAATGTTTCAGTAAAGTCAACACTGTGATTTGATTTGATTTCATATTTTGTAAAATTTTAACGAATTTTTGATTAACAAACTCAAGGATTTCAAATGGCAATGGCAGCGTTGTATGGAAAAAAAAAATTTTATCTCCAGCGCGTGAGACTGTGTATCGGAAATTCTAAACATATGCTCATTTAAAAATTATTTTACGATATTGCCCTTGAACTGAATTTCATGGTTTAAGTGGGAAAAACATAATATTTAATAAAAAAGGGTAGCACTCTAAACGCTAAAAAACGCCCCTTTGGGCGTAATCTAAAATTTGAAAGCTTTCAGATTTTTATTTATTTATTTATTTTTTGAAAATTTGTTTAATAGAAAATGTATTATAAAATTTGATACCATGTATGAGTATTGTCATGAATTTTATTTTTTGATATGGATTTGACCCAAAGTCTGATGTTTAAAAATTGTGCCTTCCAAAAGTACAAATTAGTTTGCAAATCGACATCGACAGGCCTGTAGCAAAAAGTACATCGACAGGCCTGTAGCAAAAAATATCGGACTTATTCCGATTTCCTATTTATTTGCTAATTAACGATATTTTAATCCGGCGCCAGGTCAAATTATGGCGCTTATTTATCAGTAATGGATTTAAAGAAAAATCAGTAAATAGGAATTAAAAATTAGAAACGTCTCATGAATATTTTGTTTCATGAATTGCTGAGATAGAAAAAAAATCATGTCTTGATGAAAATTCAACTTTTTCTCATTAAATGACTGAGATAAGAATATGCTACACGTAATTAAAATATCTCGTAAAATAGAAGATGTCTTAAAATATGAAGAAAAAAATTAGTTTAATTTATTTGTAACAGTGAAGCTCTTTTATATGTTCTGAAAAAAAAAATTCTAAATAATTTAATTTTTAAGCAATATTTAAAATGCTAAAAAATGTTTTTACAAATTAATTTTTAACTATAATAAATAGCAGTTCAGTGAAGAAAACTTTTGTTACTTTTCCTTTCAAATATATTGTAACTGAATAATTCTAATAGTACTTGGAATTTCATAAAGCGAATTAAATTTCCTATGAAGGAATTCAATTCGATAACTTTATTGTGCACTTCAAGAAAGTATTAACTGCATGCTGGTTTATATGTAAAAAAAGGCACACAATACATTTACAGACAATCTTTTTTCTTCAAAATTTAATTTTTTAAGGGAAAAGAATAACTCCCGTCTATGTTATGTTTGATTAGAATTACGTGTTTTCAGGTAATTTGCACTTTCAGTATTGACGTAATTACATTAATTGGATTTCACTAATTACGAAATCAAAGTAATTACGTAAGTAGAAAAAAGCTTGTATAGAATTTACGGTAATTAAAGTTTTGCTAATAGTTGTTTAATCATTCGCAATTTGAATCACGAAACAAAAAATGTTAAAAATTCTCTTAAATTTCTTATTTTTGATCAAATGTATTTTCGAAGAAAATTAGTCATGTTTGCATCATTTTTCACACGAACGTACTTAACGATAATTTGCTTTTTTATGTACAGGTATAATTTAGAAATTGTACGATATAAATGCAAAATCGTACGAAAGCAGCATTTGCAAGAATACTTTGAAGCTTTGTTTAAGTAGTACCCCGTCTAAATCGTACCATTGCCAATACGTTAAATAAAGCGTCAAAAACAGCCCCACCGTGTGATGTGCTTTTCAGTCAGTTATATTATTCCAACTGCTCATCAACAAAAAAACATCCGCCGTCTACACACGCTGCTGCTTTCTCTGTAATTTTGTGCGCATACGTGTATGTACTTTTTATAATAAGTTATGATTTCTTGGTGCATATTTCCTTTTTTATATTAACTCTGTAGTAATTAAATCTATATATATAAGCTATTTAGCTGAAATAGCGCCTTTGTATTGACTGCATTCGTCTGAAATATAATTCCTATAATATTTTAGTCGTACCACCGTCAGAGTCCTGTATTGTATCAGGTACAATTTAGGATATGGTATCGTTTGATTAACAGTAGCAGTTTGGCATTAAGCAACTGCGGTAGTTTTGTATCATTGTGATAGCATGGTCAATGAAAAAATTTGGCGTAGTTTTCTATTATAGGTCTCAAAATGTTAAAACGAATTTATAACAGGTGGAAAACTAGAAGATACAGTTGAAGCATTATGCATATTACGCAAGGTGAAATAAGATTTAATGAGGCTTAGTTGCTGTTAAATGTTTGAACAGGTTTATGAAAAACCATCCATACTTGTCTTTCCGCATTCCAATGGAAACGTCAATGGCAAGAACTAGAAGTTTTAATATAAGAGTGTATAAATTCTTTGATAATTACAAAGCGATACAAGATGAGCACAAATTTATTGCTAATCAAATATACAAGGTAGATGAAATTGGTCTTTCGACTGTCCATAAAGCATCAAAAATTATTGTTGAGAAAGGAAAATCTTTAGTGTGTGTTCTTATTAGCGAAAACTGGGTCTCACAACGACATGCACATGCTGCATGAACGCTATTGGTAAGTTTGTACCTCCAGTGTTGATGTTTAAACGCATGTATATGAAACGACTGCTTGACACAAGACCAGGATCTACATATAAGTACTCTAAGAATGGATGGATAACAGCAGAACATTTTGTTCATTGATTAGATCATTCCATCAAGTACGATAAGTTAGAGAAAAGTGATCAGAAACAAATTCTTATTTATTTTATATATATATATTAGACGGTCATGCCACTCGCACGAAAAATATTGACACAGTGCAAGGTGAATCGTGTGAATATTTGGCACAAGACTGCTATCTTTTTATTCATGGCAGAACATTGCTATCTTTTTCTGCTCATTCAATCCACCCTTTCTGGTCTTTGAACAAATCGTTTTTTTAATCTCTTAAAAACTACTGTACTACTCTGTTTGGTTATGAACAAACCCAGACAGTGTGATTAAACAAGTTTAGGTAGAGCGAATACTAGGCGTTGCATACCTTAAAGCCGTTCATATGGATATTCCTTTAAGCGGCTTCAAATCTAGAGGTATGTGGCCACGCAACCGACACGTATTTCAGAATGAAGAGTTTTTCCGATGAAAACCCATTAACCGGTGAATTAGCCCAAGCTGAGACAGTACTGATTACTGAAAGTTCTTCCATTGACACAATTCCTCCAGGGACTATCGCTGCGAAGTAAACAGTGGCTATAAAGTAAATAGTGGATAAATCTCCGATCGACATTTTCTTCAAGAATCTATTGCATCAACTTCAAAACGAATTTCCAACAGGTGGAAACAAGAAAATAGTCAAAGCAAAATAACAGAGGAATTAAATGCTTTATTTTTCATCTCACGATTGACTGATATTAGTTCACGTGTTCGCAAAGGTACACGCTTATCTGTAGTGATAAGTTGTTGGCCACATAAAGCTGAGCATGAAATGAAACCTTAAGGTCAAGGGGCATTTTAAAGAAAGAGAAAAGTTACAAAAAAGGAAATGTTTTTGTGGCTAAGGCCGTGAAGAAAGTATGATTCAGTCCCTAAAATGTAAGACATGAGTGAATAACATGTGCGTTGGCGTGAACAAAAGTACAAAAACATTTGTATGCCGTGAAGTTAAATAACTGAAGCAGTATGATAATGTTTGGTTAGTTATACCTCAGTTTATTCTTTGGTACAATTTTAAGGAATACATACATTCTTTAAGCAATACGATTCACGAAGAAAGTTCCCATATTCGTATCTTTTATATTTTTTCTATATTCATGAAAAAATATATTTTGGGATTTATCTTTGCAATAAACAAGAACGTATTTTACTAAGGTTTTGATGATAAAAAGCTGTTTCCGTGATTAATCCATAAGGCTTGAGAAATCTTTCTCTATACATCGCGTTCTGTACTTATGCAAAATTTTTGTCTCAATCAGTAATGTTTTAAACGAAAAATTTGCTACTTCCTATTGATATCAATATATGTACTTGTAATGCACTACTGTTCATTGAAAATGCAATTTTAGCAAGAAAATGTGGCATTAACTAGGAAGTTCAAAGTCATTCAATAATCTGCCTCTGCTTAGAACTCTTTGAAATTGTTCTAATCAAACTTTTACATGCTATTGGAAACATGCGGAAAAGACTTCCAGTGAAACAAAAACAGCAAGCTCAGAATTTTACTATCCGGTGCGAATATGGCGTGTAAAGAACTACAATCATACGCCAGAAAGAGGAAAATTATTTTATTTCAGTTACAGAAGTGCTCACTGTGTCATTTTCTGCATGAATCAGCTATTAGAATAATAAGAGAACGTGATCGGTAGAGTACGAAACGATTCTCATGGAATATTAGTCAAAATCCATAATATGCAGGAGTCCGTGTC